>LS538311.1:51702-83746 GCA_900490775.1 Pristionchus maxplancki
AAGATATCGCTCCATCTTGTCATTGGGCGTCCTCTCCTTCTTTTCCTTCGTGGGAACCATTCGATCACAGATCGGCTCCACTTCCAGCTATCGTCATTTGCTATCTTGTGCAACCAGAACCATTTCCTTTTCTGCGCAGTACGAACAAAGTCCTGAACTCTAGTGGAATCTCGCAGCCGCTCATTAGAGACATGATCGAATGAGACATAACTATGGTAATGAGAAAATAGTTATCGAGGCACATGGTAAACATAATTTATTCATACAGACATAATCACAATATCCACTAATGGTTGATCCATTTCCACCCAAGTTCGCATCGGTTGATTTGATCTTCGCATTAGTCCATCCTATTTTGTATCCGTCGAGCTCGTCTTCGAGGATCAGCCCTAATATTCACTGCCTTTCCATGGATTCCGTTCCCTTTGTTCACTGCTCGAGTACAAGTCGTTCAAGATAACGAACTTGCAGCAAAATCCTTTAGAACCTGCAATGGTCACACGCAATTTCGACCATTTTTCGAGTTGACTCACTTCTTTTTTATTATTCGTCCATTACATTATTTGTGATTGCATCACGTATGAGCTGATGTAGACAACTGAAAGTAAGGAATATATTTGAAGCCATGGAGAACACAAGTATATACAGCAAAAGAAGAACTACTGAACGGAAGGAAAAGAGAAGGAAGACTGGACGAGGAAAGCAATGGAACGGTCGTCAATGGAGATTCGCGAAGGGAGGAATAGAGTGAGGACTCGTCTCTCCATTTCGAATGGTCTCTCATTCCTCTTCCGATTCAAATATAAGATTCGGGGCTGATTCATTGCAAAAAGTCGAAGTGCTCGCGCTGCATTAGTTTTAGTGTGTTTATGTTTGAATAAAAACGATGCTAGCATAAATAGCAATTGCTTTACCAGAGAAGAATCAACAATTATAAACAAAGACAAATCAATCTACAGATACAATTGTGCTTCGTGGACTTCAATTAACAAGGACGTGAGACAAGAAGCTGTTGGTGTCATGTGCTCGCTGTTCAAGCTTGTTCCCTCCACCTCGGCACGAATGAATTATCCGTGATCTTTTTTCCCTTTCCAGTCGTGGCTGAGGTCGATATGCGTCTAAAATGACGGCATGTGCTCGCTCTGAATTCACTTTTTAAAACCTTATTTTGTTGAAGGGCACTACTTGAAATGCCTCGACAGATGTCGTTTTTGCTGTTCTCATTCATGTTGCGGATGAACTGATGTAAACAGCTGCAAGAATACAATATTATGAAACACAATTGTATAAACAAAAATCAAAAACTACTACTAAAGGAGGATAGGAAGAAGGAACATGAGAAGTGACTACTATAGCGAAAGGAAGAAGAAAAGAGCGGAGGACTGGTGAACAGAGTCACTGTCGTCCATGGAGATGGGCGAAGAGAGGAGGGAAGAAGATGGGATGAGTCATCAAAATATATCGATACGAGGAACGCGTCTCTTCACTGTTTGTGTTCCATCGTTTCTCCTTAATACGATTCAATCAAGCTTCATTCAATCACGGCATGTTTGCTTTATCAGACGAGAAATAGAAAAACAATAACAATTATAACAAAACGCATTGATTATCGCTGAATCCGAATATCTCCACATTCACAATCAAATGGTAACGATCGATGAGCATCCGAGATCTCGGTCGAGCAGTTTGTTGAGCAAAGGAAGCCTTCAGATGTGCATAGGCCGAATCTTCCAAAGCTTCCCTCGATTATCGCAGTACAGAACATCCGGTTTCAGTGCATTTCAATCTGCAATAGTCACTATTTTGAATCGAATAGATGACGCAGCAATCAGTGGCAAAACAAGTTACTTCTTCTTTATTATTCTTAGGTAGATTTAATTATTACGAATAGATATGAATAGGTCACGAATGAGCTGAAGTAGGCAGCTGAAACGATAGGAGATAGCAAGAGAAAACGATTACACGAAGGGACATAAAATGATGACTACTAGAGAAAAAGTGGGGAGAAGGAAGACTCGGAGGGGATAGTCGATCAGTGGAACGGTCGTCATTGGAGATTCGAGAAGGAAGAATGACGGGCCTCTTCGTTTTACTATGATTCTCCTTTCTCTGACCCACGAGAGAACAACCTCTTCGTTCTGACCGACCCACAAAATAAGAGTGAGAACAAAGATGAGAGAAGAACCGCACAGCAACCATACTCTTTCGTATTTCTTTATCATCGAGATATGGAATGTTTTCAAATAGTCTGGGGAAAAAGGCAGGTGTTGGGACGGGGTGGTGATGGTGGGGGGGGGGGGTGATCCGTGCTGCGGGATGATGAAGTCACATTCTTCAATTCAAATTAAGATGGTGCAGATGTAGCAGATATTATTGATATATTTTATCAGAGGTGAACAACATTCACTATCAAAGCAACAGGACGGTGTGATTGCTCAGTTTAGCACCATATTCAATCTTCCAAATAGGGCTCTACAGCATGCGTTGTTGACGACTCCAACTTCGATTTTCGTTGCAGAGTTTCTTAGTGGAACTCATCTGACGTACTTGATGGTCTTACAAGTGGTCGAGATTTTGGTCGACCTTAAAAGATTCTGAATTATTCATTTTGAACTGTTACTAATTTTTTTAACTACCTCACAATCAATTCTACTTCTTTCATTTTTCACGTTTCTTTTGCAGTCGACCGCGGATGAGCTGATGTAGGCAGCTGCAAGAATATAATATTATGAAACACAATTTTACAACAAAATATGCAAAGACGACTACTAAAGGGAGATAGGAAGAAGGAACATGGGAAGAGACTACTATAGCGAAAGGAAGGAGAGAAGAGCGGAGAAGGACTGGTGAACAGAGGCACTGTCGTCCATGGAGATGGGAGGAGAGAGGAGGGAAGAAGATGGGCTGAGTCATCAAAATCTGTCGATATCTCTTACTCGTCTGATCGCTGTTTGTGTTCTATCGTTGTTCCGACCGTTTATGTGCATATTCACTAAAATTCAGTTCAATCATGCCATTTCAGCTTTAGCAGATGAGAAATCGGTAAACATAACGACTACAACAAATGAATAGGTTCTTGATCGATAAGTCGATGAGGATTCTTGTCGGTGTCCTTGGAGCACTTGAACACATCATTCTTACATGGACCGTATGGTAAGCGTACATGGTAGCAATAGTGTGGACGCTTAGCGTCCATTCGAATCTGCATGCCCTTTTTAATCGAATCAATAACGACAAGGATCAATGAGTAACCGACCTACTTCTTCTTTATGGTTGTTCGGCTGGTCGGTATGTGTTGTTCTCGAATGAGCTGAAGTAGGCAGCTGAAACGATTGGCGATTACAAGAAAAAGGGAACACAAGAAGAACAATAAAAATGATGACTACTATCGGAAAAGAAGAACGAAAGAAGACTGGAAGTGGATAGTCGAGCAGTGGAACGGTCGTCAATGGAGATGAGGTAAGGAAGCAGGACGATTGGCTTCCTCGTTTCACATACACTCTCTTCCTTATGTCCTATAGGAGATCGATATCTATGACATGTCTTTATTACCCTAAAACACTGCCATTCCGTATCAGAGAACCTTTGGACCTTTGTATTTCATATCTCCTTTATCAAACAGAAATGACGAGCTTTCAAAAATCGAACTGTGTACATGCTCGTTCCTCGGCCGACGTGGAGGTTTTCTTCTCTGGCATAGAAGAACTACTATTGTCGGTTCAAGGAACTAGTCGGCATATCGCTTTCATCTCTATGTGCTCACAGGCGGGAAGTATTCAATGAAGGGCTCGTTCGATTGAGTTCTGAAATTAAACAAGGTTTCCGACTCGCATCTCTAGTATTAGGCCCAACCCCCGAGCAGGGGAAGCGCCGCATTCACCTTTATCGTGGGCTCTATTAATTCTCTCTTCTACTTGAACCACGAATGAGCTGGTGAAGACAACTGAAAGGATGGATGATTACTAGTAGCTTCTCGCGTAAAATTTAGAAAGAAAAATAGGGACTACTAAGTAAAAGGGGAAGGAAGAATGGAAGGAAAGGAGAAGGACTGCCGAACAGGGGATAGGTCTCCAATGGAGATGGCCGAAGAGAGGAGGGAAGAAGATGTGGTGAGTCATCTACATATACCGATACAAGGAACGCGTCTCTTCATTGTTTGTGTTCTACCTTTGCTCCAACAGTTCAGACAATCACTCAAATTCAATTCAATCAAGCCATTTCTGCTTTATCAGACGAGTCGGTAACAACAACAACTACAACAAAAGGATCGGTCATCGACTCATCTTCCTTCACAATTCTATGTTTTCGAACGGTGTATTGGTGCAGGATCCGATTCACACGATGCAAACTTCGACCGTGGACGTGGTATAGATAACTTGTTTTCTCTTTTGAATCTGCAAGTATCACTATTCTTTATTGAATAGAGGTTGACAACAATCAGACAAGCAGATAAACAGACTTACTTCTTCTTTATTAATGTTCGGGTGATGTTGCGTGTGAGGGTTCACTGATGAGCTGAGATAGACAGCTAAAATTATCTGAGTTTGGAAGAAAAAACGAATACACCAAGAGACATAAAGACTACTAGAAGAAAGGAGGGGAGAAGGGAGGCTGGAAGAGGATAGCAAAGCAGTGGAACGGTCGTCAATGGCGATTTCAAAGGGAGGAGGATTCGAATGCCGCGTCTCTCCATTTCGCATAATCTTTCAGTGCTCTGCCGACGAGAGAACAATATGAATGAGAGACGCTTCGTTCTGACAGGCTACAGAACGGACAATTGAAGACAACAAGGAGAGCGAAATTATGATTTCGAATTAATTATGTTTAGTGTTAACAAGTTATAGGAGCGTACTATTATTCTTTATCATGATACACGAAACTTTTCACTACAGTCAGAATAAAAGACTTGATGGTTTAAAAATCTTGCTTCACTGTAGATGATGATTAGATGATCTGAGCATTGATTCCACACCAGTCCTTTCTAGTTCGTTGCCAGGACATATTTCATCTATGGCAACTTCCGGATAGCCACTGTAGAAATAGTGGAGTTTTGCTCAATTAGTATATTGCACGGCTAGTGTTGAGATTGTCTGAATAGGCTAAATGTAATTTATTATACTTGTCTTCATCTCACAATCGCATTTCCGAGACGTTGACTCACTTATTTATATTTCTCGTTGATCCATTACTTGTAGTTTCATCACGAGTGAGCTGATGTAAACAACTGAAATTGTTTATGTAGATTATCAAAAGTGACTGCCTAAATCGCGAGAAAAAGCGACAACTAAAGGAGGAAGAAGAAGTGAATAAAGAATGGAGGCGTAGGATAGTTGAGCAGTGGAACGGTCGTCCAGGGAGATTTCAGAAGGAGGAGGGGATGAGGAGGAGTCTCTTCATTTCAAATACTCTCTCCTTTATCTGACTCACGAGAACAACATTATTGACAGATCTTCATTCTAATAATTTATGTGCCAAAAAATTTAAACACATTACTTTATCATCGAGATATGGTAAGCTTTCAAATAGCACGGTGGACACGGACGTCGTGGGACGTGATGATTGAGTGATCAGGGCAGTCGTGACGATGAGGAATGCTCTTTTCCAACACAAATTAGCATGGTGAAGAGAGTGAAAGACTGTTGATACATTCAAAGGAGGATGCGGTCACCGTGATCGAGAAGTATTTGGGAAATATATTCTGAAAAACACAGATTCCTCCAACCAAATTGTTATACCGCACACTATTAATTAATATTATATTTCGTCTCCGTCGTGCGTGGGATTTGGACGGGCGGGGGAGTTGGAGTAGACAACTGAAATCAAATGGAATACGGAAGAATGGATACAACTCGAAACAGGAAGGAATACTACTAAAGGAGAGGAAAAAAGATGCGAGAGCGGAGGAAACGGACTGCCGAACGGAGGCACTGTCGTCCATGGAGATGGGAGAGGAGAGGAATAGGAAGAGGACGCGTCTCTCTGCTTTACATACTTTCACATACTACTGCTAACGAGCGATGAATCGATGAAAACTGTCATCTGGTTTATCCCGGGGGAAGAGCAATACGACCGGATTAAAACAAGATGCAGTGTTGGGTCCAATGTTGTGGTGCAGACATCATTATGCACGTCGATGAATTGTTTTACTAAAATGCATTTATAAATGGTAAACAACATCATTCGCGTGCAGCAGAACACACAATTTATCACTCGACTAGCGCAAGAAAGTTGTACAAGAAAGCGTATAAGAGGTACAGAAGATTCGTGTTCCATCGAAATTGGCAGACCCTAATAATCTATTGTTTTTCTCTTGATTGCTTTCACGCAGCATATCAATAATCCATCACAAATCCAAATCTCGATCATCGAATGATTCCTTCGTAGAGTGTGGTTCATCAATGCAATCATGAGCACAGCATTAACGCCTTTCACTATTCTTGCTTTTGTCATACTCTCGAATGAATGCATCTCGCACGATATACGCATTCTGTCTCCATTCCCAATTCGCATTTCTTCTCACAATGCGATGAGTGAAATTTATCGACTTTTCCGAAACTGCAATTCTTTAATACAAAGATGTTGATTATAGAAAATAACCGAAACAATTACCCAAAATATCTTCGTCATTTGCGGTTTGTTCGCCGTTGAGATGATGTAGACATCTGAAAAGAATAACTATTAACAGAACAATCGATGAAAAAAAAGCGGAGAAAAGCAAAGCCAATAGGAGTGGAAACCATTGGCTACTATACGAAAGGAAAAGGGAAGTCTGAAGGAAAGGACTGGTGAACAGAGGAGCGATCACCAGGGAAATGTGGGAGGGATGGAGAATAGCAGAGGCTGGTCTCTGCATTCTGCATGCTATCTCGTCCCTCTAACCGATAAAAACGCGCACTGCGAGAAGAGATGTATCCCGTTCAGCCAACACTACTCTCAACAGAAACACGAGCTGTGACAGAGCACTTCAAATGAAGAGAAATTAAGATTTGGGCAATATCTTGTCGCATTGGGATTAAAATAATTTATTCAAACTGCAGAGTGGCATCACAATCACCCATATACGAATGGATCGTCGATATTGTTGTATGTCCGAATCGTTCTTTCATCATTCGATCAGTCATTATATTCATCGCCTTTGCCATGGATTACGTTTCCTATTTTTGCCATCGCTGCTTGAATCCAAGTCGTTCAAGACTGAAAAGAGAAAAAAAACAGTAATATAATTCGGGAACAAATGGAAACAGGACGACAACTATACGATAGGGAAAAGGAGGATTGAAGGAAAAGAGGAGAAAGACTGGTGAACGGTGAACGGACTGCCAGTCGCCAAGGGAGATGGCAAAGAGAGAGAATCCGTCTCTTCATTTCACATGCTCTCTCGTCTCTCTAACCTCTGAGATACAACGATGCTTCTTCAATTTTCCACATTCTCTTCATTCCGCCAGTGCTATTCATGGGGTTTCATTGTCGCATGAGAAGTCCAGTGGGTAGACTCGTTCACACAACGTTTGAAAACCGCCCCACCTCATTGTGCTTGGCTTCATGTCCTTTTATTCAAGTGTTTACCTAACAGTTCTCTCGTATCAGGTCAACTCAATATGGTGTTCACTCCTCTGCAGCAACGACAGGAGCTATTCGAGATTATCACGCACAGATATTTTGTTTGGGGAGACAACGTGAGTTAATTAGAGTACGATTACGATCCGTCCGTCCGTACGATCCGTGACGTAGGTCTGTGCAGCAGCCGGCCTTACCGGTATGCCCCCGCAAGAGTGGTCTTACGACTGTCAAATCTCTTTGATACGGGTCGCTACTTTACTTTGCTTTACGATCCGTCGAATTCGAGATGGTTATGGGGTCTTCCACAAGCACTGCGCTTTCCTCATAAATTAGAGTAATTAATAATAATTAATGTTAATTAACTTAATTATCATTCGACCAGGTTCCTTGCTTTTTCGTTCACGTCTCATCCAACTATTCTCTCAGTTGGGATAGACAGGTGGATGGAGTGCCCCAAATGGGAGAGGGATTGCCCATACGAGAAGACAATCTAACGCCGACTGAACGAGATGTAATAATTTAATAAGTCTTGCTAAGTTATTTAACGATTTTACTCTGTTTTTCTATTGGCAATGTTGCAGATTATCAAAGAATGCGCAGCAGACTTCATAACGGCCCTGTGCGCGACCTTCAGTGTCTACGAAGCATATCCCCCGTGCAAGATGAGAGAGAGAGAGAAGAAGAGAGAAGAAAGGTATGGAGCAGGAACGATGAAAACCCCTTCGAATGAACCAGGAATTCAGCATATCGGGGCAATCTATCATCAGTACTGATCTGCCTGGGCGGGAGCAAGAGTGTAACGAGAGGCGAGACTCTCATTCCACGCAAGTTCTTTCCTCATTACACACTTACCTCTCTTCCCTCTCTCGGTTGAGTCTTGCTTGCTTCTTTCAGTCTTTATTGCTTGCTTTTCGAGCTGTCACTCCTATATCACTAAGAGCTTTGTTGTTATTATCGCTCCATACACACAAAAAAAGATCCGTAAATATTAGCGGAATTGAATTGCGGAATTGTCCGTTGGATTGGCTGGAGCGGAATATTCCGCAATTCATTTTAGCGGATTCATTCCGCAATTGCCAATTCCGCTAAATTTAGCGGAATCATTCCGTAGCACTGCCTGTCAGAGTGGATGAGAAACGGCGGAACACCATTTTCTTTCTAATCCTATTTTTGCCCTTTTATTTTGCTCGCTGATCGACTCATCGATGGGTCGGTGGTGAAAAATGAGAGTAATGATGTGAAATGGCATCAAATGATGTATGACCAGTGAAGCATATTTCGAATTTTAACGACCTGTTCGAAGCGAAATACGATCAGAAAAATTGATATTGATAGCTCAATGAAACTCATTCAGAAACTAACACACAGAGACCGCGTCATTCCGCGCGCAAACGCGAAATGACGCGGTGAGGTAATAGTGAAAGTCAATCACCGACCTTGAGTTTGCTACCTTTCATCTTTAATTAAACCCCATCACCATTATAATTGTTTTGAAGCTGACAAAATTTGCAACCTTTTGACCGCTCCTGATTTTTGATAAAATCTCGAGGTAAGGAGAAAATCTATTTTTTGTGCATATTTTCGAGGATTTTTGCACTTCATACTAATATGCGACTTTTTATCAAAAATCCGGAACGGTCAAAAGGTTGCAAATTCTGTCAGCTTTAAAATGATAATAATGGTGATAGGGTTTAATTAAAGATGGAAGGTAGCAAACTCAGGGTAAAGTTCAACAAAAATCAATAAGTGGGCACGGCCAGCTTTTTTGATGACCAAACAGCTCAAAAATTACAAGGAGGCTTCTTGGCAGTTGGTAGGAGTTACTCAATGTCTCGGATCATTAAAAACATTTTTTATCTTGAAGATATTACATGATTATCCGGCCAAATTTTCCATTTTTCACTCATTTCTCACCGCTCCATTCGCAGTGGAGCGACGCAGAATGACCCGGCGCATTAGAATACGTACGCCGCGGTGAACAAAGGAATTCGTCCACTCTGACAGGCTGTGCGTAGATTTTGCTCTCGCTCGGAGCGGCGTGGGAGAGTCAATTCCGCTAATATTTGCGGATTCATTCCGTAATTTTGTTTTCGCTCGACAGTGCGATTTGCATACCACAATAATTAGAATTTCTCAATAACGATACCCTTTCTTTCCCACGCCATACTCTGCTGCATAATGCATAAAAACTTTATCTGTGGGGAACTTTACAACAAGATACGAATAATCATGTGGAATTGCAAGAATAAATCCTGCATGGCTCCTATCTTTTCTTCATTGAAAAATGCACGGCTGGTTCAGTAGTAGAGGGAAGGTCTCAACCATTCTGAAACATGGAAGTGACAATTCGAATAAGATGGAGAACTTATCTAAAAAAAATGTTCTTATGGACGGCCTCCTTTCGTTGACATGTTCTCATAGTCGCATTTTGACGCTTGACAAAGGATAGTATTTCTTGACTTGACCCATATTTAGAATTGCACTGAATGACAATTCGATAGCTGAAACAACGAAGTTTTAGCATTAGTGGTCACAAAAAGATCAAACCTTCAACGAAAACTGAGCGAAAATCGAAGCCGACCACTACACATGAAACGAAAAAGCAAGAATGGGCGCACAAATAACGGCGCTCGAGATGTAAATAAAGTGGAGAATTAGAGAGTTCAACTTTACGGAATTAATCCTTAAATAATTGCGGAATAATCCGCTAGGTAACATTTTACGGCATAAATCCGTAAATACTAGCGGAATTAAGTTGCGGATACGAATCCGCTATGAATTGCGGAATTTCGGTTTACGGAATTTTTTTTGTGTGATAGCGCTCTTATAAATATCCTTCTTCATAGTTTCTGGCTTCTTGATGTCTCTTCTTCCAGTCCCTGGTGCTCACTTTTCGCGCTGTCACGCTACCTAGATTGTTTTATTTCGCTGACTAAACAGCGCTGATCATTCTCTCCACAACTTTCTGTTGCCATCCTCAATTCGTTTCAACCTTCCTCAATTCGCGACTTTCCTCTCATTTCGGTTAATCCAAATTTAATCGAAATTCACTTTCACAGTTGTCTACCTCAACTCGATCGTCACTGCCTCAGCAGCAGCGACGCAATGGCGAATAACGCACTAAGAAAGGTGAGTAAGATGTCTTGCTCTTGCCACATCCGCCTGAAGGAAAATGATAATTACTGAACAGAATTAACGTTAGATTCGTTAGTGGACTAGCTATTTCTCTCTCTTCACTTTTGTACTATCATGTAATCTCCTGAACATTTAGATAAATTCCTCAAGTCTGTGATCATCCAAGAAGACAGCAACGTCATCCTCTTCGTGATGCCATACTGTCCCTTGCGGCGTCCATCAGGTAAGATTGCTCAAGCAATGGTAAAAGATAGCGAGAGGGTTTAGTCTTCAGCACTGTGTTGACCCATTCAAAGCGTTTCTCCTCGATTTCGCTCTTTCCCTTCATGTGATGGCGTCGTGGTTGATCGTTTCCGCATTGCAGGTTGAGTGGCTGTAACTCTGCTTATCGGTATCGGTAGTAGTCTCATCCCAGGCGAGTTATCCTTTGCAATATGGTGGTGATCCAAATTCAAAACAAGAATCTGGGCACACTTCTGATTTTCACCGCGCTAATAAATGGTCCTTTAAAAGTAGTCGCAACTTATTCTTCCAGATCGAATTTGACATGAAGGAGGTTCTATCATCGTATGCACCCACCAGTCGCCGCTCCCTCACTGGTTGACCTTAGTTACAGTGTCTTCATCGTGATTATCTCGCGACTATTTAAATTCTTTGTGGATAGAGAAGCAATTACTTGTCATTCACCCGCCAGCTGCCACTTCTGCACTGATAGAATGTGAGAAAGAGACCCTGTTCTATCTAGCCACAAGGACATTCTTCTGGAACAAACTAATAACTAGATCGTTGTGGATAAATATACTTTCTACCTGTCCATCTCATGTGTTCAGAGCAAGAAAGATTGTAACGGTGATCAACAGTGGAAGGGAGGAGGGGCACTTTCCATTGGGATTGTCCAGGCAATAAACGCGATTGTTTTGATCTCGGCGTCACGAAGGAAATCCATGATCGTCTTGTGGTGAGGCTCGATAGCCTTCCAGGGTCGGGAAACCTTCTTTCCTGCGAGAGCTGCCGTAGAACACGCAAAATGCGGAGACGTTTTTGATTTCCTGTGGACCCATAGAGGGAAAATGAGCATACCGTTTCGTTGATGTACGAATTGCGACCGATTTACTCGAGTGGCGATAGGACGGAGGCTAAACAAATAGCCAATGCACACATGAAATCATATAAAATTCTTACCTCACATCATCGTCTGTTCCGCATTATAGTCAATGACTGAGAAGGAGTAGACATCTATAAAAATATTAATCTGTACAAATCTTCAATCGAGTCAAATAATAAGTGAGGGACCGGAAAAGCGGACAAGAATCGACGACTCAAGAAGTAGTAGTCATTGCTAGCGCTGCGACGTGTCACTCGATAGATAAGAGAAAGGGGGGAAGTAAGAGTGAGGTACTTTGCTTGTTCACCCTTTCCTCGATGCAATTGCCAATGAACCCCGCTCAGTTTACCCATTAGTTCTCTTCGCTCTGATCGGCGAGAGAGTGCATGAATTGAAGAGACGCTAACCCCTACGCTCAGCTCGGTGTACACTGCAACGAGAACGCGAGTGTGCGTGCATATATCAAGATGAGAGGAGAACGAAGAGAGGAATGAACTACTTGCTCCCATTTGCATGCTCTCTCGTACCCGTGATCAGTGTCTTTACACTGAACCAAGAGGGCGCGTGCAGATATCAAGATGAGAGGAGAATGGCCGACTCTCTCCTCGTTGCATGCTTACTCGTCGCTTAGAGTTTACACTGAACAGAGTGTCGATATCACACGGAGCGAGGGATGAGTCATAGTCAAAAGAGAGGAGGATGAGGGAATTAATCCTCTTCTTTCGTCTTCTGGGATGCCATAAATTCACCCTTCTACATTTTTATAATGAGATCCCTTCATAAGTTAGCGGAAGAGGGATGAATCATCGTCCTAGCAGTGGAGAATTCATTCCATTTCGCCTGCTATGTAGCCATAAATTCCTCCCTCCTCTCCTTAGTGAGGAGCTTCAGAAGGCAGCGAAACAGGGATGAATCATCCTTGAAAGAGAGGAGAAAGGAGTGCATTCCATCCCCTTTTCGTCGTTCAGGCCATCAATTCATCCTTCCACATTGAGGTAATGAGATCCCTTCTCTACTCTTCTACCTTTCAAGACAGATGGGAGAGCGGAAGTTCCACAGGGGAGATGAGGAATAAAAAGAGCTAAGGAGAACCAATTCTCCTCATTTCCCCTGCTCTCTCGCCACTCTGACCCCTGGAGGGTCATTCCTTCTCGGAGCTAACTCTCTCCATCCCTCCTCTCCCGCACTGTCACTCACTCAGAGAGACAGCAAGTGTCATGGAGAGACGGGGGACAATACACAAGGCACGAAAGCGAGCGGGGAAGAGGAGATAGAGATGAGGAGAGGGAGGAGGAGGAGGCAGGGAGAGATGAAAAGTCGTCTGGCCACGGCACACTCGTGACACGAGCGCGCTCCTTCACTCATCTCTTTGCTTCATTAGGGTTAACTTCGCAGACTACCCGTCCTTTTCCGCACTTACAGTGTGTTAGTTAGTTCAATACAGCGAATACTCTACCCAGAACGAGGTTCAAACGGAATCCGCGCGATTTAGCGTAAATGATTCGTTCGCGCGCTTGGTTAGGGTATTTTCACGGATATTAGGCTGGTATTGGCTCATATCCTTGTGTAATTGTTCCGTTGCTCTTCCTTCGCTACGTGCAAAGAGGGCACTCGCGCGTGCGACCTATCATTCATCCATTTACACTCAGTTTGACCTATTTTGCTCGCTATTGCTTCCGTTCCGATTCAATTTATTCTGTTTCCCTTGTTTACGCTACATTTCCCTGTAGAGTAAGCTTGTTGAACAAAGTGGTGGTGAAAAACGCCAGTTTGCACGTTTTCTCCCTGTTTTCGCGCGCATTCCGTTCATGAACAACAATAGCAACCCAGACAGGCACACTGGTGACACACGGTGCGCGCTCAATCTAATACTTTCCATTTTCGCTTCCGTTTATCGTGTCCCATCAAAATCATTGCACTCAATCACGTGAACGGCATCTGCTTATCACTGTTATTGAGATGCTGTACAGCTTCATTTTCGTGCATTTCTCCTCGGCTTCCGTTCATCAAATCCCTCCTTTTTCGCATCCATTCAATTTCATGAGCACTTTACGCGACTTGATATTATTGAGAATAGCGCACTCTTCTCTTATCACTCGTGTTGGAGCGTTATCTTGCTTCGTTTTCATGCCTTCCCCCTGTATTATTTTACTGCCGTCGAAAGTGACTGACCTGAGAGCGCGGTATAGTGAGAAGGAAGATGAGAGAGTGGGTACAATGACCCGGGGTCTTGCGCAAGTCTTTCCGTTCACTTGTCTCTGACACCTGCTATTTTTTCTCTGATCGACGAGAGAGCATGCAAAAGTGAGAGAGTCACACCATCCTTCCATCCGAAACTTTCGTCGATTCGATCGATTCCCGTTCCTTTATGGCCCTTTCTAAGTGCCATTCTTTGTTTCCACTCCCCTCGGCCATTCCTCGATTCCTCGCAGCAGAATAGCGAAAACAGAACGATAGGGCGTCCCTCTATTTCGCTTTCTCTCTCTGACCTGCTGAATTCACCAGAGCCACCTCCGTCTATTGGGTTTTTGATCGATCTCCGGTTGTTTAGTTTTACCCTATCGAACAATTTTCTCGACTATCTCTTTTACATGATCTTTTGGTTGAGAAGTGATAGAAGATGGAAATTTGAGAGAGGCAGACAGTTGGTTCTTTACTGCCCTTTCTAAGTGCCATCATCCTTTCCTTTGTTTCGCTTTCCCCATTTTCCTCGTTGCGGAAAAGTGCATCTCTTTCTCTTCTCTCTGGCCGGATGAATTCGCTCTTTAGTTTCCTAGACAGCAAGCTATCCGCGTTCTTGCAGGCGCTTTTTCCTGCCCTTTCTCCCCATAGCACCGGTGTTATCGCTCGCCAATCGTGATAACACAACGCTTTTTTAAATCTCGTGATTTCCGGCATTCAGCGTTCGGTATTGCATCACTGGTCATTCTTTTCCAGGCTCTTCTCCCCAGTTGTCCCTGCCTTGTAGCACCGCGCAATATCGTCGTTAGACGTGCCGGATGGAGTCAAACGGACTGTCCAATGGGAACACCAATGGGATCTCCAACGGATTCCACTCCATCCCCGCCGCCAGCAATCGAGTAATCATACACAATGCCATGAATGGTGAGGTTACGTTCTGTTACGTACGATATTCGAGTCAGACCAAAACCTTGCCATTAAAAGTATTGAACATTTGGGTATCGCACGCTAGTCAGCCCTTCGATCTAGCTTATTGTCGCTTGAAGACTCGAATCTCTCTTGACACGGAAGCATGATCTCTCACGTACAGTGCTTCCTCGTTGTTTTGACGGACCCCTAGTTGCCTGATGTTTTCATGCCCCCAGGGTCGGTGGTTTGATAGTAATATTGCTATCCGAGCCCGCCTAGTCCTCAACGACTATGAATCAGTTTGAAGCATCCATATCTCTCACGTGCTTCACTAACGAGCGTTGTTTTGACGGATTCTCCCTAGTTTCCTCTTCAATACGTGTTGTCGTCACGCCGAGCAGGGAAACAAATACCTTGTTATTGAGGAAATCCTCTGCCCCCGAGCTCGTGTGTTTGCTTGAATCGGCCACTAATGAGGGCGGAAATGAAACGTAGGCTCACTTCAGAGGAATGATCTGGCTCTCTCACTTTCCTATGTTCTCTCGCTTGTCTAACCGACGAATGAGCATTGTGAAATGAGAGAGTCAGACCACTCCTCTCTACTCTTACTGCGCGCTCTCTCGTTTCTCTGACCCATCGCAAAAATTGTTTCTTTTCGTTCGTTAGTGTAGATTCATTTCCGCTTCTATTGAGAACCCCTGATAGTTCAATAACACACTTGATATTCCACTGACACTCTCCAACTCCCACTTGATGGTAAAGATTAGGTACCAAGTAATTAGCCGAACGACCTTTGATGCATATCGGAACGGACAGAAGGTTATCGGTTAGCAGCGATAGTTCTTGCAAAAAACGACTAGCACGGCTCTCGATAACCTCTCTGAAATCTTCCCTTTCGAAAATTGAAAGCGTAAGCGTAATTGTCTCATCTCCTTCCTGTTATCTCACCCGTCAGACATAGCGAGAGAATATACGAAATGGCAAGAATCCGAGCATTGTTTCAGGAATCGGCGGTCCCTCAATTCCGATGTACTCCTTCTCTTCAACCAATGGTCAGTTTACAAAAATTTTGCTAGTGTTTATCCGGCTTCTCTACATAGACACTGCGTTTGCACGCGGATGAAATGTGATGGCTTCACATTCACTTCGAATGTTCTTCTGAACTACCACTTCAGGTTTCAACGGCCAACTCGTTAATGGGGCAACTACTCTAAATGGGACGACAACTTCAAATGGAGGAATCGCAATGTGAGTGCAATGATAACAATCAGGGGTACGCAAATTTTCCAGAATTATCTCATTTTGCAATGCTCTCTCGCTCCTTCTGCCTGCCGAGAGAACATTACGAAATGAGAGCTCGGAAGATTTTTGCACCCATCACCCATCACCTTGACTTTTCTATCACTCCATAAACGCTCATTACAACCTCAACTGATTGTAGTCGTCTGATAAGTGTATTGTAGTCGCTAGACACGAGGCAGAGTCTATTGTCCTTGGTTGTATTGGTCTCAAAAATTTTGATCATAATATTTCTGGATCTCTGTTCTTTCCGCGCTTCTACGATGCCAACTGCACATGCTAAAGCTGTAGTAGCCACGCCTTCTCCATCGACCGCGAATGGCACGGACAGTAGGCCCGTGAAGAGGTATGCGAGGGTTTGCACAACCAGCAATATGTCTAGGTCGACAAAGAACCAATGGAAACTATGCACCTCTTCCTCAAGTTAGTAGTGGACGTCATCTTATTCGTTGGTTCAATACTAATTGCAGGCCGGACGTCAAAGCTATAGGAGCCGAGGTCGTCTCCTATCTGATGTCATTCAACGTTGTGAGTCCCAATACATATTTGTTAATGCAGGAAATCATTGCCTATTTCATCTTGCGGTGTTGTCATCTAGCCTTTAGTTTTGAAACCAAATGATACATTCTCATCTCAAAAAAGAACATGAAAGGTTACGATTGAGTCTTTCATTTTCTCATCTCAGCAAACGTCCGACATCGAGAAGGAGTTCGCCGAGAAGGCACTCGAGTCTCTCCACAAGAAGATCAAGGACCGACCAAGGGATTTGGAGGCATTCATTCGATGTGTGGAGACGAAGGGAGAAGTCACTGGAGGCTGCATCACTGTCACGAGGACGCTGGATGGGAGGTTGCAGGTGAGACGATAACTTTCTGGCTCTTTTGGGTGACCCCCTGATGTAAGGAAAGGAAGGATGAATGAATGAGATGGACTGGCAAACAAAGAGGTAGTCGTCCAGGGAGATGGTAGGTGGGAGGAAGAGATGAGGACGCGTCTCCTCACACCATGTGTTCTCTCGTTTCTCTAACCGGCGAGATACGCCGAATCCGTTTATCCATTTCGTTTTAGTCACCATCAATACCAACCTGCAGTAGGAAGAGGAAAAGGCAATGCTGCGGTGCTGTGTGAATTCTTCGATATGATTGCACTGCCCCACTAAGACATGCGTGTTTACTATATCAATGAATTTATACGTCTTTATTCACGGAAAGAAAACGTTTTCAATTTTCAACAAGCGATGGTCAGCGAATGTCCAGTCGAGTTCTTCTCCACTGCTATTATCTCTGGTTCGTTCGCGCCGTCATCTTGGCGCGCCGTCATCTTGGCCGCTCCTCAAATTCGGTGGGCTCTCTAACGGCTTCTTTTCGGGGGTTTTCACGAAGCCTGGTCGTACAAGTTGAGGGTCTTGAGTTAGTAGGCTACGCCAAGGTCTGAAAATTCCAGATGTCATTTTTCTCTTGGTTTTGCGGTCGGCTCACCTTCATACTATGGTTATGGGAGAGCACTGCTCCACCAAATAGGCAGGTGAATTCATGATAGACGGTTGTGCCTTCGTGCTCCGTTGTCGATTATTTTCATGGAATTGACTAAACGAACTCCAGCGATCGTGAAATCTTTGTGCGACAATGCAATCTGAATAAGTATTTTTGAAATGTTTCTCAATTTTCATTCATTCACTAACCTCCAAAATCTTCATCTCCCGCATTTCGCCGGCGTCGTTGAACCGTGATTGAGTTGATGTAAACAACTGTAAGAATTGGAGACTATGAAACAAATTTGCAAGAACAGAAAGAGAGAGTGTTCGACTACTAAACGGAAGAAGGAGCGAACGGGGTGAAGAAGGACTCTTGGATAGAGAAGCAGTCGTCTTGGGGGATGGGAGATGGAAGGAAGAGATGAGGACGCGTCTCTTCACATCATGTGTTCTCTCGTTCCTCTACCCGGCGACCGGCACCGAATCCTCACATCAGTTAGTCGCCATCAAGCCAAACTATAGTAGAAAAAACAGTAGTAGAAAAAAGGCTATGCTGCGGTGCTGTGACAATTCTTGGAAACGATTGTTCTGGTGTACGGCTTCACAAACATGTGTGTCAATTGGATACACTAAAAAATTTTCTTAATCATCGAAATTTCAATTTTCACAAATGAATCGTGAGAGTGGAAGTAGGTTGCCGTGATGTATTCCGAGTTCAACCAGACGACGGCCTCAGTGTCTTTGGCCTCTACGTTCTGATTTCTTGTTTTTCAATAGGGCTACAGAACGAGTAGCAGGATATGGTATAGTCTGAAATGTACAAATATCTGGAATTTCCCCGTCTCCCAATAAGGCTCACCTTGATGTTAAACTTGTTGAAGAGTTGTTTCTGTTTGTGATGCTATCACGAAAGAGCTGATGCAGACAGCTGAAAGAACAGAACATTAATAAAAAGAATTCTGAAGCAACCAGAAAATAGGGCTACTACTATACGAGAGGAAAAAGGAGGATTGGAGGAAAGGAGGAAGGACTGGCGAACAGCGGAACAGTCGTCCATGGAGATGGAAAGGATGATGCTTCTCTTCATTTCTCTTTGTCTCTCGTTCCTCTAACCTCTGAGATACAACGATGCCTCTTCGATCTCCCACATTCTCTTCGCCCGACAGCTCTAATCACGGGATTCATTGTCATGTGAGAAGCAAGTCCAGTGGGCAGACTCACTCATCTACTGAATGAAAACCGTAGAATCCCACCGTAATGGGTTTGTTTTCATGTCTTTTCACGTGTTTATCCATACGGTTTTCTCGTCAGGTCAACTCTATATGGTGTATGCTCCCGAACAGCAACGGCAGGAGCTATTCGACGTCATCACGTACAGATATTCTGTTTGGGGAGACCACGTGAGTTAATGAGGTTAAGTAACTTAATTGTCAATCGTCCAGGTTCCCCGCATTTTCGTTCACGTCTCATCCAACTATTCTCTAAGAGGGGATAGACTGGTATGTAGATGGAGTGCCCCAGATGGGAGAGGGATTGCCCATACACGAAGATAATCTTACGCCGGCTGAACGAGATGTGATTTTTTTTATTTATGCTTCTCACAAAGTTTATCTTGAAGATTATCAAAGACTGTGCTGCTGACTTCATAACGGCCCTGTGCGCGACCTTCACGAAGCCCTTCACGTTGTCTACGAAGCCTATCACGGCTCTCACCTAAGGATCGACTCGGCTTGGTTGAGTCTTGTCAGCGAGCCATTTTTCAATGTCGGGTTTTCAACGTTTTCGGTCCCCTCCAGACCCCTCAAGCCTCTCTGTGAACGGAATAGTGCTAGAGATCATTCTTGGCCGAGCTGCAGCATCGGTTAGGTGCAGCCTTCCAACTTTGAGGCTATTTTTCTCCCATTCAACGACTTCCCTGAAAAAACTTTTCTTCGTGAGCTATAGCTATTTTTCGATGCTCTATCGACCCACATCGGGCGATTGTAGATATTTTGCTTTTTAACGCTGTTATAAGCGTTCGAGCTTTATTGAGAAATCTGCCACAAAAACTACGATTTTTCTTGCATACCTTTGTAGAGCTCACGACGATTCGAATGATAGGTTTGCGCCCTCATATGGAGGGGCCTGAGTAGGGTTCCATACCGGATTACTATTTTTGAAGATTTGAAGAATTTTTTCAACAGTTCCTCACCGCTTCATTCCGTGCTTTCGCGCGCAATGACCCGGTCCTATCTTCTCAATACGTGCTATGTTTCATCGCACCTTTGTTAAAGAATCAAGAGTCTTTAAGGATTAATGAAACATAATATTATTTCTCAAAAATGTGACCGGGTCATTGCGCGCGAGAGCACGGAATGAAGCGGTGAGGGACTGTTGAAAAAATTCTTCAAATCTTCAAAAATAGTAATCCGGTATGGAAGCCAACTCAGGCCCCTCCGTATGAGGGCGCAAACCTATCATTCGAATCGTCGTGACCAGCTCTACAAACGTATGCAAGAAAAATCGTAGTTTTTGTGGCAGATTTCTCAATAAAGCTCGAACGCTTATAAAAGCGTTAAAAAGCAAAATATCTACAATCGCCCGATGTGGGTCGATAGAGCGTCGAAAAATAACTATAGCTCACGAAGAAAAGTTTTTTCAGGGAAGTCGTTGAATGTCAGAAAAATAGCCTCAAAGTTGGAAGGCTGCACCTAACCGATGCTGCAGCTCGGCCGAGAATGATCTCTAGCACTATTCCGTTCACAGGGAGGCTTGGTTGGTCTGGAGGGGCCCGAAAACGTTGAAAACCCGACATCGAAAAATAGCTCGCTGACAGATTCTGATCGAACCTTAGGTGAGAGGCGTGCTATCCCCCGTGCAAGATGAGATATTGGGAGAGAAAGGTATGGAGCAGGAACGATGAAAACCCCTTCGAATGAACCAGGAATTCAGCTTATCGGGGGAATCTATCATCAGTGCTGATCTGCCTGGGCGGGAGCAAGAGTGTAACGAGAGGCGAACTTGCGAAGACTCTCATTCCACGCAAGTTCTCTCCTCATTACACACTTACCTCTCTTTCCTCTCTCGGTTGAGTCTTCCTTGCTTCTTTCAGTCTTTATTGCTTGCTTTTCGAGCTGTCACTCCTATATCACTAAGAGCTTTGTTGCTATTATCGCTCCATAGCGCTCTTATAAATATCCTTCTTCATAGTTTCTGGCTTTTTGATGTCTCTTCTTCCAGTCCATGGTGCTCACTTTTCGCGCTGTCACGCTACCTAGATTGCTTTATTTCGCTGACTAAACAGCGCTGATCATTCTCTCCACAACTTTCTGTTGCCGTCCTCAATTCGTTTCAACCTTCCTCAATTCGCGACTTTCCTCTCATTTCGGTTAATCCAAATTAAATCGAAATTCACTTTCACAGTTGTCTACCTCAACTCGATCGTCACTGCCTCAGCAGCAGCGACGCAATGGCGAACAACGCACTAAGAAAGGTGAGTAAGATGTCTTGCTCTTGCCACATCCGCCTGAAGGAAAATGATAATTACTGAACAGAATTAACGTTAGATTCGTTAGTGGACTAGCTATTTCTCTCCGCCTTCACCTTTGTACTATCATGTAATCTCCTGAACATTTAGATATATTCCTCTGTGATCATCCAAGAAGACAGCAACGTCATCCTCTACGTGATGCCATACTGTCCCTTGCAGCGTCCATCAGGTAAGATTCATGAAGGAATGGTTAAAGATAGCGGGAGGGACGAGTCTTCAGCACTGTGTTGACCCAAAGCGTTTCTCCTCGATTTTGCTCTTTCCCTTCATGTGATGGCGTCGTGGTTGATCGTTTCCGCGTTGCAGGTTGAGTGGCTGGAACTCTGCTTATCGGTATCGGTAGTAGTCTCATCCCAGGCGAGTTATCCTTTGCAATATGGTGGTGATCCAAATTCAAAATAAGAATCTGGGCACACTTCTGATTTTCACCGCGCTAATAAATGGTCCTTTAAAAGTATTCGCAACTTATTCTTCCAGATCGAATTTGACATGAAGGAGGTTCTATCATCGTATGCACCCACCAGTCGCCGCTCCGTCACTGGTTGACCTCAGTTATACTGTTTTCATCGGGATTATCTCACGACTATTTCGATTCTTTGTGGATAGAGAAGCTATTACGTGTCATTCACCAGCCAGCTGCCACTTCTGCACTGATAGAATGTGAGAAAGAGACCCTGTTCTATCTAGCCACAAGGACATTCTTCTGGAACGAACTAATGACTAGATCGTTGTGGATAAATATACTTTCTACCAGCCCATCTCATGTGTTCGGAACAAGGGGGTTGGAACAGTCGAACATAACAAGGACACAATATTTATCTCCACATAACGGTGATCAACAGTGGAGGGGAGGAGGGCACTTTCCATTGGGATCGTTCAGGCAATAAACGCGATTGTTTTGATCTCGTCGTCACGAAGGAAATCCATAATCGTCTTGAGGTAAGGCTCGAAAGCCTTCCAGGGTCGATTAGCCTTCTTTCCTGCGCGAGCTGCCGCAGAACACTCTAAATTCAGAGATACTTTACTTTTTTGCGGACTGATCTAACTGAATCGAGCCCATAGAGGCGTATCGTTCCGTTGTTGCACTAATACCGAACGATTCACTTTAGTGGCGATAGGAAGGAAAAAAGCCGATGAACACATGAAGTCACATGAAATCGACGTGAAATTTCTCAGCTTACATTCATCATCGTCTGTTGTTCGACATAATCAATGAATGAGAGGGAGTAGATATCTGAAAGATCTTTATCTGTACAAAAATTGATCGAATCGAGAAATAGGGGAATATAAACGATGTATCAAAACAACAAAAACGATTTTAAAAAGTTATGAGATAAAAAACAGATGATTGGGGATAGAAAAGTTGATGATACGATAGTCGACGAGCAAAGGAGTCATTCCTATCTATCGCTGCGACGTGTCACTCGATAGATAAGAGAGAAGATAAAGGGGAGAAAGAGTGAGTTTGCTCGTTCACCCTTGCAATTGCCAATGAACCCAGCTCAGTTTACCCATTTGTTATATCTGCTCTGATAGGCGAGAGAGTGTAGGAATTGAAGAGACGATAACCCCTGCGCTCAGCTCGGTTTACACTGCAAGCGTGCGTGCAGATATCAAGGTGAGAGGAGAATGAAAAGGGGAACGAACTACTTGCTCCCATTTGCATGCTCTCTCGTACCCGTGATCGGTGTCTTTACACTGAACCAAGAGAGCGCGTGCAGATATCAAGATGAGAGGACGAAGGAATGGTCGACGCTCTCCCCGTTGCATGCTCACTCGTCGCTTAGAGTTTACACTGAACGGAGTGTCGATATCACACGGAGCGAGGGATGAGTCATCGTCAAAAGAGAGGAGGATGATGGAATTCCTCCTCTTCTTTCGTCTTCTGGGATGCCATAAATTCACTCTTCCACTTTTTAACATGAGATGCCTTGTTAACGGAAGAGGGATGAATCATCGTCCTAGCAGTGGAGAATTCATTCAATTTCGCCTGCTATGTAGCCATAAATTCCTCCCTCCTCTCCTTAGTAAGGAACTTCAGAAGGCAGCGAAACAGGGATGAATCATCCTTGGAAGAGAGGAGAAAGGAGTGCATTCCATCCCCTTTTCGTCTTTTAGGATGCCATCAATTCATCCTTCCACATTGAGGTAATGAGATCCCTTCTCTACTCTTCTACCTTTCAAGACAGATGGGAGAGCGGAAGTTCCGTAGGGGAAATGAGGAATAAAAAGAGCTAAGAAGAAAGGACTCTCCCCATTTCCCCTGCTCTCTCGCCACTCTGACCCCTGGAGGGTCGTTCTTTCTCGGAGCTGTCTCTCTCCATCCCTCCGCACCCCTCTCGCACTGTCACTCACTCAGAGAGACAGCAAGTGTCATGGAGAGACGGGAGACAATACACAAGGCACGAAAGCGAGCGGGGAAGAGGAGATAGAGATGAGGAGAGGGAGGAGGAGGAGGCAGGGAGAGATGAAAAGTCGTCTGGCCACGGCACACTCGTGACACGAGCGCGCTCCTTCACTCATCTCTTTGCTTCATTAGGGTTAACTTCGCAGACTATCTGTCCTTTTCCGCACTTACCGTGTGTTAGTTAGTTCAATACAGTGAATACTCTACCCAGAACGAGGTTCAAATGGAATCCGCGCGATTTAGCGTAAATGATTCGTTCGCGCGCTTCGTTAGGGTATTTTCACGGATATTAGGCTGGTATTGGCTCATATCCTTGTGTAATTGTTCCGTTGCTCTTCCTTCGCTACGTGCAAAGAGGGCACTCGCGCGTGCGGCCAATCATTCATCCATTTACACCCAGTTTGACCTATTTTGCTCGCTATTGCTTCCGTTCCGATTCAATTTATTCTGTTTCCCTTGTTTACGCTACATTTCCCTGTAGAGGAAGCTTGTTGAACAAAGTGTTGGTGAAAAACGCCAGTTTGCACGTTTTCTCCCTGTTCTCGCGCGCATTCCGTTCATGAACAACAATAGCAACCCAGACAGGCACACTGGTGACACACGGCGCGCGCTCAATTTAATGCTTTCCATTCCCGCTTCCGTTCATCACATCCTTCCCTTTTTTCGCATCCCCTCTCATGAGACGCGAATAGATATTATTGCGAATAGCTCGCTGCCTCTTATCACTCATGTTGAGGGCGTTATCTCGCTTCGTTTTCGTGCTTTCTTCCATATTTCCCCTTATTGTCTCTTATTACCATCCAAAGCCTGACCTGAGAGCGCGGTATAGTGAGAAGGAAGATGAGAGAGTGGACAGTGACCCGGGTTTTGCGCAAGTCTTTCCGCTCACTTGTCTCTGAAACCTGCTCTTCATTCTCTGACTGCCGAGAGTGCATGCACAAGTGAGAGAGTCACACCATCCTTCCATCCAAAACCTTCGTCGATTCGATCGATTCCCGTTCCTTTATGGCCCTTTCTAAGTGCCATTCTTTGTTTCCACTCCCCTCGGCCATTCCTCGATTCCTCGCAGCGGAATAGCGAAAACAGAACGAAAGGGCGTCTCTCTATTTCGCTTTTTCTCTCTGCACTGCTGAATTCACCAGAGCCACCTCCATCTATCGCAGTTTTTGATCGATCTCCGGTTATTTTGTGTTACCCTATCGAGCAATTTTCGCGTCTACCTCTTTTACATGATCTTAAGGCAGTTTGATAAGTGATAGAAGATGGAAATTTGAGAGAGGCAGACAGTTGGTTCTTTACTACCCTTTCTAAGTGCCATCCATCCTTTCTTTGTTTCGCTTTCTCCATTTTCCTCGTTACGGAAAAGTACATCTCTTTCTCTTCTCTCTGGCCGGATGAATTCGCTCTTTAGTTTCCTAGGCAGCAAACTATTCGCGTCCTCGCGATCTCTTTTCCCGTTGTTCTTTCTTTGTAGCAAAGCGCGATCACTCGCCAATCGTGAAAAACACAATGCGCATATTTACATTCCGCGTGATTTCCGACATTCAGCGTTCTCTATCTTGAACAATTAACTAATCGCACTCTTGCAGGCCCTTTTCCCCCGCTATTCATCCTTGTAGCACCGCGCAATATCGTCGTTAGACGTGCCGGATGGAGTCAAACGGACTGTCCAATGGGAACACCAATGGGATCTCCAACGGGTTCCACTCCATCCCCGCCGCCAGCAATCGAGTCATCATCCACAATGCCATGAATGGTGAGGTTACTTTCTGTTACGTACGATATTCGAGTCAGACCAAAACCTTGCCATTAAAAGTATTGAACATTTGGGTATCGCAGGCTAGTCAGCCCTTCGATCTAGCTTATCGTCGCTTGACGACTCGAATCTCTCTTGACACGGAAGCATCATTATCTCTCACGTGCAGTGCTTCCTCGTTGTTTTGACGGACCCCTAGTTGCCTGATGTTTTCATGCCCCTAGGGTCGGTGGTTTGATAGTAATATTGCTATCCGAGCTCCTCTGTTTTCATGCCCCTAGGGTCGGTGGTTTGATAGTAATATTGCTATCCGAGCTCCTCAACGACATCCGATTGAAGCATCCTTATCTCTCACGTGCAGTGGTTATCTCTAGCTCCTTGTTTTGACGGATTCTCCCTAGTTTCCTCTTCAATACGTGTTGTCGTCACGCCGAGCAGGGAAACAAATACCTTGTTATTGAGGAAATCCTCTGCCCCAGAGCTCGTGTGTTTGCTTGAATCGGCCACTAATGAGGGCGGAAATGAAACGTAGGCTCACTTCAGAGGAATTATCTGGCTCTCTCACTTTCCTATGTTCTCTCGCTTGTCTAACCGACGAATGAGCATTGTCTACTCTTACTGCGCGCTCTCTCGTTTCTCTGACCCATCGCAAAAATTGTTTATTTTCGCTCGTTATTGAAGATTCATTTCCGCTTCTATTGAGAACCCCTGATAGTTCTATAACACACTTGATATTCTACTGACACTCTCCAACTCCCACTTGATGGTAAAGATTAGGTACCAAGTAATTAGCCGAACGACCTTTGATGCATATCGGAACGGACAGATGGTAATCGGTTAGCAGCGATAGTTCTTGCAAAAAGCGACTAACACGGCTCTCGATAACCTCTTTGAAATCTACCCGTTTGAAAATTTAAAGTGTAAGCGTAATGGCCTCATGTCAATTCCTTATTGTTATTTCACCCGTCAGACCGAGAGCATACGAAATGGTGAGAATCAGAGTATTGTTGCAGGAATCGGCGGTTCCTCAATTCCGATGTACTCCTTCTCTTCGACCAATGGTCAGTTTACAAGGATTCCGCTAGTGTTTATCAAAGCGTCCGACTTTTCTTCATAGACACTGCGTTTGCACGCGGACGAAATGTAATGGCTTCACATTCACTTCGAATGTTCTTCTGAACTACCACTTCAGGTTTCAACGGCCAACTCGTTAATGGAGCAACTAATGGGACGACAACTTCAAATGGAGGAATCGCAAAGTGAGTGCGATGATAACAATCAGGGGTACGCAAATTTTCCAGAATTATCTCATTTCGCAATGCTCTCTCGCTCCTTCGGCCTGTCGAGAGAACATTACGAAATGAGAGCTCGGAAGATTTTTGCACACCCCTCATAACAATCGTAAGTAAGAGTCACCCATCACCTTGACTTTTCTATCACTCCATAAACGCTCATTATAACCTCAACTGATTGTAGTTGTTTGATAAGTGCATTGTAGTCGCTAGACACGAGGCAGAGTCTATTGTCCTTGGTTGTATTGGTCTCAAAATTGATCATAATATTTCTGGATCTCTGTTCTTTTCAGCGCTTCTACGATGCCAACTGCACATGCTAAAGCTGCAGTGGCCACGCCTTCTCCATCGACCGCGAATGGCACGGACAGTAGACCCGTGAAGAGGTACGCGAGGGTTTGCACAACCAGCAATATGTCTAGGTCGACAAAGAACTAATGGAAACCATGCACCTCTCCGTCAAGTTAGTAGTGGACGTCATCTTATTCGTTGGTTCAATACTAATTGCAGGCCGGACGTCAAAGCTATAGGAGCCGAGGTCGTCTCCTATCTGATGTCATTCAACGTTGTGAGTCCCAATACATCTTTGTTAATGCAGGAAATCATTGCCTATTTCATCTTGCGGTGTTGTCATCTAGCCTTTAGTTTTGAAACCAAATGATACATTCTCATCTCAAAAAGAACATGATAGGTTACGATTGAGTCTTTCATTTTCTCATCTCAGCAAACGTCCGACATCGAGAAGGAGTTCGCCGAGAAGGCACTCGAGTCTCTCCACAAGAAGATCAAGGACCGACCGAGGGATTTGGAGGCATTCATTCGATGTGTGGAGACGAAGGGAGAAGTCACTGGAGGCTGCGTCACTGTCACGAGGACACTGGACGGGAGGTTGCAGGTGAGACGATAACTTTCTGGCCCTTTTGGGTGACCCCCCTGATGTGTTCATCGGGTCCAAACATGTCCAATCGTGTCTGTTTTCAAACTACTACAACTAGAAGTATCTGAAATCAGTAGGGATAGCCGATTAGGAGCTATTCAACACCCTAGATTCTTTCAATCACCAGTTCTTCAGGTCGCCGGCCAGAAGGGATTCCCACACGTGATCTACACCAAGATCTTCCGCTACGAGAACGTTCACAAGAACGAGCTCAAGTCCATTCCAAAGTGTCGGTTCGCATTCGAGAACAAGGAGCAGGTATGCTTCATCTTCTTTTTTCTATTGAGTGGTGTGTGCATGGATGAATGGCGTGCAGACTGTAGATGTGTAGTACTTCTCTATCCTTCTTCTCACTGACTTTCCTTTCTACCTCAGAAGTCGTCGCATGACGACTGTAGAGGCACTTTACTATCCATTTAGGATGAGAAACGAAGGAGTCTGCCGGAGCATAGATTTGAGCGTAGTGAGTTCTAATTCGCAGGAGGAGAAGGCGAAGAAACGGCACGATAACGGTCAACGGGCGACGAATGGCTACCTCATCCACGCTACCGCCATCCGAGCACCTGCATGTTCTTCTTCTTCTTCTTTCCTATCTCCTATCATTTTCACTTCCTTAGTTATTTCAGTTCGTGGCATGAAGTGCGTAGTGCACTAGGGATGGCTTGGTAAGAAATTACTCCCCTAATTTTGCGTGTTCTCTTGCCATTTCTTGCGAAACCATCCCTATAGTGAACCTGTTGTGAAAATTGAAGATTGATGGATACCGTTTCTTGAGCACTCGTCTGACTCTCTCAAGTTCGTCTCGCTTCTCTGACCGAGACAATAGAACATTGCGAAATGAGAGAGTCATTCCTCCGTCCCCCTCATTTCCTCATTTCAGAACGAAGACATCCAATCGGACGCGCAAGTCTGCGTCAATCCCTACCACTACGAGAAATTGCCTCCGCCTCCATCGGGAGCGACCCTATTCGATCCTACGACTGGGCGACTGCGAGTCAATGGCGTCTTAGTTGGGGAGGATGGGTGAGTATTTTATCCACAACACATCACTGAAGTCATTCGACATCACTGTACTAGACCGCCAGCTGCTCAAGGGCAGGTTGCAATATGCTGGGAATAGCTCATGTTTCTCTCCAGGATGAGCATCCCCGTCTCGCCCTCGGATCCTAAGACGAAGACGCGGCACGAGCGGTCTGTGTGGTCCGTCGACAAGGACGTCATCACCCTTGACGACGACGAAGTGGTTGAGAGAGGAGTGGGACAGGGACATTCCAAGGTAGGAGTGGAATCCAAAATGGAAGCCGTCCCTTCATCCTCCATCTCCTTCTCCACGGAAGGACCCACTCAGCTCCTGTCGCTAAATACCAGACCAGTGGCATACAACATGGACGAATTCCCTGCTTCCTCCGTCTATTCCTCAGCGGAAGGAACCTCTCGGCTCATTTCCTCCTCACCTTCATCCTCCACTTCTGTGGATCCTCAGCTCATGTCACCCTACTTCGTGCCGCCTCCCACTGGGTCCAATGGCGTGGTCCATAACAACGTTACAGCGGAGACTGTTGAGGCGGACGAGGAAGAGAGAATCAGAAAGAGAGAAGAAGCTGCGGCTGTGGCTAAGAAATTCGCACTCGAGCAGCAGAAGCTGCAGGACGAATCGGTGAAACAGCACTTGGTGAGTAGCAGGAACGGTATGGTCAATGGACCGACTTGGAATGAGATAGGAGGTGTAGACCCGCGTTAACTTATGTGAAGTTAACTTTTCAGGAGAATTGCGCAAAGTTGACTGCGCTGGAAGTGTCCCTGACTCAGATTGTGGAAATGCTGGACAAGGTGGCCATGAGCAAGCGCGTGTCGCCCACTGAATACATTCTGTGCTGTCAGCATGTAAGTCTCATACTTCTACTCCAGGTGGACACAGTTTACTTTTGAGAGATTGATAGGGATCAATTGACCTTATATTTACATTTTCAGTACGTTGGAATGCTGACGGAAACGGCGGAATTAGCTTCGCTTAATGCATACCAGCGGAGACTAGTGGATGCAGCAGTGAATAAAGCGAGGGTGAGCGATTCTCGGTGGTTGAGAGAGGAAGTCTAACAAGGATTAGCATTGTTCAGGACAAAGTCGGTGGAGTGAGCATCACAAAGGAGCAATTACGAGCAACTAGATGGGATCTCTCCAGGATATTACGAAGTGAGTATTCTTCTGTCCAGATCACTTTGTTTGCTCATTTCATGAGATTAATAGAATTATAATACCGAATGGCCCGTTTGAGCGCACATAATTGATCACTTCAGATCACACGATGACTATTCCTGAGCGACGGGAGCTTCGAGAGAAGAGGAAAAACGAACAACGGGTAGACGATTTTGCGCCTGGATGGGAAGTCGAATTGGATAAGGCCGAGACTGATGGTATGGAGTGATGATCCGCAAATAACTTATTTTGCTTTTAGAAATCTTCACGAAGGAGCAAATAGAACGAGCTGAGGAAGCGAGACGACGGATCATCCGAGGTGAGTAGTCCTCCATTTGCCTGGCGATTGTTAGAGGATGAAACTTCTCAGGAAGTATCATTCCAGGAAAGAACTCCATTCCCAGCGATCTGATGGAATTCGAGGAACAGAACAATGGAGAGGCGAGGAAAAGGAAGAGAGCAGAGAGTGAAGGTGAAGCTGACGGGGAAGGTGAGGGTGTCATCTCCTACCACGATTCGTTTGATTTCCTTTGTAGACAGCCTTCACTCCGCTCTGAAGAACCTCTCCATTGCCGATAACATCACCGATCTCATTGAGTCTTCCAACCAATACTTGAGAACGTTTCGAGAAGCAATCTCAGGCCCGGCAACTATGGAACAAGAGGTTCGTGCTACTTTAATCCAGTCAGAGTCAGAGATGACATGATATTGCTTCCAGGACCCCGATGACCATCCTTCCAGCGGAGTCGAGGACAACTCCGAACCTACCGAGAACGAGGTGAGGCTCTTTTTCTCATACTGCTGCTCAATTCGGAATTCAGGCTGAGCGACCTCCTTCCAAGAAGAAGACTGATGATGCGAAGAAGAAGACAGCTTTCTTGGATAAAGACGACCAATACATACCAGGTGAGAGAATTACGGTGGATGGTGTCATTTTTTCATTGATTGTGTCATTTGTAGGAGTCTCTCGCGAAATCGTCGACGCAGCCGTTCTCCTGAATCGAGCACAGGAGAAGAAGGGCGAAGGGTTAAATGAAATCGGTAGGTCAGCTGGCTTCAATCTGCCTTCTTTCATACTCAAAGTCTTTTTTCAGATGAACACGCTCCGCAGTTCGACAACCCTGATCCCGGCATAAGTCGAATAGCGGATATCGAACCACCTCCAGCCATATCAAGTGAGCGATTGCAGTGAATGAGAACCACTCGTACCTTCAATCTCTACCTTCTATTCCTCAACGCGTCTATCGTTCAGAACCATTCGGCTACAATTGGGCAACGGTAAACTATTGCGAGCTGGATCAACATGTCGGGCAGCAGAAGCAGGTCGGATGAAATCCGTGATATAAGCCTTCCTATTACGATTTACCTGCTCTACGTACTCTTCCTAGCGTCATTCTCCAGTCTGGACTAGAGTGCGGAGAGGAAGAGGGAAGAGTGAGGGAAAAGGCCCCATTTCTTGCGGAAGAGAGAGGGGGAGCGGTCTACTCTTCCGGAAGAGTAGATTGGAGAATCGTGTCTGGACTTTGGGGATCGATCAGATGCGACTTTTTCAAACGGCTTTTTGCATGAAATACTACCTCAAGCACCCAGAGTCCACATGGGATACCTTTCCGTATTTTTTTACTCTTGGGCAATTGCGCAAATGGTAGGACTCATTGAAAATGATCATTTTGGACCTGTCTTTACCTATTCCATGAGTAACTCACATTCTCAAATCTGAAGTTTAAAACACATAATAGATAGACTACGGTTCAAAACTCGTGTCGATTAGAATAAAGGGTTACTTCGATGTCTATAGAATGACAGTCGCAATCTAGCGCAATGCAAATGCATAATAGAGCCCTCAGTAATGTTACGCATGCAAATTCTGATCTAATTGCCTGAAAACCCGATCACAAAACACGGAAAACGAAGCGAATGGGAATCTACTCTTCCTCAAGAGTTCGAACACAGCGTGTCAGAGTGGATCGAAAACCTCATTTGCGTGGCGGACGGCCATTTCTCCCTCATCCCTCTCTAATCCTATTTCCACCCTCTCATTTTGCTCGCTGATCGACTCATCGATGGGTCTGTGGAGAGAAATGAGAGGATAATGATGTGAAATGATGTCAAATAATGAATGCCCAGTGAAGCATATTTCAAATTTTGACGACGTGTTCGAAGCGAAATTCGTTCAGAGCAAGAAATATTGATGGTCCAATGAAACTCATTCAGAAACTAACGCACATAGACCGCGTCATTCCGCGCGAAATCGTGAAATGATA
>LS538311.1:84201-96793 GCA_900490775.1 Pristionchus maxplancki
GGGTCTGTGGAGAGAAATGAGAGGATAATGATGTGAAATGATGTCAAATAATGAATGCCCAGTGAAGCATATTTCAAATTTTGACGACGTGTTCGAAGCGAAATTCGTTCAGAGCAAGAAATATTGATGGTCCAATGAAACTCATTCAGAAACTAACGCACATAGACCGCGTCATTCCGCGCGAAATCGTGAAATGATACGGTGAAGTACGTTTAAAACGGAAATCGGGAGGGAAGTTTTCTACCCTTCATCTTTAATTAAACCCCATCACCATTATTATCATTTTAAAGCTCACAAGAAGGGCTACAATCCGATGGCTGCGATTTTTGATAACATATCGGGTTAAAAAGATAATCGTGTTTATGTTCATTTTTTGGTGGTTTTTTCGACTTAATTTGAATATAAGGAATTTTATCGAAAATCGCAGCCATCAGATTGTAGCCCTTCTTGCCAGCTTTGAAATGATTATAATGGTGATAGGGTTTAATTAAAGATGAAGGGTAGATAACTTCCCTCCGAATTTCAATAAAAACAATAAGTGAGCACGGCGAGTTTTGCGGGAAACCAAATGGCTCAAAAACAACAGGGCGACTTCTGCACTGTTTGCTTGAGTGATTCGACATCGCGGATCATTAAAAACATTCGTTATCTTGAAGGTATTGCATGAGTTTCCAGCCAGATGTTCGTAATTTTCACTCATTTCTCGCCGCTCCATTCCCAAATGAGCGACGCAGAATGACCCGGCGCATTAGAATACGTCCGCCGCGGCGAACAAAGGAGACGATCCACTCTGACACGCTGTGTCGAACTCTTCCGGAAGAGTTAATCCCTTTCCCTCTCACTCTTCCCCTCCCTCTCATTCCTCGCCGCGCGCACAGCGTGTCATAGAGAGCAAATCGCGGCAAACGAAATTTCGTGACTCTTTTCACTCCCCTACCATTTTACCTCTGTCAGAGTAAGCGGCGCGGTCGGAATTTAGGGAATTTGAGAACACTTCTCACAAAGTGCAACAAAACCGTCAGTTTTCATTCATTCTTTCGGAAACAACAAGGAACCGAAAAAAAGGTTAAACGGATGTAACTTTTTCCTGGAGCTGGTCATTGGAAACCCCCACATCATTATTATTTTCGGAACCCTGAGAAGATAATCTAGTTAATTGTATGGTTGGAATTTTAACGATACATTACCTTATTTCGAGAAAATCATGAATTAAAGTGAAAAATCCATTTTTCTCAAAAAAAAGTAATGTATCGTACAAAATCTAACCATACAATTTTCTAGAGTATCTTCTTAGGCTTCAGAAAATAATAATGGTGTAGGGGTTTCCAATGACCAGCTCCTGGAAAAAGTTACTTCATGTGAATAAATGAATAACTCATATTTTAAAATTCAAATTTACCCAATCAGGCTATAAATCATAGAGAGCCATCATTTCTCATTGATTGATAACTGTATTATTTTCGAATTGCGTTTTTTATCGTTATCAGTAAGTTATGGAATATGTTTCACAGGTATTATTTGAGTATTGTCTGCGACTGTCCATGAACCGTGATTTGCCGCGGAGAACAAAGGAATTTTTCACTTTGACACGCTGTGGCGCGGAGAGGAAGACCCTGCCGTTCACTCTTCCTCTCCGCACTCTAGTCTGGACACTAGAGTGCGAAATACGGATAATCGTCTCTTCATTTTGCGCGCTTTCTCGCCCGGTCGACCGGTGAGAGAGTGCGCGGAATGAAGAGACTATTACCCGTATTTCGCACTCTACTGGACACAAATGAAGATGCCCATCAGGTCTCACCCGTCACATACTTCATCGATGGCGGATTCGACAGTGGAGATAAGCAACGATACTGCTTGGGGTCCGCGCTGCATCCAGTGATGCAATTTCACAAAGAAGTGCGAAGAGTCAAGTAAGAAACCGTGATTACCATAAGCCGCAGGGCAGTACACTATTCGTTACTACTGTCCTGAGACTTGCTTTTACTGTTTACTATATCAGATATCCATTCATGAGTTGGAACGGATACGGTCGAACAAAGTTCATCTCTTTTTTCAGGCCCATGATCGGCGCAGGCATACGCCTATCTCTGAAAGAGGACGGATCGGTGTGGATCCGCGTTCTCTCTCGCTTTCCCATCTTTGTCAGCTCGACGCTCCTTGATGTAGAAGCGGGAATGACTAGTGAAGACTCGGCCCACAAGCTGTACCCCGGACAGGCGGCCAAGGTTCGAATCTTTACACACGGGGGCACATCTGTACCTTGGGGGAGTGGATCTAAGTATTCAAAGAACTCCTTATCGGGAAGCTAAATTGGCTAGGATAGATAGAGACCGCAAGGTGATCTTCCGAATTGAGTGAAATGGGCTATTCATGTGTTCAGTGTGTTGGTATGGGTTCGAATAACATTGTGTTTTTTACCGTTTGTCGATATCTCATCTCTATCAAAAGCTATGCTCTGAAAACCACGCGCGCAAGGCACACCGGGCGAGAGGGAGAGATCGGGTGAGAGGGAAAAGGGGGCGGAGTTTCCCTAGCGTGTGTCTCTCTCCCTCCCCCCGCCCTCTCGCCCTCCTCTCCCCGCGCTTCACGGGCAAATCGGGGAAAATAGCTAAAATTCTAATTTATTTTCTAAAATTCCTGAAATATTCTAATTAGTCAGGTATTCTTTGCGGAGCTGGGTGCGAGCACTAGAAGTGCCCTAAACACCTGTTCTTGGACCTTTATGGTCGTTTTTGACCTACTCAAAGTGGACCGATCAAGCTCCGCATCGGGTTGCTAATAAAGGATGGCAATAGCTTCACAACAAGCCCTTGGTCGTTCGAATCGAAGCAGTACTCGATTTGCCCGCCCTCTGCGCAGTTTTTCCTCGATTCTCTCTCCACACCAAGTGGGCGGAGCTTGCGGTCTCTAAGGATAGATGCGTTTCACAAGTTCTACTCTGACTCACGCACTCCTTTCCGGAACACTTGTATTGGGGCGGAGCTTTGAACGTATTGCAGATATTCGATCTGCTCCGAGTCCGTCGAGCAATCGTCACTGTGCAGGCCGATCAGAGTGCAGCAAGGAAGGCAAAGCAAGGGGGAGAGAAAGGAGACAAACAAGTGAGACGCGTTTAATCGCCCACAAAGACACTTTTCGTAGGGAGTTGTGCACAGTGATGAAATGTGTGAGAGTTGAAAAATGCTAGAAAGCTTCATTTAGATGTGTGCGTAAGCAAAGAACCCCTTCAGGTCTCTCGCCCCGACCTCGGCGCTATGTATCGACACGCAGTCGTCAAGATCTCTTTCGTGGAGGGATGGGGACCGGAATACGATTGCGATTCGATTCAAGAGACGCCCTGCTGGTTGGAAATTATCATGAACCGGTACTTTTACTTTCATGTTTTATCCAAAGAGAAGGGAGGATGATTTCCCTTGGAACGTTCGCGAATTCTAAGCAACTCGGCAACAAAAGAGATTGGGATGAAAATAATAGGACGAATGTTCCCTTGAAATAATAAAAACGATTCAATGTTCCTACCATTATGAGTAATGATGGGATGAAGATGATACGAATATTATATTCAGTGCGTGTGAATTCATCGACCACGTGACCAGCATGAGGGAGACCTACTCCGCCGCTTCGGATGATGAAGCGTAGTAATGAATCGATGACAATCTCTGATAGACTTGGAATACTCCACTAATAGCGTTGTCTAGCACGGGGCCATAATATTCAGATAACTTTTACTGTCCTTTGTCTCCTATACCACAACAGATAACGAATCATAGGAGTGAAGTGATAAGTGTCATCACATAGATACGTTCTCTGTGATAGTGAGCGATGCAGATATCTTGAACTGTATTATATTTAGCGAAATGTCCTGTCTCCTATGCATCAGACGTTGCCTAGCCCCGTGATAGAATCCAGTTGACCCGATGTTCTCTGGGCCCATTATGGTGATTACGATATAGGAAACAAATCAGAGCGAGTATATCGACAGATTATTGCACACGTACTTCATCATTCCTGTTGTATCGTAATGTTACCCCACTCACAAGACCACTGTGGTCGCCCCAGTGATCGTGTGTAGTCTGATCACTCGGGTCTCTCTCACTTGGCCGCATCTCTCTCTCTAGTCTGATCAGAGGGCGCGCGCGTGATGTTGTTCAACTAGGCTCCATTTTTCTTTCTTTTTTTCCTTACGTCATTTCAATTGCTGGATCCATGTGATAAAATATGAGCTTGACTAATGAAGGAGAAGTTTGTGATGTCAGAAGTTCAAAGAATGATGCACAAGTGCTCTGCTTCAATAAAGCGCTATGGAGAGAACGGAACTTGTGGAGTTCCCCGGAAGAGTGTCATGTCCTCCATCCACTAACCCTGCGTTAGGAAATCTCATTTCAAGAATGAGTGAAATTTATTCTTCCGGAGAGTTCCATAAGTGCCGAGAGAACAACACATGTGCTTCGTTGAATCCCTCCATACTTCTCTCCACATTACACACTCCTTCACTCGGTCGGCTGGGTGAGAAAAGTCGGGAGATGGTGATTGTAGATCGATTGTCTCGTCTACTTTGAATTGCACCTCCTAATCTCGGGAGCCATCTACGTTGCATTTTAACTTTATGTGAGTAGAAATTTATCATTTGATGCGATTCCGTATTGCATGACACTGTCAACCGATCAACCGAGTAATAGCCTCATCCTCTCCTCACCCTCATCCTCTTCCTACCTAGCTAGCTCATCAATGTCCCTTCCACATCCCCACCAAGAAGAAAGAGAAGAATAGAAGATCCGCTGACTGAAAAGAGCTAAAAGGCGAAGACCAGCAACAAATTATGGGCTGATTCCAGGCAATTGAAGATGACAATTGCAGATGTAAATGGGTATTTTTTTATTTCGTATCTTTGGGCCTCCGCAACCACACTTTCCATCCCCTAATGCCTAAAATTTGACAACCTGCTAGGAATTGACAGAGAAAAGAGGAAATTGTGAATGAGATGTATAAGATGGCAAAGCTTAGCTGACTCTCATCTCGACGAGGGAGCATTGCGAATGGAGAGATGAGTGTTCGGGAGAATAGAGGGATCTCAGAGTAGGGATGGCTTGGCAAGAAAAGACTCTTCATTGTGCATGCTCTCTCGCTTCTCTGACCAGTGAGAGAGCACGCGAAATGAAGAGACCATTTCTTCCGAAGCCATCCCTATCTCAGAGTCAGCTGTATTACCTCGCTTCTCTGATCTGCATGGAGATCAGGCGGAAGGGGAGAAAGAGCGTCTCGTACAGTCGAGAGAAAAATAGAAAGAATAGATACAAATATTTTTTTATTCCGTTCAACAAAAACAATTTGGGAGGTCAAATGTATCTGTCAGTTCATCCAGCTGAGTTCATCCTTCCCTGCATCACCATACATGACGGACCTTCATCTGCCGGGCGGACGGAAAAGTCGGGAGACAGTGTTGTTTGATCAAATGTTTCGCCCTCGGAAATCACTCTGATTTGGAGATGTGAAGACATTTAGTTGCTGTAAGTAAATTCATCAATCTCACGTATTCTCATACTTTCGAATTGTATAGATGACCTCGTTTGTTGTGATTCAGACAATATTGTAATCATGATGAAAATAGAGTTTCACCATCAATTCCATTCAAAGCGAAGTTCTTCCTTCCATTGAAAAGAGAAAGAAATCGATGCTCACATTTATATTTGCATTCTTGCGCATTCATCGTCTGGCGATGAAACAGCTGAGTTGGAGTAGGCAACTGGATATTGAAATAATATGAGCGAATGAAGCATTCAAGCATCAGAAACCGCGAAAAATGAACAGTAGTGTTGAAGTCAAAATAGTAAAGCAGTGGTGGCCTTCGAGGAATCGTTGAGGAGGGAATCAACAAGAGAGTGAGATCGTTGATGATTGGAGCAGAGTCTGTCTCTCTAACTATTGAACGATCTCTCGATTCTCTCACCGACGAGAAAGCTTTACGGAATGAGAGATGCAGAGGGTTGTTCGGGAGGAGAGGCAGGGGGAGAGGGGGAGTCAGCTGTTCTGTCTCGCTTCTCTGATCGATCTTGTTATCAGACATAGTAAGCAACCTTCCACGAGTGGATCTCATTTGCAGCTTGAGGCTCAACACGCACATAGAACATGCTTCATTCAAAGAAATAACAGTATTCGCCTTCACAATCATAGTAGTTTGAGTGGAGTGGCATCATTCCGTATCAGCAACACGCCTTTGTTTCAGTCATGGATGTCTTTGAAATCACGAAATCCCGAGGGATCTTGCAAGCCCTCGAAATGTGTACCATCTGAAATTGAGAAGTTGAGCAATTCCGTTCGAAGGCGCCATTGTTCTCCCCATGCTTGTGTTTCTACTCGCTATTGTTACGCACCTGTTGCATGTCTTGCTTTGTCGTCTGAATCGACCAAAGAGCAGAGTTGAAGTAGGCAACTGAAAGATGCGACACAGCCTGTCAGAGTGGATGAGAGACGGCGGACCACGATTTTCGCTCTTCCTCCAATCCCACTCCCTCATTTTTCATCCCCTCCCTCCTCTCGATCGGTCTGCCACAAAATGCGCAATCGAATGTGAAATTTGAAACAGAAACAATGATTATTATATATGAGACGTTTGAAACACAACTGAATTCGTATCCGAAACTCACTTCACTTTTAAATTTTTTCAAATTCAGTCTAGGGCACTTTTCCACCCTTCAAGTTCAAGGAAACCCCATCACCATTATTATTTTCTGACTCCTGGCCGAATTACCCATCGATTGATGGGAGCCGATTGTTGATATTTTTTCACTTTAAAAAGAAAAGTAAGAATACATTCAAATATATTTTTGTGTTTTGGTAGTTTTCCAATCCGTATTCAAAAATTCGAAATTTTATCAAAAATCGGCTCCCATCAATCGCTGGATAATTCGGCCACGAGTCAGAAAATAATAATGGTGATGGGGTTTCCTTGAACTTGAAGGGTGGAAAAGTGCCCTAGACTGATCTTGAAAATACTAAAAAATCATTAAATTGGTTTGACGAGTTTCTTAGCCATTCCAATTTCTCAAAAACAACTTGAATAGTTGCCGGCACATAAATGAACGGATCCTCTAACTCTGATCTGCAAATTTATTGTGTATGTTCAGGTTATGGCATGATTTTTGTGCCATATTTCCGAATCTCCCTCTCATTTTTCGCCGCTCCATTCCCAAAGGATCTACGCAGAATGACCCGGCGCATTAGAATACGTACGCCGCGATGAACAAAGGAATTCGTCCACTCTGACGGGCTGTGTGCGAATGTGAAGTAGGCAAATGAAGATGCAAACAGCAAGCACGAGAAGGATTGATAAAACGAGGCACGATTAAAAAGTCAATGCTGTAAAACACGACACAGGTAAGCGTGTGTGAACGAGAGAGGGGGATTCATCCTAGATGCGTTAGCAGTGAAGCCAAGTGGGATGAAAGCAACAGTGTAATGCAGTGACCACTGAGAGGATGGAACGAGCGAGGGAGAAAGGGAGGGAGGAATTGGGGGGGGGGGGTGGAACAACCAAATTTGGGTGAACGCCCAATGCGTGTTGAACCGAATCGCGTCTGACCGCTGCAGAGCAACAAGCTAGTAATGTGGTGTTAGTTTTTGGAAAAATCTCCGGAAAAAGCTCAAGATTTGAATTCCCGCATTTTTCGATTTTCAGCAATATCTCGGCTCCCCGATGACCTATCGATACGAAACAATGGAATTTCATTGATTACCTAACCTTGAATCTATATGTTAAATTTTGTAAGCATTGCTTATCCCGAAGCTGGAAATCGGAAATTGCGGGAATTCAAATCTCGAGCTTTTTCCGGAGATTTTTCCAAAAACTAACACCGCATAAGAAAAAGTGCGGAGGAAGATGCGCTAAGATGCGCTTTTCGTCTTCCCACGCTGCCTCCACATTACACACTCTTTCCCCCTGAGTTCAGCCTATCTTTCCCTTTCCTCCCCTCCCAATAAATAGTGATCTCCTCTCTTACTTGATGCATCCTCATTTTAAGAATTTCACTTGCCGCATCTGTTCCTCGTTCTACGTCTTCACATTTTCCTCCTCCTCATTACACATTCCAAATCCCCCCGGAGTTCAACTTCATTTCTCCCTCTTCCAAACGACCTCTCTCTTCCTCACTCTTCTTTTACACACTTGACGCTCTTCGCTTTGTCCACTTCTCGATTATATTCAACTTTTTCGTTGCTGCTGAATTGAAGCTCTGGCTCTGCTCTATCAACTCAATCCGTCTATTTCCCGTTTGCGCTCCCATCGGATGGATGTTTTGCTTGAATTCCCGCAGCCGTTATTCCAATTTATAATGTACAGTTGCCTACCTCAACTCTCCTTGCCATGGTGGTTACAAGACCCGAACGACAGGAAATTGTCAAATACTAAAAGTAAGCCAGTTCTTTTTCGTCTTCCCGCTTCAATAATTTTCACTTTTTCAGCAAGGAGAGCAAACATCCGCCAGATGATCGGAGCGATACCCGACGAGGACTGAGAGAAGGATGGATTCGAGAATGAAGTGAGTGCTTTGATTGATAACAGTCATTTTAGAACTCCTGTTATCTTGTTATTGTGTTTTAGGACGTTTAATTTTTATTAACAAATCGATCTGCAAATCGCAAATCGATCAGGAATCGATTTAGCTCTGCTTTAAATTTTCGTTCCTATAGCAACTTAAGCTAAGAGGGCATTTCGCTGGCTTGCGGTCCGAGTGGTGATTGCTTTGGAGGCACTTGTCGATGGAAAACACGGGAACACAACATTTTCATCAACGACCCTTGCAGATCTCCTCTATCCACGAGTTGAAGACCATGATCGAGTGATTTATGTGAGAAGACACCAGCACTGCAACTGATCGTCATAGCATATCCGTCATTGTGGTTTTTGTATTCATATTTGATGATGAACTTTGATCAACACAGAATGAGGGATCAACTTTTCTGGCTTTGTCCATCTTTATTGCATGCTGAAACCTCACTTGTCATCCACCACTTTCTTCCCTCACAGTAGAGATGGCTTTGTAAGAAATGACTCTCTTCAATCTACACGCTCTCTCGCCTGCTTGACCGGCGAGATAGTACGCGAAATGAAGAGACTATTTCTTGCGAAGTTCTATCCAATCGTTGGGAACCACTGGATGCTGGGGAAGAGAGTGCGGCATTAGTGGAGAATTGAGAGAGGTTAGGATACGAACAATTCAGAGAAATATTCATTCACCCGTAATCCAATGATTCCAGAAGTTCATTCACCCTCTGGCGATTCCATAGATCAGAACCTCAGCAGGCTGAGATCGGAGATACCCTCTCCATTCCTCGTGCTCTCTCTCCTCTCACCATCCTCGTCTGTCTGGAACAGCAATAAATGGCGAGACATCAGAGGTCGGACGTCCAGTCAGGCTGGGCGTATAATTTATAGCCGTCCATAGATCCCCATTTCATTTCCACTCCGACTTCCTCTGTTGACTTGCTATTGGATCCCACTGGCCTTTACTTCAAAAATTGTTTTTCATCTTTACAGAATGTGCCACATCCCCGATTATTTTATTGTCGTCCTACAGTGTTTATCTATCAAAATATTAAAACAATGACGTATTTCAATGACGTATCTCCTCATTCCAGAATGAGCCACTCCACCATCTCCAATCATTCTTCCTACTCTTCTCCTGCGTCGAAAAGAAGAAACACCTTGTACGATTCAGATAATGAAGACACTGATTTCTCCGATCTTTTCGAAGTGTCCGATATCTTTGCGGATATTGGTGAGTCCCTTTCGCCGATTCAACAATTACCTATTTCATGGACCTTTCTTATTGACTTCTACAGTTTTTGATCATAATAGATGTGAAATAATTGACAGGCGACCTTTGCAAAACGGTGAAAATGCTCATTATTTGCAGAAATGTCACATCTCGAGGACCCCATGGATGAATCTCTCCAATCCGAGCCGTCAACCTCTTGCCATGATAATGAGGAAATGACCGAATATTCGGTCGGCTCGGAAGTTTCGGACGTCTTCGCTGAGCTTTGTGAGTATTTTCTCTTGATCTCAGAATTCGCTCACAACAGGCGTAACGAGCAGTCATCTGCCTCTCTCACTTTGCCGTATTCTCTCGCTTCTCTGACCGACGAGAGAGCATTACGAAATGAGAGAGTCAGACCATTCTTAGGCGTAACTCAATCTTTTTCAGACCAAGACGAGCCCTCCTCTGCATATTCGAACTACGCTGAACTCTCTGACGACTCGGAATTCGAATATGAAGAGGATACGGATGATGACTGCAGTGAGCCGGCGGCGGAGAGGGGATATTACTAGTGAAAATTCATGCCCTTTATTCGACCCTCTTTAGCTTGATGCCCTTGTCAATTCTGATGTTTACTGTTGTTCAAACATGTACGGTCTAATAAAAAAACTGTCGGTTATTCGAGATTAATAGTGAAAGTTGCGATTGATGTCTGATATTGATGCCCCTCGCCCCTTTGAATTTTTAAAACAATTCTTGTCTATGTCGCATCACAACTCGGACAATACATATTTATCAATCATGGCGTATTAGCTCATCGAGATGGTATGTCAGTTCAGGTACGGTCCTCAAAGAAAGGTGCCGAAGGAACCTGAAGTAAGGGTGAATGAGAGAGGCGACGAAAGCAATACTCGAGCTCACACGTCGAGATTGTTTTCCACTCCCGATATATTTGACGGTGAGAGGCTGAACGGATTCTGAATAACCCAATCTGATAGGGCCGGATGGTCATCGATGCAATATATTGCAAACCAGATAGTTACAGAACCCGTTCAGAATCAGCAACTCACCAAGATAATGATCTACCAATACCTGGAAATAGAAAAAAACTGTAATTAATTGTGACACACAATTGGAAGAAATAAGAAACGAGCAAACCTCGAATTCAACAGTTACGCTCCCCTTAGAAGCTGATGAGATGAAGTAGACATCTGGATAGAAAGAATGAACTTTAGTGAGACATTATTGAGTTGTAATCTGTGATCACTGTTAGATAGGAGAGTATATTTTGCAGACTCTATCGGATACCATTTCTGATCACTTATTTAATTAAGCTAACATTTTTGCAATAAAGAAAGCCAGTAGATTATTGGTCGTGTGGTGCGTGTCTACTTTAACAATTTTTTTTAAATTTTATTTATTTAATTATTTTTTATCATCTCTATACTTGAATGATGAGCTACCCTGAGGTGCTTCGAGACGAAGTTATTATTATTATTATTATTATTATTATTATTAAGTTCGAGATGAAGACAATACTGACTGCGTTCGGCTATTGGTCGTGTTTCTCAAGATTGTCATCGACAGGTGTTAATGCCGCGCTAGTGGAGGGAAACCTCAAGACAGCAAAGGTCGTGGGAGTGTGGGGAAAGACTGAAATAGTCTGGCTGGTCTGAAGAAGTCCGTGGACATGGCCATCGAAGCTGTACATACTCGAACATGTGCAATGTAGAGAACTTGGAACATGTGGATGTCGAAAGAGTGATTAAAATGAGCTAATGGGAATTTGAGTTCATTTATTTTGTTGTGGAAATTGAATTATGATAAAGAATATGTTTCTATCTACTATCTGCGACCTTTTCTTTGCCAGAAGAGAGTTGATCGACTGATTCATTCTCGTATCGCATCTTTCTCCTTCTCGTCTCCACTAGTGTTGACAAATCGGCACACGCCTCTCCTCATTTCGCGTACTCTCTCATCTGACCGGCTAGAAATCATTCTACACGAGAGAGGCGCGTGCTGATTTGCCATCACTAGTCTTCACTTCTCTCATCTTGATCGCCTTCCTCGACGTGCGTTACTCATGGCAGGAATAGTCACTGAAAAGAGGAAACCATCCTTCATTTCTTCCTTCCCCCATATACGTTCATGTCGTTTATCTCTTGGTTGCTGAATCAGAAATTTTCGAAACTAATCCCCACTTCAGCAATCTACACTTGTTCTACTCTTGATCATCTTTCAAGAAGAAAATGATGCCCTTTCGCCAGATAACGCAGAAAACTTGTTGGTTTCTATCTCTACATGTGTCGGCAGTATCTATGATTCACTGACTCCACCCCAATCCCCCTCCCCCTCTGGCGTCCCATCTCTCATTCTACTCGCTGAACCATGATAAAGATTCTCTCCTGAACCACTTCTCCCGTACTGTCGCAAGACGATAGGTTCAGTGGGATACTAGATACTTTATCATTGGATGCAGGGGTTTAAAAAGTCGTGCTCCACTCCAATCTCGTAGAGGATGGAAATGACTTGACTATGGAGGCGTTGCAGTTGACTGTGCTGCTCGATTGCCTCGTTGAGTAGTCGTGTAGTCGTTTCCTTGTTCGAGAAGTGTAGGAGGTGAAGGAGTCGAGGCCCAGCTTCTACCAAAGCGATCGCGCTTTCCAACGCAGTGGTAGCCACGCGAAGTCGGGTGGCATGAGGATCCATGGGAGATGAGGGGAAGGAAGATGACGACGGGTTAAATTGAGAGGGGACTCTAGTAGAAGAGGCCGGGCAAGACGATTCCACGGCAGTAGAGGAGCTGGGGTGGGAGGAGGGCAGGACAGGAGAGTAGA
>LS538311.1:97387-113217 GCA_900490775.1 Pristionchus maxplancki
GCTTCTACCAAAGCGATCGCGCTTTCCAACGCAGTGGTAGCCACGCGAAGTCGGGTGGCATGAGGATCCATGGGAGATGAGGGGAAGGAAGATGACGACGGGTTAAATTGAGAGGGGACTCTAGTAGAAGAGGCCGGGCAAGACGATTCCACGGCAGTAGAGGAGCTGGGGTGGGAGGAGGGCAGGACAGGAGAGTAGACTCGGGTCCAGCTCCGGCAGCGAGCCGGAGCGGCGTCCATTCGATGCACCACTTGTCGCAAGACGATAGGTTCAGACGGATACTAGATACTTTATCATTGGATGCAGGGGTTTAAATACTGGCAAAGCTACGGGGGCGATACGAGAGAGAAGAGAGGATAGACGGGAAAGAAGATGATTATCAAGGATGATGAATCAAAAGGGAGAATGATAGGAACCATTAATCTTCGGTCAGAGATGAGCGGAGACACGTACACTAAATAATAATCTCAATCACCAATCAATTTGCAGTGATCAATACGACACCGCAGATTTCACAGTACTACTGATAATGGAATTGTGCAACGGAAACCTACTCTAATTCATGCGATATAGAAAGGTCTAATATTAAAAATTCTCAGGCTCACCGATAGCGAAATGTATGAGCCTAATCTACAGATATAACTACCTTCAGGATTGGTTGAAGCTATCATGGATCGTCCCTCAACCCTCTAACGTGCCTGTCCACGATAGCAGAAGAAACCAAATCCAACAAGCGCTTCGTGTTCATGTCGAGTGATTGCCACTGCATACGCCCTATTCTATTGAGGCGTGAGTCTACTGGGCGTAATCTTTACACAGAGAAGGTTGAATGGCCGCATTTTTTAGTCGATCGGGAGAGGGCTCATCATCTAATTAATCTCCGAAAACACAGTGCACCATCCAACGAAAGCTTGTTGGAGAACGTTTCCCGCAACATAGCTGTGTGTCATCTGCGTGTATTTTTGAGTAATGGATGTTGCCTGATAAATTGTTTATCAAAGATTCCGGTTAACGACCCTTTACTCCCCCCTCCCTGTCCCTCTATAATTACGGGGATTTATGCCTAGGAGAGGAGCTATCTCTCTCCATCTCACGTACTCTCTCATCTCTCTGGTTGCCAAGGAGATGTCCCCTCCTCTATTGGACGCTACTTCTCTCGCCTTTGCTCTCCCATATCTTTTCTCTTTCTAAATCGCATCCACTCCACATTCTCGGTTATGCTATGTTAACTAGAGTTCGAAATACGTGTAATCGTCTCTTCATTTTAGGCACTCTCTCACCGGTCAGAGAGGCGAGAGAGTGCGTTAAACAAAGAGACGATTACCCGTATTTCGAACTCTAATGTTAACCCACATCTTAATTTCAGTCTGTCCGTTCTACGCACGGACGATCATCCCGCCTCAATAAGATCCGAATAAAAAAGAATACAATACTGCCCCCAACTCACTTCTCTATGATAGAGTACCCGCAGGAGATAAGCAAATGATATAAATCATGTATGTTTTAATCATATTTCATTGTGTAGTCATTTGGCATTGCAGGCAGGGCCAGACAATACGAGTACAGACAAATCCATCGATAAACAGTTGGTAAAGGACGTTGAAATGTGTAGATCCTCGCACATTCCTCTTCTTCCTCATACCTTCGAGTGCATGATGAATATTGTGGATCCCGATGATAAACGTTATCATTTCGAATATTGCATTTCGTTCATTACAAATGGATCTCTATACAAATCAAATGAACAATCTCTTCTTTCCTTCCTCCTCTCTGGGAGTTTAATTACGGGTCTTCATGGTTCGGAGTTACAATCCAAGATTATGTCTCTTCATCTCACACGCGCTCTCGGCAGAATGGCAGATGGACAGTGCAATTTCGGGACGGGGGGGGGGGAGAGGGGCTTCTCGTATTCATATCTGAGCATTTCATCGTCTTTTGTCGTTCTTAGCTTAGTTGATCCGATTTCTTTCTAATTTGTTTTATCCGCGGGGTATCCGAAATTATGTCTCTCCTTTCCACACGCACTCTCATCAATGACAGATGGTGACACGGGGCAGTGCAATTATGGGACAAGGGGAGTGCCATCTCTCATTCCTTCCAGCTCTCCCACAGATTATTCTCCCTCTCTCTTCACCTGTCTCCTCGCTATTCAATCCCCTCTTCCCTGTCACCGTCTTTCACGAATTTGGCCGTTATTTCCGCTTTGCCTTCGTGTTCTCGCAATATCTTTTACTCTTTTTACTGTAATTATTATCATTGCTGATTATTTCAGTCTGTCCGATCTACACGCGGACAATCGCCAATCTGCGATGAAAGGCAACGAAATAATCAAGAAACTACTAATCAAGAATTATCTCTAAGTGACATTGAAGGTGCGTTGTGTGTCTCAAAGTCGCACAGAGCTAACGTTAATTAATTCTTTGCAGGGCTATATCATGGATGCAATAAAACTATCACAAGCCTAGGCAAAAAAGTCAATCGAATTACACTCGCGACTACCATATCGAATGCAACTTCACAGTCCATTTGTAATCTCCTTCATGGATTCGAATTATTGTAGCTCGAGATAAATAATCATTACTATAATTGTTTTTGATCCACGAGGAAATTGAGAACAAAGACACTATTTATACTATGAGAGAATGAAATTGGAAAAAACGTATGCGTTCTCCAAAAGCATAGTGTTGATCTGTTAACATTTGCAAGATGTATGGCAGGCATTCTTCATGATAGTATGATCGTATCATTCCGCATTCCCTCCTTCCTCATCCTTCCATTCTCTTCTCATTCCATTCTCTCTTTTGCTAGGCAATGAATCATCGCGTATCGCCCTTCACCACACTCTTTTTTTTCTTGTCCGCAGTAGACTTTGAAAGTCAACTAAACTACTAGTTGTTTAACAGGGAAATGAACCGCTCTTTCAACGAGAGAGAACGGAGAATGAAGAGAGTGAGAGACGATTTTCCTCTTAAACAACTAGTTGTTTAGTTGACTTTCAAAGTCTAGTCCGCAGAAGGCTCACTGTTGTATAGCCGTTTTTGCTCGTAATTTTTCCGATTCTAATCTAGTCTCTTCACAGATTCCTACGCAATCTCTCAGTGTTTCTCGCATCATTATGAAGAATATTATGGAACGATGTAACAGTGAGTGTATGTTTACTAGACTAATAGGATCCAGAAATATTGCAGACTTTTCGAAAATATACGGAAACGGGACATCGATTTGCAGCTAACAGGACCATGGAACTCGAAGACGTCACCTCGATCTTAATTCCATACGAAATGCTCTCATACCCATCAATTATTTGCTTCTAAGTCGAATCTACTATTGAATCGCTCGTCTCGTTGTTCGACCCGGACACACAATTCAAGGAGGATGTAACGTACTATCTTGAGATGAATCTCCCATCATAATGAGGGACAGAAACTATGTGATAACGAGGCTGGATGTGGTATAGAACAACTACATTATCTTCAATTCAAGAACAGAGCGGATGTGGAGGGATAGCATCAAACAACAGTGACGTATCCCTCCCTGTTGTCTAGATAGTGTCGATAAAGTATTTCAACGACCTAATCAACGAAAACCTTTATCTACAAATACAATTGGAAAATGGCAAAGGGACATAGAGCCATATTGTGGTATTGGCTCGAGCACATGCGGCACAAATTCCTTCAGACGGGGCAGGGCGGGACACGGGAGTAAAAGGTCTTTACGTATTGTTTGACCCCTTTGATGTACGCATTGGTGCATCAAGCGCAAATTCCTTTGCCGCAATTCGATTGATGTGCCGCCCGAATACCAATTCAATGTCCTCGCTCAGACAAGTTCGTGTTCACTCGCACCTGAAACCGAGCTGATAATGTATTAGGAATCATTAAAGACCGATCTAATTTACCAGGAAACTATAAAACTCACGTCTTCATTTACATCATTTGTCTATTTCAATCAGTCCATGTCGTCAGCGCTGAAGGGTGCTGAGGGAGAGATCGAGTAGGGATCGGAAAGTGACAGAGCATTAGCGCTGCGAACTATGAACTTGCAATCACGAAATCACGGCGAATGAATTCAATTCGAAAATTGTACAATGCGCCACGTCTGACTATCGCAGCAGCGTCCTTACAGAAAGAGAAAAGGAATTGTCAATGGAGAGAGGAAAAAAGAAGGAGAAGACAAACACTCATTTGAAAGGAGAGATGCGCGATATTTATTGCATTGCAAACAGGGATGATCAGTGGAGGAACTATCTGTGGGCAAGGAAAGATAGTCGTGACAATGTTTTTTTTACTTATTTTATTGTCTGTGTGACAAGTAGACTGACCATTTATCAGAAAATAAGAGTCAGGTTTATACAATTTGAAATTTAGGGCATCACAACATAGCATACGCTAAAATGGTGAGTGTCTGAGATGATTAGCAACGGAAATCATGGTGCTTCAACCTCATTCCGGAATCTTCGCATGTCCGACGAAGCTGAGGCTTTCTGAAATTGGTATAATTATCGAACAACAACACAGACATGCACGTTAGAAAGACTAAATTCCCCTTTTTTCACATTTGATACGTCAATTGGCCGATCTTTAGTGACAAATTCAGCATTCGAGATCGAGTAGGGATCGGAAAGGTGATATATTATAATTGAACAGGCCAAACTATTAAACCACGAAGTGGAAACGTCGAGAATTATCATCATTCGTACGCTTTAATGACTTCCAGTCACCCACGAACGAATTATGATAGATAAAACCAGACGCGAATCTTCTCTGTCACAGAAGGGACCGGGGCACACTTTCTGACAAGGGGAGAGGATGGGGCCCATTCTGAAAATGAGAGAGGGAGTAGGACAAATACGCCTTTCAATTGAAGCGATGCATGCGATTTACGACTTGCAAACATGTGAATGGGGATGGAAAGTATGTAAAAACACTTTGCATCTTTTCGTGATATCCAGGTATAGTAAGGCATCGTGTTTACAAACAGTGAGGCAGTAATAGTTATAGTCCATGACAGAAATCCACTTCACGAATTCAGCCTAAGAACGATAATCACATCCGTTAGGTTGTTATTTATTTGTTTCACTAACATTAATAAATCTGGGCAATTGGTGCAACGGCTGATTCAGTTCAGTTTAAAAGGGATAACGCAACGTCGGCAGAACTCGAATGATTCAGTACAACAACAATGAATGAAGAGTACGATTGTTTCAATTGCACAGTGTTTATCAGATCAACTTGAAACAACAAATGATGTCATCATCAATCTCGGATGATCTCGGGCTGACACGATTGACGGCCATGGTTGTACACGTGGAGTCCGAAATACCTGGAATGTTGACTTTTATATTCGAGTGCTCCGTCGCGTTGTCGGCGCTAGTAGAGTACCCGGAATAATGCTTGTTTCACTCATTCTTGAAATGAGATTCACTAACGCAGGGTTGGTGAACGGGGATGGATGGAGGATATGGTAGACTAGACTCTCTTCCGAGGAACTCCACAAGCGCCGCGTTGTCTACATATGGCTTGCTTCTACCCATTGCGTTTTAAATCATCTTTCATGAATTACTTACTCTCTATGATCATCCCCGTTGAGTCTCTGTCTCTGATGTCTCTGAGTCAGCTGATTCGAGCAATGCGGCGATTCGAGCTCATATTTGCACTCCTGGAAACAGTTTTAGTCTAATTTCTGACTTTTTAGAAGAACTTACCTTGTATCTGTCGCCGGTGGTGTACCACAATTCATTGCCGTGATGACTGAGAGTTGCGTTTCTTACCGGGTTGACATTGCCGTCTCTGAAATTTATATGTATATTTAATTAGTTTAAACAAACAAATATCTTTATAGCCAAACTCAAAAAAGAAACATCCAGTCAAACTCAACATGAACGCCGAAGATTGCCCTGTACCACCATGTAACTTACGCATTACTCTACATTGACCATCCCGTCTATCTTGTATCGACTGTTGATCCCATTGTATATTCCTGACACATATGTACGTTGATCTCACCTGTCGGTCGAATTGTTCGTGAACGTAGGGTACAAGTGAGGAACGATATCGCCTTTGTTCACCACTCGCCACGAATCCCAAATTGTTTCGGTGAGCAAAGGTTTTGTCGCCCACTCGCGGCGCACCGAAAGTGATTAGAGAGATCTGAAAATGCTCGGCTTGTTCAACGATCCGAGTTGAGTTGTCTCTGAGTCACAGTATAACCTACGATATGTTCAACGATATATAAAGGTTATATAAATATATAACAATATATAAAGGTTGTTCAACGATATATAATGGTAAAATTGAAAAATTGAGGGCTCGGTATAGCAATGAGTTTCACATGTCAAGTGTAAAAGTAGCGTGAAAATCTTTGTAGACAAAGAATACACACCAACTTAGCCGGTCTGTGCCTTAGGACGTGAGTTTTCACTGCAGCAAGAGTGGCAAATGCCCCTCCTATGGAATGACCCGTGAAGACAACGCGATACTTGCGATAACGAGAGTTTTCCAGATGAGGCCTCAACTTTTCCCTGCAATACTTTGCATATTGCTGTTGTTCCAATGCAGGTGGCATACCATAGTTTCTCAGTAACCTCATGGAAGTGCTCATTTACATAGCCCAGTCCATGCCAAGCGATGCCGGAGGGGGGATCGAGAGTAGCTGCCATGATTTTTGGGTGACGAGACGTTTAGGAACCCCCCGTTTAGGAGCTCGCGATTGGTGACGTTTAGGAAACCCCTTCCCGCGCCAGATCTCTCGCTCCTCCGCCTCTGAGGGGGTTCCTAAACGTCACACATAGCGAGTTCCTAAACGGGGGTTCCTAAACGTCCCATCACCGATTTTTGAAGCCAGTAGATTCTCACAATAACCTACCTTGATCGATGCTTTTCGTTTCCCTGAATGCCACCACAATTTCTTCGTGCACATCAGACACGGCAGCGAAGAACCCGCAAATCCCTCTTTCGCGCCCGAGGAGAGCGGTCTACGAAAGATTACATTACTTGTGGAACCTTCGAGCAACTATGCAGAGGGAAATATAGTGCTAAGTCGGATGAGAACTATTTCGCAATATGTTCTCTGACACAACAATTGTCTCTCGCCGACTTCCGGTTCTCATCCGACCTATTGCCGGAAATATACGTATAGATTAATGCTGACCCGGTGCTCCAACAATTGGTAGTTCGCGAGTGGAAAGGTGTAATTAAGACAAGCCATCGGATCGAGAGAGTAAGCGGCCGCGGCTATGTTCAGCGTTGACTTTCCGCCCTGAAATAAGTTCTCAAGAAGTCCCTGCAAAGCATCCGAAATAAGTCGTGAATCTTATGACTTTCTAGACTTTGGCTGTGAATCTTGAAGACCTGAGATGGTGAATGCTCAGTTACCTCGTGCGAGTACTTGAGCGGTTCATGATGACCGTAGACGATAGTAAACAGCAGAAAGACTGAGGCAGTAAGCATGAGATAGCTGAACGAGATACTGTAATCACAAGGAATTTAGAAATGCTGAAAGGGAGCAAAACGAGAAGTCAAGTGTGGTTGCGGTTGATGATGACTGAGACGATTCGTTGCCTATAAGAGCCGGCAGCACCCCCTCCCACGCATTGCTTGGCAAGAAATGACTCTCTTCATTCTGCACGCTTTCTCGCCACTCTGATCTGTGAGAGAGTACGCGAAATGAAGAGACGATTTCTTGCGAAGCCATCCCAAATTCGAAATAATGACGGAATGTCCTCGATCAAGAGTTTGGTGTCTTATCGGATGGGGTGCTTCCCCTAGTCTCTCGGCTTTGACGCACACTGTCATAGGCGAGAGACTGGGCGAAATGGAGAGACGATGGCTCTAATTGCGCACTCTAGTCTCTAGGTTATTATCGGGCCGAGGAGTGCAGCACGCCCACGATTAGAAGGTCACGATTAGGGATGGCTTCGCAAGCAATCGTATCTTCAATTGGCGTACTCTCTCACCGGTCAGAGTTGCGAGAGAGCACGCGAAGAGACGAGTGCCGATTTGTCAACACTAGTCACGATCAAGCGATGAGAAGTGCAGATTGTCCTCTCCTTTCAGTTTAGACCCTTCTTCTATCTCATCAATGTTTGCATGAGAGCGTTAATTCCTCCACCGTTGATCGACGACTAGAAATGGGAAGGCGAATGTCCAGGAAGATGAGTGGCACATTCGGATAGAGACGCAGACGATCAGCGAGAGCATGCTCTCTCGCTTTCACATTATCACTCGCTTCTCTGACCGGCCAGAGATCTAGGGGAATCGAGATACGGGAATAACACTCTTCGGCGATACTCAGCGAGATAGAAGAAGGAAATGAAGAGAGTGACCATTCAGTTTACATGTCTCCCTCCCATTCCGTGGTGGCAGAATAACGACCATTCCTTCACCTTGTTTCTTTCCCTTTCCTCTCAATCAATTCGTATTTCTCCCTCATATTCTCTGCTTCATATTTCTCATGTCTCATGTTACTCTTTCTATTTGCGTGCAGTTGTCTACCTCAACTCATCAGCCATCGATTATCTCAAGATGCTGGCAAACACTCGTCGTTTCAATGTGTATCAACACGCGATTCGCGTCATTCGTAAGTCTAATTATAATTGTCAGTCTCAAGGAGAGAATTAAATTTCACAGGAATGTAATTGCTGGAGTAAAGATCTCAATAGGAAGAGATGGAAAAGGTTGGAATTCATTTTCATACTATTCATATTTAATGTAACGCACTCTTAAAACAGTTCAGAAAGGAAAAGTAACTAATTACCTCCCATTCAGATGATAAGCTCCTGGTGGACTCAGGAAAGAAACGCCGTATCGAAATAAAGTGCATCGCATCAATGAGGCCTCTCTACGCGCACTATCTATCTCAGAAGAGATATAGTATCATCTCTCTCTGTCTGAGATGGAATATAAACTAGACTAGCACTGTTCGACGAATACCATCCATAATGTTGTTTTTGAATTACAACAATTTGAATAAAGTTATTTATTCATGGATTTTGCATTAGAATCAGCACAATGACCTCCAAAGAATATCTCTGAATATAAAAGGCCTTTGAAGAAAAGCTTGGAAATCAAAAACAGAACCAAAAACAGACATGAGTCACTCAACATGGGTAGAGACGCAGGGGAACATAAACGACCAGCGAGAGGAATGGTCTAACTCTCTCACTTTCCCTGGCTTATCGGATGAGAAGATGCGGAACGGAGAGAGAACGAAATGGCGCATCTGCGATACTCAGCGAGAGATGGGGAGGAGAATGAAGAGATTGGACATTTTGTTTACAGATTTCTCTCTTCCCTGTTAGCAGAATAACGACCATTCCTTCTCCTTTGTTTCTTTCTTTTCCTCGCAATCGATTCGTATTTCTCCCCCCTTTTTCTGCTTGGTCAACCGAATGTGCGCTGGAGAGATGACTTGAGACGAACTATTGGCGCTAACTGGTGGAACGCAACTACTGATGCCTTTCGACCCATCCTCATCTGACGATAGTCGTCTGACATGATAATTATTATTATTATTATTATTATTATTATTATTTCTGCTTCCCTTTGCCTTGTCTTCATCGATGTCATTCGGTTATCAACTAATTTTTGCAGTTGTCTATCTCAACTCATCAGCAAGCAAATCGTCTGAAGATGCTGTCAACTCAATTGACCAATAGAATGCTTCAGAGCTCACGACTCGGAAAGGATATATGGTGACAGGAGGAAATCCCGACTTTAAGCTCAAGACAGTGATGAAGAATGAAAGAGAATCGGTGAAACGAAGGTGCTGGAAGTTGATCAAGGCAATGCGGGACGTGAGTGGGAAAAATACATGATGAAGTAAAAGAAAGCATTGTAGGATGGACTGATGATCAGACAGGGCCCGTGGCACCGTGCGGTTTGATGAAAGCGAAGGCAGAGGAGGAGTTCAACGGTGGCCAGTGAGAAAAGTGATGTCGATTGATAAAGTGTTGAGCAAGGAAATGTGTGGTACACGAGTAAAGGGGAAGCAAGAGGAGGGAGAAGAAAACAGAGGACCAACGGGTGAAATAAGGATTTATTGATAAGAGACGGGGAAAGACAAATGATACCGAGAAAGGAATGGTACGGGTAAATGTGGGTCGACAGGAGGAGAACTCCAAGAAGAAGTGCGGAAGATGAGGGCACCGGCAAAGGAGAGAAGAGATAATTAACTGAAAATATAACATAAATGATGGAATCGGAAGGGGGAGATTTCAGAGATGGAGGTGGACCGTGGACAAGATATGCGAATGACCAGGACACGGACAGAAAGGAAGAGATGGGCAGGCCACGCGACCTAGCGCCCTCATACATTAATCAATCCCACTTCAGGGACATTCCCATCACCACTTCTATTCCCATGAGTAGCGTGTCGAAATTAGCTATTTTCCAGCAAATGACTAGCTGGTCCAATTCTTAAACAGCTAGTCATTTAAGAAACGATTTTCTCTCTCACTCATTTTGTCTTCGCAGCTAGTCGCTAAGCGGTCCATCTAGCCGAATTACCAAGAATGAGTGGGAATTGGGGTGATCATTCCTTTGAAACACAATCAAATTCACCTATTTTCACTGAGCCCGCTCGCGAGGAATGAGAAGGGTGAAAATGAACCAGCTATTCGTCAGATAAACAGCTAGTCATTTACGAATCAATCCAGCTAGTCGATCAGCATTTCACTGATTCTAAATGACTAGCTGGTTAGAAATGAAGTGACTAGCTGTCTATTTTCGACACTCTTCCCATGAGTAGCGTGAGATGGATGCGAGTTGAGAACCACAATGCTAGTGTTTGCACCAATTGATCTGGATCGCAGTTAATGGACGCAGAGAGAGAGCAGACGTGCAGAAGTGTTGACATACGATTATATGGATCGAATGGATGCATGGACAAGGTCCATTCATGAACATCCTGAGTTATTTGTCCTGGTTGATAAAGTTTTCATTCTCATTATTTCTCTGAATACAACCACACACAGCGTGTCAGAGAGGACGATTTCTTTGTTCTCCGCGGCGGATCGCAAATCCCATTTCTGACCGTTTCGCTCATCGATTCTTGAAGTAATAACTGTGAAGCATAACTCATAACTTCTCTATCAGTAGCAAATATGCAAATCTGAAATATTACGGCGATCAGAAAACGAGTAACGAGCCTACTTTATCGAAATTAGCTCATTAGATTATTTTTAAAAAGTAGCAATTAGAATAATTTTACATCGCAATCTTTATCGAAACTTTTCCAAGCTCGCGTAAATGGAAACCCCCACACCATTATCACTTTTGGAATGCTGATTAGATACTCTATCAGTGGTATTGAGCGATTTTGAAAAATGATTAGCGTTTTCGAGAACAGAATTTGTTTTTGAATATGAGTAGCTACATCATAAATCGCTCAATACCACTTATAGAGTATCTAATCAGCATTCCAAAAGTGATAATGGTGTGGGGGTTTCCATTTACACGAGCTTGGAAATGTTTCGATAAAGATTGCGAAGTAAAATTTGCTAATTAGGACTTTCGAAAATTAATCTAATGAGCTAATTTCGATACAATAGGCTCTTTGGCCGTTTCCTGATCGCCGTAATATTTCAGATTTGCTTATTTTCTACTGATAGAGAAGTTATGAGTTATGCTTCACAGTTATTACTTCAAGAATCTTTGAGTGAAACGGGAAACACGATCCGCCGCTTCAATTTCTCCTCTGACACGCTGTGCCACACAGCGTGTCAAAGTAAAAAATTCCTTTGTTCTCCGCGGCAAATCACTGTTCATGGTCAATCGCAGACAATACTTAAATAAAATCTGCGAAACGTATTTCGTAACTTACTGATAAGATAAAAATGTGCGAATCCAAAACAACAGAGCTATCAATGTTTGAGCTAAGATGCCCCTATTTCATTATTGGCCGGATTTGTTAATTTTGAATTGCTTAAATATAGTGGTTTAGTGCGTTCATACACATGCAACTTTTCCCGCGAGCTCTTTATTGGAAACCCCTACACCATTATTATTTTCGGAAGCCTAAGAGGATTCTTACAAAAATGTGCAAGCCGATTTTTCATGATACATTAGAGTATTTTGAGAAAAACGCATTTACAATCTAAATACACAGTTTTCTCAAAATAATCTAATGTAGCATGAAAAATCGGCTTGCACATTTTTGTAGAGAATCCTCTTAGGCTTCCGAAAATAATAATGGTGTAGGGGTTTCCAATAAAGAGCTCGCGGGGAAAATTACATCAATGTTAACCATTTCCAGGTTGCGTTATTTGTGTAAATCGAATAGGTTTCACCGAAACGATGAATGAAAACTAACGAATTTGTTTCACTTTCATCGAAAGGTTCTATAATTCTCTAAATTCCGACCGCCTGGCTTACCCGGACCGAGGTAAAATGATAGGGGAGTGAAAAGAGTCACGAAATTTAGTTTGCCGCGATTTGCTCGCTGTGACACGCTGTGAACCATGAATGTTTCCAGAGGCACCGCATTTTTTTTCTAATTGCCAAAATTCCCCTCACGCTTCTCTTTGATTCCCCTGGCATATAGAAAGAATTTGCTGTCTCACTACTCTCGATGATTCAGTGCCGTTGCACGAGCTTCATTTTCTTTGCATGTCTGTCATCCCTCTCTCACATACCTCGTACAGCAGTTGCCCGAGCAACGAAGATACCCTCCTTCCATCTCTTCGTGATCTTCTCTTCCTTCCTTTCGCTACCCCGTTGCCTCTCCCTCTCCTCTCCCGTAATTTCGCCCCGATTTCCCTAGCAACGTCTCATCTCTCCCTCCTCCTCTTCTTGTCCTTCAACCCTCTTCATCTCCCGATGCATTTTTGTGTTGATTCTGTCAATCATTTTCGTAATTCTCTTTTTCATTGTAATTCGTGAGTGTATCGTATAATTTTGCACAGCCCTGTTACTTCCCCATTACTATTCAGTTGTCTACTCCAACTCGGAAACGTCTAAGCAACAAACAACGATTCATCAAGAAATGAATCATCCGAAAGCCGATTATTGTTCAACAACGCGATAGCACGAATTCTAAGATTCAATGGACAACATCGTCAAGTATAATTTATGTGTTTTTCGCTAATAATTTGTCTTTTTTTCAGATAAGTCATGAAGTAGACGAATGCACCATTTTCTTTCACAAGTATGAAGTGAAGTTCGTTATCTCGATATTATATTGTGCAAAAAATATTGTTATTGTGCATGGCACAGCATAAATATTTTACATCCAATGGTCTGTTTTCAAACACAACAAGAACATATTGTCAATCGATTTCACATTTTTCACTAATGAGGGAGGATTAGTGAGAGCGGCGAGGGAAATGAGGAGTATTCTTGCCAGTCCCCTAATTAGTCCCTGCGGGATCAGAATTAGACAAGTATCCAAACGAGTTGATCATGAATCCTCTAGTCATTCTATTTTGAACGCCTCGCCACATTTCGCGTCTCTGACAAGTTTCTTGATCTCACTCACGCTCTTATTCAAGCATCATTTTTTCTTCTCGCATTTTCTTTTTCATTTATTAAGCTCCTCCTTTACCATCGTATTCAATTCCAGGCATTTACACTGTCTCACTACTCCAATTCATCATGGAAAATGGCTATTGACCGACTAATGCATCTACGAATACCTATAACTACATTTCTCACTATCACCATCACAGTATTTCCAAGCTCGCAGGGCATACGATCTACGGATGCACACAAGGTCGGAACTTTGCGGATATTATTATTCATTGCAATGTCGGTCATCCAAGGATGTTATGGGATTTCTTTCGAATGTATTTGATGGATCCTCGCTACAAAATGAAGCGGCCCACTCGTGCTGAGATGGTTCAACTACGAAAGAGAGGGGAAATAACAGTTCTGGTGCATCTTGAACATTAAACTATATTTTATTTACGCCACGGGATACTATATTTTTTGATACTGTCCTTTCTCTATCCTCTTTTATCGCAACATTTCAAGGGGAGTTAGGGGAAGGATAGCAAACTTCGAAGGGTGGAGGGGCATTGGTTGTTGCGCTTTTTTTGTTACTTGAGCGAGCTCTAGATTACACAGCGGTTTCCCCTCAATCTGCTCTCTTTCCCTTCTTACTTCGCAACATTTCTTGATCACCTTGACACTTTGCTCTGCAAACCTGCAAAATACTGTTTGTTCTCGATATTTTATCTTTCATCTTCGCAACATTTTGTCTGCCATCTCCTTTCAATCAAGTGATTCACAGTTATTGCGATTCCGTCCATTTGCTCTCACTCTGCTATACGATTTTTCGTTTTTTTTTGTTTTCCTCGTTTTTCTCCGATGAATTATAGCTTATTTTTCAGTTGTCTACGTCAACTCATTGCACTTTTCATGAAGCGGAAAAACAGTAAAAAAAACAATCAGATCAAGGTATCCAGTATTTTCGAAGAATAATCAATAGTCATAAGGAAATTACAGTTAGTCAATGGTTGCTTAGCATGTGAAACTAGTCAAGAACGTTGTCAAAGTTGGGAAAGGGAGTGGATTACGGTATGTTGATCGGTTCTAGTAGAGATTGTAACTAAAGCCGTTGCAGGGAGACTCGGGTTCAGGGATATATTGCAAGTTCCAAGCGTTGTTGGGATCCAGTCGTTCATAATCAAGTTCGGATCCTTCTTATGATCATCGTGAAATTGGAATAAAGCGTCTTCTTCTGATTCGTTGTGTCAACCACATTGGATATTCATGTCTACATATTCCAAAGATTCATGAAATAGGAGTTATGTTGCGTTAGCCATCCACTTTTTGTCTCCGATCCTCTTCTCTCTTCGCAACATTCGATGTGTAATCTCTTTTTCTCTTTCTTCCCTTCTCTTCTCCTGTCAAACAAACACGCAGCTCGCAACATTTCCTCTTCTTTCTGTTATTTCGTTCCTCTCGATTCGTCCTTTCTCTTTCGCTTCTGGTTGAGCGGTCCGATACGATTCCTCCTGATTTCAGTTGCCTACATCAACTCATCACTGAAATGACGTTCGCTAAACTCATCACCATCCAGATACGGCCCATGTTTCACGTCAGTTATCTCTATCTTCACCCTTCCATCCTGAGTTTCAGAACGGAAGAACGACTGGGCATCGCAGGATATAAATCACCTGCGAAGACGGATACTTCTTTTTCGAGATGTTGATTTCTGTTTTTAAATACCAATTTCCTCCCAATTTGTCTTTTCCTACATCCTATTCATTGCAGACTCAAGAGGTCCTGCATATTGCAAGTGTGGAGATGGAATAGTCGTATACGAGGTGCGAACGACGTCGATTTAAACACATACGGAATATTTCGAATATTATATCCACTTTTCTCACTCACTCCCAACTTTTATCCGTTTCATTGCAGACTCTGGAGGACCTCTATATTGCAAGTGTGGCGAAGAGTTAGTACTCCAAGTGAGCATGAACATCATTATTGTTGTAAATGTCTACTTTAGAATGCCATCGACACGAATATGAGACGAAATTGGAGACTTTTCGACATCATACACCATGTATGTATACTTGAGTGGAAGGCTTTAATCATATAAGACGGGTGAAACTAACTTTTCGTAGCCAGATTGGCAGTGGAATAAAAACTGTGAATGGCAGTACAACCATTTTCGCAAAATTTGGAAAACTTGCAGAAACCTCCGAATGACTGTTTTCATGTATTCATTTCTATTTTCATTGGAAAATTCATTTTTTGTTGTGTTTTTATAATGCATTTTTTTCGATGTGCAACACTTGGTCAGTCAATAACGCATATTAATAAAACATTTATTTTTATCTTGTTCAAAGGGTCTGCTTGTTATATTCATAAAAATCTTCGAAAGTT
>LS538311.1:125912-137462 GCA_900490775.1 Pristionchus maxplancki
ATTTACAAAAATATTAATAAAAATATCGATGGGCCAGTTGCATAGGCGAATTCTCCGTAAAATTTGGAACAATTTATCTCTTGTCGACAAAGTTCCAATGTTACTCCGAAAGGAGCTATGAGCCGTCAAAGTTGGCTATTTTTGGCACCTGAAAAGTTTGACGACGTCCCTCGTCGTTGAAATCGAAAATATGGAACAAAGCTCGACGCTATCTTGTTAGGGACCCCATGGACTGTCAAAAACTCGATTTAGCTCATCATGAACATTTCCAATGTGCCAAAGTTTATTCGATCCTTGGCTGACACGCGTGATATATCATGTATCATATAGATTCAGTATCATGTGACAAAAAAATATTATTATTTATCAATGAACAATAGAAGGCTTTCAAGCATGACTGCCACGATTGATCAGTTGATTTATTCGGTCGGTGTGGTGAATGGCTTTGGCGGTAGAGTCCATCAGAGTTATCAAATTCTTGCTGAGCTCAAACATCTCCTTCTCTGTTCGAATTGGTCATTTCCGTTGGAGTGGTTGCCCACCGACAGAACGTTTCGGTGAATTGGGACATACTACTCTGAAATGAACTTGCTAAAAAAATTTAAAGTTTTTTCTTCAACTGAAGGCTCTTCTTACCAGAAGGACTATGGACATGCTCACCTCTCAATTGTTGTTTTGTTGGAATTATTTCATAGTTTTCAGTTAAACCAGGGGAGAGATGATGTAGACAACTGTAAAATCAGGTTATGAAAAGCTGTCATTGCGGACAATAAACAGAAAATGAACGACTACTAAAGGGAAAGGAAGGAAGAGGAGTGGGGAAGAAGGACTAGTGAAGAGGGAAATGGTTACCCGTGGAGATGAAGAGAGAGGGGCTGATCCATGAGAATAGTCGCAGGAAAGAAAGAGTCCTCATTTGATATTCAGATTCGTGTTCACAATCCTTAAAGCATTGAATACAATTGCATGTTGTCGTTTGAAACAGAAGCTGTATAAATAATTTTTATCGATACGATGCAGTCAGCATCAACTACAATTTACATGGATAGGTGGGAACCCAGAACTGAGCCACTTCACGTCGCTGACTGCAGTACACGAGCATTCTCGTTTCATCGATTGATGTGATGAGCAGATTTTTCGGCCTTTGCCACGAGGGATACGATGGTATTGCTGGGATCTCATTAACTGTCTCGTTTCTGTGGAATCAAGGATGTTTCCTTAGATGGAGTATTCGATTGAGAGATGCGAGTTCAATCTGAAGAGTGTGGCGTTAAAAATATCAAATTTTTGCCATTGCGCATACCTTGCGAGAATTTTATAAAACGTTTATCCATTTTAATAGTTTACGAAAGAGTAGGTGTAGACAACTGAAAAAGATGATTATGGGAAGCAATCTTACAAAAGAGAAATATGAATGAACGACTGCTAGAGGGAAGAAGTGGATGCAAGGATGGAGGGGAAGGACTGCTGAACGGAGGAACGGTTGTCCTGGGAGATGAGTGAAGGGAAGAGGGGATGAGAGATTTTCTCTTGGTTTTGTGTGCCCTCTTTTCCTGTCTGAGTAGTGTCTAATCACGACTTGTCAATTAAGTTTCGGCATTTCATTTGCGATCGCATAGTGAAAAGATCAAGAAACAAGGAACAGTGAACATGGAGCAGAAAAACATAGACTTGTCTGTGTCTTCAGAGAGCAAATATATGTCATATAATTATTTATCACGGAATAAACGGATGATACAACTTTAATATTGGACGGTGAAGTCGAGATTTCCAGTGCGCTCATCACTCCGTACTCTCAATAGGCGAATACGACGGTTTTGAAGGTCTTGCCGCTATTCAGTTGAGTAGCTCCGAAGGTTTTCTTGTTCTCGCAACTGGATTTCTCCGAGCTGGTAGGTAAGGTATCCGTCACAGCTATTGATGATGACATTGCAGTCTGAAGTTCCTCTTGTTTCATACGACAACAAAATGATTCAACGAACTCAAAGCTTACTTACTTCTTCTTCTTCTTGTTGGTTCGTTGTGATTCATAATTAGCGGACTACGTCCGCTAATGCAGTATACTTACGGCATTTTTTTGAAAAGCGTTAAGGTTGCGTATGCGCATTGGCATCCTCCCTTGCAAAAGGCTCGTGAGGCCGTGAGGATTCCGCCACTTCGTGGCTACATCGCAACTTTTTCGGATCGCTCTCGGCCTCACGAGCCTTTCGCAAGCGCATCGCAAAATGTCATATTGCGAAACATCGAAATCGGAACATTGCCCATCAATTGCCAACATTTTTTACACGACCGTACTCGAAACACCACGCGCGCGCCTCAAAACGCGTCAAAACACGTTTCCCTATTGCGAAATAACGAAATCGGAACATTCCCCATCAATTGGGAGGTTACCGTTCTCGAAACTCCACGCGCGCGCCTCAAAAACGCGTCAAAACACGTTTTCCTATTGCGAAATATCGAATTCGGAACATTCCCCATCAATTGGGAGGTTACCGTACTCGAAACTCCACGCGCGCGCTTCAAAAACGCGTCAAAACACGTTTTCCTATTGCGAAATATCGAAATCGGAACATTCCCCATCAATTGGGAGGTTACCGTACTCGAAACTCCACGCGCGCGCCTCAAAAACGCGTCAAAACACGTTTTCCTATTACGAAATAACGAAATCGGAACATTCCCCAACATTTGGTACACTACCGTACTCGAAACACCACGCGCGCACCTTAAAACGCGTCAAAACACGTTCCCCGATTGCGAAATAACGAAATCGGAACATTCCCCAACAATTGGGACGTTTCCGCACTCGAAAGCACACGCGTGCTCCTTAAAACGCGTCAAAACACGTTTCCCTATTGCGAAATAACGAAATCGGGACAATCGGCATCAATTGCCAACATTTGGTACACTACCGTACTCGAAAACGCGCGCGCACATGTTAAAACGCGTCAAAACACGTTTTCTTATTATGAAATAACGAAATCGGAACATTCCCCATCAATTGGGGGGTTACCGTACTCGAAGCACCACGCGCGTGCTTCAAAACGCGTCAAAACACGTTTCCCTATTGCGAAATAACGAAATCGGATCATTCCCCATCAATTGGGAGGTTAGCGTACTCGAAACACCATGCGCGCGCCTTAAAACACGTCAAAACACGTTTTCCTATTGCGAAATATCGAAATCGGAACATTCCCCAACATTTGGTACACTACCGTACTCGAAACACCACGCGCGCGCCATAAAACGCGTCAAAACACGTTTTCCTATTGCCAAATATCGAAATCGGAACATTCCCCAACATTTGGTACACTACCGTACTCGAAACACCACGCGCGCGCCTTAAAACACGTCAAAACACGTTTTGGCTATTGCGAAATACCCGTAAACAACTCCACACCACTTCCCCACACTGCTAAAACTCGAGCAAACACGTTTGACACCGACGGGATTCGAACCCCCAACCGTCGGCGTTCAAATCCATCCCCTTAGCCACTTGGCCATGGTGGAAGATCAAAAACCATTCCATAAATTTTCTAAAATCGAGTTACTAATATTTCAACAAAGAACGGATTTTTAAAACGCTTTTGAACGAAAAAGTCAGTTTGCGATAGCGGTCGGTGGTGTGTGGTGTGTCTGGGCGACTTTTCGCCGTGTGAAGCCGCGGATCGAGTTTTCGATCTGATTTTTGCATCAGGTGTCGGGACGGTCGGTCTGAAGGTCGCTGCAACATGACATTACCATACGATCAGTAGTTTTCGTGAAAAACGCCCGAGAGCAAAAGGAGTACGGTTGGACAAACGTGACGACACAGGTTTTTGGCACTTTTCGCGAAAATTCGCCTACGGACCCCTACTTTTTTATGTGCGTAATCGCCTCGTACCACGAATGGCCACCTGTAGCCAAAAAATCACAAAGAAAAAACCCCTTTAAAGCAAAAAGCTTAGCGTTTTTAGTAATTCTTGCAACACGAATGAGCAGGTGTAGACAACTGAAAAAGGAGATTATCTGACCCGTGAGACAAACGAGAACAGGGAACAGAAAGAGCGACTACTAAAGCAAGCGGAAGGAAGAAAGGATGGAAGGAGAAGGAGGACTGCTGAACAGAGGGACAGTCGTCCATGGAGATGGGAGAAAGAAAAAGGACATGAGGACTCTTCCTTTTACGCATTCTACAGGTGCCGAATTGCCACACCTTCCCACCCCCGAATTATAGCTACTGCATGTAAATATGGAATTATTGCATGGTATCAGCTTACTTTATCAACGACAGAAAACACGTAGTTTACAATTCAACTAGGCTAGACCACATTTTGATCCACTTTGGAGCCATTGTCGTTCTCTTTTCTTCAGATCACGTCATAATCCGATTCAGCTCCGTCTCACTTCCGCACACATGCTTTCAGTCTTCCTCTCGATTATTTCCAGTTTTGTAATGCGATCCTCCTTACGGTTTATTTCGTCAATGAGCCGATGCAGACAACTGAAAAAGTAAGATTGCGGATAATAATCACATGAAAATAAAAGTGAAGGAGGACGACTACAGGAAAAGGTAAGAAAAGAGAAGGGAGAGCACAGCGTGTCAGAATGGACGACCTCCTTTGTTCGCCGCGGCCCTCGTATTCTAATGAGGAGAGGGGAGGGAAAGTCATTTCGCGTCGAAAGTGCGGTGGTTTACCCTCGTTTCAATCGAAGGAATGATCAGGCGTTTCTCAGCCCAAAATAGATATATCGATGTGATTTTAAGTGCATGACATGAGCATTGTGCCTACGCATTACCCCTATAGAGCATTAGTCTTTTCGTCCACTCATTTTTGAGTTTCGGACGTTTTCTTGAAAAAATAGAAACATGAGTATACTTTTAAAAAAAAGATTCCAAGAAAACAGAGTCGAATTTCAAAATTCTAAAACGATCGGATTGTTAGAAAGTACTTTTGGCTTCTCTGGCAACTGTTCATTATTCATGACCGTATCTCCGGGCTTAGGAGATGAAGCTCCGAGTAGGCAACCGACGTTTTCCTAATTTCAATGTCATTTTACGAGAGCTGTGAAAAAGATAGAAAAAAATGCTCGAAGCAAAAGTTGTTGCATTTTTTTCAAGGATTATTTTGAGTATAATGGTGTGGGGGTTTCAATTGCAACGGACGACAGCTGTTTTTTGGAAATGTCATCTTCTCAGAACTGAGACCGGATATTGGTATGCTGTAAAATGGTAAACTTTCTTATTACCATTTACTAGCTGTTGATCGTTTTAGAATTTTCATTTATTGCTTGTTTCGCTTTAAATTCAACAAAATGCACATATAGCTATAGAAAACTGACTTTGTGGTTTTTTAAAGATATGTTTCAGTCTCAATATGACAGACATTGTCTCTAATAAATATGAATTCTTGATAAATCAGATATGTTTCACTCTCGATATGACACTCATTGTGTTCGATGAGAATTATCATCTTCCACATTTCGCCGCTCGAGTCTCTCTTAGCGGGGAAGAATGAGAGGGAGGGAGAGGGGAAGGGATTAGCGATCGACAAAGGGGAAAAGGTGCGGGCCACGCAAATGAGGTTTCTCATCCACTCTGACACGCTGTGGAGAGGATGACTGAAAGGATAGGAGAGGGGACTGCTGAAAGAGGAGCGGTTGTCCATGGAGATGGGCGAAGAGAGAGAAAGGGAAGATGCATCATTGGTTGTTTCGGCCAATGATGAGTACGGGACAGTGGGCTTTAGAAATAAGAAAGAACTAAATTGTGGCTTTAGCTGATAATAAAAAAATTATTTATCACATGCAATCAGCGTAAAATACAAACTACAAATGGTTGGACGAAGTTGAAGGGGATGGTGGTGCTCGGAAATATTCATTACTCAGCGTCGTGGACTACGCTGTTTTCTGCACACCGAACTGAGGATAACGATTCGGTAGTTATATTGCTATTGTTGGGTTCTCGTCAAGGTTGTTTCCAGTCAACCTGATCTTCCGTTGGACTCATTGTTGCCTGAATTGCTCAGACATCCTTTTGACATTTTTCTTATTAGTTCAATGCAGTGTTTGTGAGAAGAACATGAATGAGTTGATGTAGACAACTGAAAACAAAAGTAATCATATTTTCACACAACGGAAACAGGGAACACAGAAAGAGCGACTACTAAACCAAAGGGAGGAACGAGAGATTCTTCGTTTCACGTGCTCTCTTCTTCTGTCTGACCATGAGAGACTGCAGAAAATGGATAGTTGCATCGATCGTATTTTGCATCTCTGCGTATCAAGTTATTCGTAATGTCATGGACTTTTTGTTCGAAGATAAAAAAAGGTGGGGTTTTATCTGTGTGGTTTCTGATGAGGATGCGTAAAACGCACGACAGTCCATTTCATAGTTCTTTATCACAGAATAAACAGAAATATAATTTTAATTTTGTTCTGTATCCTCATGAGTACCGTCGCCATTACAAATCCGTTATCAATGATGCAGAACTCGACTGTCTTCGCGGCCGTATCCTCTATGAATAGGAGGAATTCCGTGCTTGTCTTTATAAGTTCGTTCCCATTGATAATCCGCTGCTGTCCGTCAGTAGGTTCTCATTACAATCTAAATTTCTCTGTTTTTGATAGAAACAAAATCAAACTATCGAAGCTCACTTTCTGTTTTTTCTATTGATTCAACGCATTTCTTGTGAGATGAACACGACTGAGCTGTTGTAGACAACTAAAATATTATCCGATTTTCACACAAACGGAAACGGGAACAATAAGAACGACTACTAAAGCAAAAGCGGAAAGAAGAATGGAGGGAGAGAGGGGCTGCTGAACAGTGAAACGGTCGTCCATGGAGATGGGAGAAAGGACAGGGGAAAGGAGGACACATCTCTTCGTTTCGTAAGCTTTTTTACTGCTTCATATTGAGATAGACTACAGCTTGAGCAACAGGATCATGGAATAAAGTTTATTAACAATTATCAGTGACCGCTATTACATAATATCTCAAACAACGGGCCAACGATGCGAAGCTTTTGGTCCGGGAATGTGTATTCCATCCTCCTGCCATGGAATTTCTGTCGGTTCTGGTCCTGCACCTCTATTTCTTCTATCGTCTTCTTCATAATGTTCACTTCCAAGGGCATGAAACATGTCATTGGCGCAGTAAATAACATCTGTAAAATCATTGCCATTGCAATAATCATTGCATTGGCATTCCTGAAATGTTCACCTCAAAATTGGTCGTGCTATGTTCTGTTCAATATTTAGACCATGGATGAGCTGAAGTAGACAGCTGAAATACCCTTATATCAGCACAAAACTCGTTTGAAAGCAAAACAAGCGAAAATGGTATACTACTACAACAAATGAAGGATGGAAGAGAAAGACTGGCAAAGGAGGAATGGAAGCCATGGTGATGGAATAAGAGAGCCTGTTTCGTCGGGATAGACAAGAGTGAGAATGCCTCTCCACATTTCGCATGCTCTCTCATCCCGCATGCTCATTTTCGTCTTCTTCGTAGGCATTATAAAGACCATCCAAATTGTGTGGCATTGTAAACTGCACTTGTCTTTGTGACAGATTGTTCTGTGTCATCGTAGGCTCTATGTCTGACAACTTTATTATTCATTGTCATACTTCCAATGCCTGATGAACGCGGAGAACAAGAAACAGTGGAGAAATGGAAAGTACCCTGAGTTGACAATAACAAATCAATATATTATATTTCATAGTTCTTTATCGCTTATTGTGTGAATAAACGGAAAATACAATTTCATATTGGATGAGAAACTCGTGGATTCATCGCCATCGCGAGCCCATAACCCCATGAAAAGGACGCTCTTGAAGGCTACGGCCAGGGCATATGCAATGTGGTCCTTCAGTCGCCGTCTTCTTCACGCTCGTGGTCTTGGACTGCAATTCGTGCTGGAAGGTTCATTCGAGTAGTCGACGGTGGCAGTGTAGTCTGAAATGCCCCAGATATCATATGTCTTTCATTTCCAATGATAGCGAAGGTAATTCGAAGCGTACCTTAATATTTTATCATGTTAATTCTGTGCATTTCTTGTGAGTAGAAAACAAAAGAGTTGATGTAGACAACTGAAAAAAAGGAGATTAGCAGATCCGCCACACAAACGCAAACGAGGAAATGAAAGAACGACTACTAAAGCAAAAGCGGAAAGAAGGATGGAAGGGAAGATGGACTGGTGAACACAGGAACGGTCGTCCATGGAGATGGGCGAGAGACGAGATGGGGAAGGGTCTCTCTTTCGTCCACCTGCTCTCTCGTCGTTCTGATCGATTGGAGGACTAGCCGAATAAGCAGATGATCTCTTCATTGTGGCAGTCTCATTGTAAAAGAGAAGAAAATCTTCCTTTTTCAGGGAGTGTATTGTATTGTGTGAAAACGTATAGAAATATACATTCATAATTATTTATCGTAGTAAAATAGGAAGACTTCTAATAAGTACAGAATAGCCGTTGACATTCGATCGAGAAGATCGTAGCAGTATTCGTTCTCGTAGCATTGTGTGCCTTATGTGTTCACCTCGAACTCATTGAATCTCCTTCATTAGGTTTCGTCGTAGTGGTTACTCACCGAAAGTTCAGTTCATGGAAAATCGTTTTCTAAAATGTGCTAGTATGTTCCGGTCACATTACAGTCTGAAATGCCCAGATCTCGGTTGACTTTCATTTCCAACGATTCGATAATACAGCCTACCTCAATATATTCTTGTTGATTCTTTACATTTCATGTGAGAGTTCAATAAATGAATTGATGTAGACAACTGAAAAGAGAAATTATCAGATCCGTCACACAATACGAAGACAGGGAACAGAAAGAGCGACTACTAAAGCAAGTGAGGAAGGGAGGATGGAAGGAAGGAAGTGGGACTGCTGAACAGAGGGACAGTCGCCGGGGAGATGGAAGGAAGTAGGAGATGAGGACACGTCTCTTCAACCTCCATGTTCTCTCGTTTCTCTGACCGATTAGAGAAAGATATTCTTAGAGGAGAAGAGAGCGAGAGCGATTTTATTCCGTCTGTCTCATCAGGCGATCAAGTAGATTAATGGAAAGAAAAAATCGAGCAGATTCAAAGATGTTAGAAATAGGATATATCAGAGATACAAATGCTGTGCGTGAGATAATTCAAAAAGTGGTATTCTTGTTTTGTCTCATTTAAAGTTGTCGTATTGAGAATTCTCTTCCAGATTGGAAGTCGAATATCTGCACGTAATAAGTTCCAATCTGAACATCGTCCCTGAGTGATGCATCAGGTCGACCATAGAAGGAAGTTGTGGGTTCCATATGATGAAAATACTGCAAAAAATTCAAGATGGTTTTTCGTTGCGCAGGTGAATATAATGAGAAGAATTTACTTGAATTAAACTTTCCGCATCAGATAGAGTAATGGGAGGAAAAACTCCTAACATGGTAAGGTTCGTGCATTCTCCACTCATCATTTTTTTAACTAAAGGAGTCATCGCGACTTTATAATCGCTTCTTTCATACACATTTACATTGAAATGGGACACTGAATCCGCAGCTTGAACAAGAAAGTCAATTAAATCTTAAAATACACATTTTCAAAGTCATTTCGCAAAATAAGATTGTCACCTTCATTAGCCAGTTTTGTTTCGTAGCTAACGTATTTTGGTTTGAATTGCCGTATGAAATGCAACTCCGTTTCAACCAATCTGAAAGAAATGCTTATTCTCCAGATTACTGTTATTTCTTTGCTAATAAATCAAATCGTTACTGATAATATATTATTACAGCAGTAGTTAAAATATTTTAAAATTGTTTTTGGTTACTCACGACTGCGTTCGCAATGACGACTGCGTCCGATTGCCACAACAAAAATTAGCGATTTCAATTAGTTTTCTGCTTAGTACATTCGAAAATGTGTGAAGGGTCTCCGGCTTCACATTGCCGTAAAATGTAACCATCGAAATTGATCGATGAATGAGTGGGTCGAGAGAAGAAATGAGGCTATTCATGTGGACCTCATTCACTGTCACCGAAAGATACTGAATATCCGTTTCTGCTAGGAAGAAATTAAAACGCGCTCACCCCTCCGTACGATTTGCTCGATTTGTTTATCAATGTAGGAATATTTATTTTGGAAAGTACAGAAATAAAGTGTGACTCCCATTTTAACAAGTGAAAGAGACTGTCAACAATGATGCAAAGATGGTGATTGTACTGAAAGTGTCTTGTCACCTAGTCCAAATTAAACGATACTTACAATAAATACATCCACGTTCATTGCAGTAACCCTCATTTTTGTAGTGTCGATACAGTTTTCAACGATTTCTTTAGTTGATTTACAGACCTGTAAACAAATAAACAAGTCATTATTGCGACAAATAAATAGCTTACCTCACTCAGCCGTAGAAGAAATTTGAACTCCAGGAAAATACACATTTTATCAAGAGCTTTTCGGGGAAGATTAAGCAAGTTTAGGGACATTTTATCAGTAATCCTCGATAAATTAATTTATTTAATAGGGGTTTTCCTAGCTGAAAGTGTTGAGTGGCGTCTTCTTTTGAATAAAGACGCTAATTACTGTATCCGTCAGTGCTGTTTAAAATTTTACGGAACTCTCATTTCGCATTGATCTCGAGTCAGAGAAGACGAGAAAGCATGCGAAAGTGAGAGAGTCGTAAAATTTTTGCTCATCCCTGGTATCCATTACACGCGGCCCCTATCTGGCAATTTTTTAAAAATAATTTTCAGTTGCTAAACGATGAACATGAATGCAAGTGATGCGATGACTATTCTTCACGAGGTGACATTGCAATGCATCGAGAAATAAAATACCAAACTTGATAGGATTGATTACACGGAAATGCTAAGTTTTGGCAAATCCAACTTTCAGTTTTCTTCATCACTCTGTGGGGGGGGGTTCAGCTTTCACGGTGTAGTAATAATAATGAGAACGATAACAAGTAGTGATGACTCAATTTTTATGATTCTTCCATTCTCTACTCGTTGTATGTTTGAGCACTTGCACTTGTGGCTTTTTGTTCTGTGTTTCTAGGACTTGAACTTCTACAAAGTGATTTATACGAATCTAAAATAATGGCAAGGGAAACCGATATTATGTCTCTGCTCTGGTAAAAACCCCTACCTGATATGACATATGATATGAATATAGGAACTAACGCTATAAAGTAATATGTGAATGTGACATGAAAATTAAAATTCTAAATGAATAATGGAAAAATAAAGTGTTTTGAAAATGAATATTGGAATGATCATGTCTATAGTGATTACCCTATTGCTAAAAAAATATAATATTTGATATAAGTCGCTGTCAACTACTTTTTTTGCCATTCTGTGATCGTTTTCGAAAACGTGTCGTAAACCGCCAAAACGAGAGAGAAAATGGTAGAGTTATTTCTCCCCTCATTTTGACCGTTTCAAAATTTTTTAAAATGTCAGAATGATCGGCTCTCGATTTTGGCACTTTTAAAAATTTTCAGAATGTCATTTCTGGTTCTCTCGTTGCACCCTTGTCTCGTGTTTTTGATGTGTTTCTTTAATCGACGGTATTCACAGCACTTCATTTGTAA
>LS538311.1:138104-162812 GCA_900490775.1 Pristionchus maxplancki
CGAGAGAGAAAATGGTAGAGTTATTTCTCCCCTCATTTTGACCGTTTCAAAATTTTTTAAAATGTCAGAATGATCGGCTCTCGATTTTGGCACTTTTAAAAATTTTCAGAATGTCATTTCTGGTTCTCTCGTTGCACCCTTGTCTCGTGTTTTTGATGTGTTTCTTTAATCGACGGTATTCACAGCACTTCATTTGTAATAATATCACTCTTTATTCTCGACAAGGTGAGAAACAGTGGACTTGTAAGCTTGATCTCTTCCTCTTCCAACATCGATATCCTGGACGAATCGCACGAGTTCAAGGCTGATTCCTGGAAATGTGGAGTGAGCTTTTCAAATAATCGATTATTTGTACACGACATCAACAAACGATATCGTGCTTTCCAAACCGTGCATAATTTCGGCTAGTTTCATTGATTTTACAACTAATTCATGATGAGACAAAACTATCTTATCTTATCATATTCGTCGACTTGTTCCTGATCTACTCCATTCCATACATCATCCATGGATATAATGGACTCATCCTGGAAAAACATCAGTAATTCACACTGCCAGAACTCCTAAGATAATCCTGATTCCAGAACTCCAGATGCAACAAATTGAAATCATTTTACCTGACTTACTCGTCTCGTTACTCGATTCCGAAATCTGAAATTTGAAAATCGCGATTACAAAAATAAAAAAATCAACATTTTGGGTCAAAACTATACTCGAGAAGTCTACTTACCATCCCTAGGAGTCTTGGCCCTAACTATGTGCTACGGGCGACTTTTTGAAATTTTTTTATACTATCCTGCCCATTCCACTGCAGTCTTACGTTTTAAGGCAAGAGGAAAGTTCGAAAGGACCAACAAGTGTTAAAAAAAACTCACCATAATTTATTTTCCACTCGACGAATTCACCCATCGACCAATCGCGATGGGATAATGGGAGCGAAATGAAGAGAAATGGGAAAGGGACGAGTTCAAATGTTCAATTTCGAATGTAAAATTAACTAGAACAATGGTAAACAACCCTCATTTCTCGTTGTCCGTCGTGAATGAAGTGGTTGTTTCGAAGAATGGAGGAGGAACGAGGCCTTCAAGCAGTGGCGTTCGAGCCAATTCTCCGTATGGAAATCTCAGACCAAGAACTGTTGATGTGCTTCGAGGTGTAACGAGGATGTTATTGAGTATTTAATGTGAGTTTTGTTGTTTTTCTTTGTTTTATCACCAAATTTAACACTTTCTCGGCTCGTAAACACCACAACATCCGGACTGAGGACTAGAGAAGAGGTAATCCACGCTGATTGTGAGATTTTTTCATGCCTAATCCGCATCTTCTCAGATCACGACCTCTTGCAAAAAACGTGGCTGCCTGACTTTCAGAAGAGGCAAACCATTGAAGCTAAAAGGAATTGAAATTACCCTGAAAACATCGTATAGTAATGAACAACGAATTGATAAATATCTTACGATTCAACAGTGAAAAGACACCGAGATTTGACAGAATGAAAAATTTTAAAAGTGTCAAATGAGTTTGGCAAAATAAAAAATTCTGAAAATGTCAATATGAACCGCACGGTGATTTGACGGAATGAAAAATTTGTAGAATGTCAAAATGAAATGGACCTCAGATATTGGCGTTTCTGTAGAGGTTTTCGAAAACGATCCCAGAATGGCAAAAAAAGTAGTTGACAGCGACTTATATGGTTCATTACTATTGTTACACAGCGTGTCACAGCGAGGAAATCGCGGCAAACGAAATTTCGTGACTCTTTTCTTTCCCCAATCATTTTACCTCTGTCTGGGTAAGCGACGCGGTCGGAATTTTGAGAATTTGAGAATACTTCGCTCAAAGTGAAACAAATTCGCCAGTTTTCATTCATTGTTTCGGCGAAACATATTCAATTTGCACAAATAAGGCATCGTGGAAATGGTTAACGCTGATATAACTTTTCCCGGGAGCTCGTTATTGGAAACCCCTACACCATTATTATTTTCGGAAGCCTAAGAAAATCCTCTACAAAAATGTGCAAGCGGATTTTTAATGATACATTAGATTATTTTGAGAAAACTTTGTATTTAGATTGTAAATGCGTTGTTCTCAAAATAATCTAATGTATCATGAAAAATCCGCTTGCACATTTTTGTAGAGAATCTTCCTAGGCTTCCGAAAATAATAATGGTGTAGGGGTTTCCAATAACGAGCTCACGGGAAAAGTGCATGAATGTGAACAAATAAACAAATGACATTTAAAAATTCAAAATTTACCAATTTGGCTATAAATGAAAAAGTGACACCTTATAATATTGATTGATAACTGTGTCCTTTTCGTTTTGTATTTTTTCACGTTATCAGCAAGTTATGGGATATGTTTCACAGGTTTCATTTAAGTATTGTCTAAGAGTGACCATGAACAGTGATTTGCCGCGGAGAACTAAGGATTTTTTCACTTTGACACGCTGTGTGTTATCTACTCCTCGTCTTCCTTGATTTATATCTCTTCCATGTCCTCTTCCTCTTCCTTTCCTCTTTTTAGTCATCCGTTCTGAATCTTTTTCTTATTGATTCTTTCATGCTTGCTGGTTTGCAGTGTGTGTCACCCTAAGGTTCGAATCTCGAGATTAGTTGCTTAACTTTCTGGATCCTCTTCCTTGACGAGGTGGCCGTCTGCCTGGAGGTAACTACTCTCGATTCTCAGAGACAAATGTGCTAGAGGCAGGAAAGTGAGGCGAGGTTTGTCACAATTTGCCGTCTCTCGAGAGCATTTGACTAAAGACTGGAAACTTTGCGAGAGTTGGTCAACGTGAGATGACAGAGCAATTGAGGTAATTCAGATTTCTGTGTGACTGGAAAAAGCTTAGGGGGGAACGGAACAGAAGAGAGGTCAATCAATGAATCGCGAAATAAGGGGACTATTTAGCTTTCAGCGTTGAATAGAAGTGAGAAATCGTTGCTCACCTCGGAGAAGTGTTTCTTTGGAAGTTGGTTTCTTGCAATGTCAATTGCATAGTCGCGGGACAACAGTCGAGTTGGTGTAGGCAACTGGAAAATTAGGATAAAGAGGTAAATAGAAAAGACTTTTAAAAAAAAAGACTTAGAAAAAAAGACCTGAAAAGACTTAGAAAAGACTTAAGGAATGTCTCAACCACCACTTAGGAAATGCGTCGAAAATCAAATTGGATACCCTATTCATGGTTCGGAAACGGCAGAAAGTGCAAGCGAATCAAGAACGTATCAAGAAATTAGTGATGAGAGAAAGTTAGTCAAGTCGTGAGAGAGTGAGAGCGATCAGCAGTGTAAGACAAATGACTGGATGAGTGAGGCGAGAGATTAGTGGAGGAAGATCGAAGGAGTAAACAAGAAGATGGATCGAATGGAGTGGAGGCGAGAGATGTGATGGCAGATCAGATGTGAAGCAAATTTCGACTTGTACTCGATTATGAGAATCAGATTAGAGAAATCAGGGAATAAGTTTCGTTCTGATCTCTTGAAGAGCATAAAACAATGAGAAAGCCCGGCGATTGGGGGAGTGAGCAAGGATGCGAATCTGTGGAACAATATTTATTGTTCAATATAAAACACACAGCAGAAATAGGCATGAAAATTAATACATAAACTCAAAAAATGGGTCGCAGTGATAAGCGATAACTTCTCGTGGTTTCGAACGACGTGACAAGTTAAGCGTGACCATTTTCAATTTATGTTTGTCAAATAGATCTTTAGTGAATTCGTTCCAGAATTGTTTAGTGTCTGTACTAAACGTTCCATTAATTCGTTCCATTAATTTCTGTTCAACTTCAATTATGGGTACGAGCTCCGAAAACAATTGAAGTAAATCGCCTGGAATGAAAATGTTGCTGAAATCAGGAAAATGTTTTAAAAAAAAACTGAAAGCTTGAACTGACAGAGCTCATTTTTGCAGAATGCGCCAGCTACTAGCCATACATGATAAATTTTGTTGCGTTTGATAATTCTCGCCATTATATTTCTGAAACAGAATTTTTAAAAGAAGAGTTCTCATAAATGTGAAAACTCCAAAATCATACCGATTTTTCTCATTCCAGTAAGTATAAGCAGCTTTCATTTTATCAATTCGAATGGTTGGCAATGTGTTGCAGACGAAATCAATTGCGTCAGAGTCAAACAACACGTTATGAAACAATTTAATGTTTCTCGCATTTCCGAAAAGCCGAGTTAGGATAGTCGTTAACGCTGGTGTCAATGCCATTTGGAATGAAAAGATATGCACTTCCTAAATTTTCCAATAAGTTCTACACAAGATAATGTATGTACATACCAATTCCCTTTCGATATGCTTTGTCGCATCACCCAAAATCTTAGAGAAATAAGCTGCGTATTTAGACAAAACCTGAACGCGGACGATAAGTTGCTCTCTATAATAACACAAGCAAAGGGTCTCAATTGGTGGAAGTTTCCATAAATATTCGTTGACTAGAGCATTCCATATATAGGAAATCTTAAATATTTGACAGTTTTTTTTCAGAAAGATCTCAGTACTTACCAGTCGTAACGCCTCTTTATTGTTTCTTCCATCGGCTTGAATTATTCTTCTGATGATGTCAGCAGGAATCGTGGCGAGTGAAGTCATTGAATAGGGGCACTAGTATAACGAGGAATGAGCTTTCGATACACTCTTCCACTCTAAGAATCTCATTCATTTTACTTCCTGCCTCCTGGCTTACCTTGACCGTTCTCACTAAGAATCTATTTTAGTCATCGCTAAGACTCTATTCTAGTGATGAATTTCCCTCTGGGCCGCCTTCCCTTCCATTGGTCGAGTACAAAAGAAGTGCTGAGCGTTCATAATTCATTCACTCATTGCTCATATTGTTTATTCTTCTCTGCCCCTTCTAACACTTGTAGCTTACTTCCAATATTTCAGTCTGTCCGATCTACGCTCGGACACTGGCTCACAATGACCATCAGAAGTTGTGCCTGAAGCCCTTAACAGAGAACGACTAGTCTAAATTCTACGAAAAAATAAGTATTGTACACCAATTTCAATGAAAATTGAAGGGGTTTCATCCGAGAACCCGTGTTTACCGGTTGCCACGACTTCAATGTCATGCACGATGACGGATTTTCGTCGATAGCCGAGTCGAATCCACTGAAACACATCCCTCGAAAGTGCTGCCGGTGAGTAATATAGACCATATTCAATGATACAATATTCACATTTCAGACTTGATGCAAGATGAAGAGAGAGATACCCTGACATTCATTTAATGAAATGAGGATCGAGGAGACGCTTTATTAGAGTTCGTCCAAAGAAGAACATCGTTTCATTCGAGTGTTTTACGTTTTGATAAATGATTCATTTATTGGTCAGATCGAGTGAATAGAGACTCAAGATGTCAGACTTCCCTAACTTCCCTTCGCCTTTCGGTGGTCATAAAAACTGTGTGATGCAATCCGCTCTAGCCTGCCGCCTTTTTATGGTCCGTTATACAGCTTCCGCGAGAGATAGGGGCGTTCCACACAGGCGTTTTAGGGTCAGTGTAACAATCCCTCAATGAGATGGAGAAGTCATTCCTGTGCTTCTTGCTCTCCATTCCTTTTCTTCTCTATTCCGTTTTTTTCTGTTCCCTTGCTCAAAAATACATGTCATTTTCCATCTTCTTCAATCGTCTTGCTCCCGCAAATAGATGGGGACGTCGTTCACTTGCTCTTCTTTCCTCCTCTATTCTGCTTGTTCTGCTCCCTCTCTCTACTCATTCTTTCATTCTCGTACTTCTCTAATTTTTTTCCAGACTGTCCGATATACACTCGGACTCAGACTCACTAGACGGGTGAAACGTCCTCAAGAAGTACTTCTGCTATTGTGTGAGTTGGTAAAGAGTAGAGGCAAAATTTTTTGATGATTATTCTTTATTATTTGCTCGTTTTACTTTGAAAGATGAACTTGATGTACCTTCCATTTACTGGTTTTGCAGGTAAACGCCAGGACGACGATGTTCTCTACAACCATAGAAAAGAGAGGACGAAGCGAGGAGGAGGAGGAAGGAGGGGAGATGGTGAGCTATATAATCCTGTAAACGGTTATGATTGTAATATTTCAGGTGGATGCCATGAAAAGGGCAAAGGCAGACGAGGAGAAGGAGGTCGCGCAGATGGAAGTGGGAAGCCAGGGAGGAGAAGATGGAGGAGGAGGAGGAGGTTAGATTAAAATGATTTAACTTGTTCATATCTGCGAGAGCAATTTGATGTTTAAAGAATGAGTAAAACCCTTTTAGTTTGAGAAGAACCGTGTGGTGATCTTCAACTCGGCCAATGCGTCGCCAGACTTCTTTCCGGTTGGTGAAAGTGTGAAAAAATAAAAGAAGACTAGTGCAGAATATATTGAGATAATGATGTTTTCAATGTTTAGGAGAATGAGGCGATGGAGATTGGAGTGGAGGAGGAGAGAGAAGACGGTGTTGAGAAGGGGGAGCAGGATGAAGACAAGGAGAATAGACCGGACAAGGAGGAGGCGGAGTTGATGGTAAGTAAAAATGTTTGATTGAAGTAACATTTATTTGAAAAACTATTGTGTATTGACGTTCGTTAGACATCTTACCTAGTTCGTAAATGCTGTCCCGAAAATGGACTCAATTTATAACCCAGCTGTTGTTGGATGAGTGTTGCGTAACAAGACTGTGAAGGGAGCGAGTGAGATCTATTAATGGAAAGAAAACACACGGTTTCATTGAAAGAATGATTGCAGGAGGTCCTGCACGTGGACGTAGGCCCGTTCGCCACGACCGAGGAGCTCTCCATTGCCGACGAGGCGTTCGGCATGTGCCATAGATCTGCGCCGCTGAACGCCTACCAGCGTCTCATCATGATTGTCTCCGACAAATTTTAAGAAGTATATTTTTTGCCCAAGATAAAGTGTTCAAGATTTTCATCGAAACAAAAGCAAACATCGAACACAGAAACAATATTATTTTTATCTTCACATAAAATTCAAGTAGTCTGCGCATGACGGGAAACTGGGACAGATGGCCATATTATGTGCTTGGCACGGTCATTGACTATCATTCGCGAGCTGAGTGATATCCCGGTCATTGTAACATGGGGATACGGTCGTTGTTTGCACGGTTCATCTGCTGCATCTAGCGTAGGCGAGATCGTGTAGGGATCGAAAAATAGAGATATTGTTATGGACTGAATTATGCAAAGCGAGCACGCAAAGAACGACTGATAATATGGAAGGGGGTAATTTGAGACGAATAAGGCTTGCAATAAGATGTAAGGCCTTTGTACAGACAGGATAGGGGAAGGAGGTGGAGAAAGTAAGGGAGGAGGAAGATAGCACACACGCCTTTGAAAGAAGTGATGCACGAGATTTATTGCTTTGTAAACACATTTGGTGTGAGAAAAGAGTACGGATTGAGAGTCTGCTGATAGATTTATTGTCAAACACTGTATTGCAGTTAGTCTCGAGAATACAAGAGGACTGACAGGGTTTATTAGATGCAGTGCAATAGGGATAAAGAATCTCAGAAAATTAGAAAGTTTCTCTATTAGACACGTATAGTCATCGTATCTTCCTCAACGAAGACAAACAGGGATGATTAGAAGATGTTCTTACACGAACCCTAGAGATGTTAGGCGAATAATACGTGTCTGGGGCCGATGTGTTATTCAAACTCAGAGATAGATCGTTAGAACAGGTTTGGCACATATTGGGCATATTCCACCTCGCAGGTTCTGGGAACCTCTCCTCAAGGATGCTTCTAGCATTGCGTACAGTTTCAGAGCGGGTGAATCTGCAATTAGGATGTCGACAGTCAGGCAAGTGGAATTGAATCAATGAGGAATGAAACTGAGGAACTCACCGGTAGGTCGGGATGCTTCTTACATTGATTCATTCAGCTCCAGATTAAAATAGCTATTGGCGAGATCGAGTAGGGATCGGAAAGGAAAGAATTGTAAAGCTGATAATGAGCCATGGGCTGGCAAAAAGAGAGGCAATCATTAAAAAAAGAGAGTAGAACTGAGTATGACACTACGGGTCAGAATGGCCCATCTCTAGCACAGATAGGACTGGCATTTGTGGATGAATGGAGGAGGAGGAAAGAGAACAAACACGACTTTGAAAGGATGTATGAGATTTATTGCATGGCAAACAAGGGCAATCGTCCTGAGAAGATAACAGAAACGATGTTCATGGTCACTCTCTTCTTCACATCCTCTAGTTGCGAAGACTCCATTCCATCCAAAATATGATTTATCGATAATCATTAGCGAAGAACATACATCTAAATAAATTCAGCTATTCGTTTAACTCAGGGTAGTGCTCGGCAACCCATTTTGCAGAGCACATTTTGTACAAATAAATGTTTGGGTCAGAAGTTAGTCCGTATATGATTGCGGCACCGGATTGGACGTGGACGATACGACAAGGGTCAAGTTTAACTTGGAATGCCGGATCAAACATGACTTGGTGGTATAATCGTGTATGGAATTCGGCGAATGCGTAGCAATTGATCTGCATTTTATTGTCGGAACTGTAAACCATCTGAAAGTTGCCACTATCAGTTTAGGTAGATATTATAAAATAGTAAAGCTCGAAATCTGAGTCGACATCTCTTCATTTTGCACACTCTTTCGACCGGTCGACTGATGAGAGAGCGTGAGGAATGAAGAGAGTCATATTTCGAGCTCTATAAAATAGCGGGCGCTTGTGCTGTTGACCGCCCCCTCTACTCTAAACAGGGAACCACGAATAATAGAGATAGGGGGTACCATAGTGAGAATAGGGTAGGGAGAATTTAAAAATATTACTTCTAAATCATAATGATACCCCCTATCACTAAATACTGATAAACAATTGCGATGGGTATAGCAAATGTAGAGGGGGCGGTCAACAGCACAAGCGCCAAATAGCGCACCTCAAATGCTTTTGCGTATCCGGATCGAGTTATTGCTGTGCCGGCACACTTGAGATTCAACAAACTCGAACAACTTCCAACAAGATGGTGAAAGACCTCATCGTTTATCAATTCTTCATCGTACTCGGCATTGACTTCCGAGAACTCATTCAACGGGCTCCATCACCATATCGTGGCTACTTATTGATCGGAAGAATTGTGCAAGCATTCCTGTCGATTCTGAATGATCATCTTTAATTAGTTCTCTCTGTTCTCTAAACTCACTTCGCAAATACTTCTTCAAGCCACTTTTTCCATTACTAGTGCGTGTGACGCAGAAGAGCTGATGTTGACAATTGGAAAATGAAATCAAGAGCAATCGAATAAATGAAAGCAAGAAAGAGAAAGAACGACTACAAAGCAAGGGAAGAAGGAAGAATGGGGAGGACTGGTGAACATCGGCCGCCTAGGGTGATGGGAAGAGATGAGAAACAGTCTCTTCCTTCTACGTGTTCTTTCGTCTCTCTGGCCGCTTAGAGAACGATGTCTCGGGCAGCATCATGAAGCAATCCATAGGAGAGAAGAAGGGATAGCGTACTCGATGTGCAAAGAAATATTGAGAGTGTGTTTTTTGCCGAATGATGGAAATGCCGTCACAGATGATTGAATGAGAAGGGAAGATTTAGGATTGGTTTGTGTCTATTATAGATGAGAACGAGAATTAGAGAGCACAATGCTGCTGAAAACTGCTAAAAAGAGACGTCAAGGGAGATGGAGGGAGTGACATGGAGAACTGGCTAGGAAAATAAAGGGTATTTCGATTCGGATCAGGTCATCACAATCGACTTTTATCGAGATAAGTTTGGAATTCAAATTGCTGGAAATACATGTTTTCAGTTGAATCTTTCAGTTGTTCTTTTTTCAGCTGAAGCTCAAGTGCTCGATTGATATGTCTCCACCATCCGGGAAGTCGGCTATTTCCATGTTATAATTTCCAAACTGGCGTTTCATAACTGCAACGTCAGTTCTAGCATAGAAGCAAATTGCATCTTTCATTTGATGAAAATACTAGAAAGACTGTGTTGGTCGATACAAAAATGAGCCAGAAACAATGGTCATTCACTTTTGAATGAAATCGAAATAAAGAACTCACTTGAATCAGATTCTCTGCTTCAGATAATGTGATGGAAGAAGGCATGAAAAGTTTCTTGCATCTTCCACTCATCATTTTTCGGACTAAGGACAGAATTGGTATTTGGAAATGTCTCTCTTTATCCACGAATATAGAGAAATCGAATACAGAGTTTGCTGCTTGTACAATAAAATTGATAAAATCTAAAAAAAACATTAAGTTATTTGTTGAATCTTTTAAGAATGAGATAATTACCCGCATTGATTGTTTTTGTAACATAATAAACATCGTATGGTTTGAATTGCTGAATAAAATTCAGCTCGGCTTTTCTGAAATTGTAAATGATTTGTATTGCTGTACATTTTGAAATATCAAGATCGAAAATACATTTAAACATTTTTGAACCCACAATTGCAATGGGGAAGGCTGATGTGATTGATCGCCTTCGTCATGACGAAATTCGGCATTTACAACCGATTTTCCTTTCAATAGGTCCGCGCACATGTTAATTAATTCTGGATCAACGTGCCCAAATTCAACAGCTCGAAATTGTGAGCGAGAAATGAGTGATTTGATAGAGTAAAGAAGGTTCTTCATGTGTATCCCGTTTACTGTAACACGGAGGTACTGTAATTGAAATTTAACTTGAAAAATGGAAGTAACCTTACTTTTGCATATGATTTATAAATCAATTTAGGGATTTTTAATTCATCAAGTGTAGAAATAAAGTGTGATTCCCACATTAACAGATGATAGGGACTTTTGAAAATGATGAAAAAGCACCAATTGTGCTGAAAAACTCTTGACAGCCAGTTCCAATAAAATAAGTCCTTACAATACAAAATACATCGACGTTTATTTCAGTAATCATTAATTTTTGAGTTTTGATTGAACTGTCAACGATTTTTTTAGTTGATTTACAGGCCTGAGAACAAATAAACAATCCCTTATTGTGTAAAAATGCATCTTACCTCACTCAGCCGTAGAAGATATTTGAAATTCAGGAAAAGACAGATCTTAACGAGAGCTTTTCGTGGAAGATTCAGCAAGTCCAGGGACATTTTATCAGCCATCCTCGATAAATAAAAATGTCTTTATTAAATTGGTAATGGTACAGATCTAAATTGCTGAGTGGCGTCTTATTTGAATTGTGGCGCTAATCTCTACATTCACACGCCCTTCGGATTGAATTGGAGTTTAATATAACCGCTAGCAGTGGCTCCCCGCAGGACGCAAGTGCCTAGTGTAATGGCGTCACCTTACCTTTACTCACACGCTAATCATCTTGTGTTGTTGTAATTTACAGACCCAACTTTAGCACAAGCATCGAATATCAAATTCAAAAGAGGATAACATTGAGTTGTTTGGACACACACATTTTTCTTCCTCAAGATGTTCTCATACTGCCATGGATGACCCCAACACTGTGACATTGAGAGAAGAACGGGCATCTGAGAGCATTTCAGTCATCTTGCATCCTTCACATCTCAGAGCATTTGAGTGGAGACAAGTGTTCGAATGAGAAGAAGAGGGCATCTCATTACATCTTCTTCTGCATGAACTTCATCTCCATGGGATTTCCAGATGGGTAATGGAAGGAGCAGAAGAATCTTCAATGATTTGGGTGATCATGCAATGCGTTTCAATGCGAGAGAGGTCCCATTGTCACCTCCATGTTCCCTTCTCATTACACACTTCCCTCAGCTGTTCCATCTCTTTTCTCTCGCTTGTTTTTCTCTTCTCCTTCCTCCCAGTAGTATTCAGCTTTCATCTCATCTCTCGTTTTCGCAGTCTCACTCCATTTTATGCCTGGTCCATTGTCTTAATATCATGTCACGAATGTTATCGCGTCATCCAACCTCATGATAACTGAATACTGAATTAAGTCACGTTTCACCATTACAGTTGTCTACTTCAACTCAAGAAGCGACATGATTGGTACAACTCAATACATTCAAGTTGAAACCTCAAGAAGTGAGTGAGAGAAACTTGAGCTTGAGTTACCGCAATCAGGGGAAGCCAAATAAAAGGATTTTTTTAAAGATTTTTTCCAGATCGATTCACCAATGTACAAGAGGGAAGATATATCAGAGCGAGAGTTCGCGGTCGAGAGTGAATGAAAATTCGTGGAGAGATTTCGAAAAGGTATACATAAATCTCATAGGAAGTATTGAATGTTCTCATCAAATGCATTTTCAGATCGCCTATACCTAGACGCGTTTCGATATTGTGTGGAAGACAGAATCTGGCGGAATTGATTCAATTAGCGAGGGACAAGGGCGAGGCGAGAGGGCTAATCCGATTTAGAGGGGAGAGTGAGCGAGATTAGCTCGGTCATTTTACGTCTTGCGCCGTTAGCGGAGCGAAATGGGGCGAGCGTAGCGAGCCCCCCGCCCCCGGCAGGGGCCGCCGGAGGCCTAGCGGCCGGTAGGACGCTAGTCTCGCTCACCTAATGGCAACCTATCAATGTCATTCCGAGAAGCATCCGCTGTCTCAAACACAAAAATGACTTTGATTGACAATAGATAATTTGTTTTAATCAATAAACATTACAGTGATAAATAAAAGAGTAATTCAGTCACAAAAAATGGAATCATTGCTTGATGTGAAATTATTGTTCTTTCTTGATCACTAGGAAAATGAAGGGACGGGATGACTCAACTCCTGCGAAAAAAGAGAAGGAGGAAGTGTCTAAAGAACGAGGGAGAGCTTCACCTATCAGTCTGAGATCAACATTCCTTTTGCTACAAGGAATTACCGCGATAGTTTGAGAAATATGGATAGTTCGATTGGTATGAAGGGCATACAAAAATGTAATGATTCAATTCCTTACTGACTCCATTCCATTCTCTTTCTCTATGTGTTTGAGCACTTGCACTGGTCGCTCTTTGCAATGCGGTTTAGGACTTGCTCTTCTACATAAGTCTTTATAGAGTCTTTATGTATACACAAATCAAAAAAAGTTGGAAAGGTGGAATCCGGTGTACTTCTTTAAAAGGATCTTTCTAGTTCGAAGGTAACCTTGTATGAGCAGCATGGCATTTCTTCTGGATTGTCGGTGGATTCGATTATCCTGTGAAAGAGCTTGCGAGAAAGTCCGGAGACAGATCTGGAGACGGCTCTGGCCATTCTTTGATGGTTCTGATTGACCAAGAGCGTCTTTATGGCTCCTCGGATGGTATTGTTCCTCTTCTTCCTCCGTTTCGGTTGTCCTGTTGTTTCATTGAATGATGCCTTCACTTCTTCGTAGTCCGGTTCTTCCCAGAAGCCAGAATGGCCGAGTGGATCTGCTTCTCAACACGTCCTTGTCGATGTATGATTCCGTCCAACTGATCAGTTGATATACCATCTGTAATCCTCACGTTATCTCCCTTTCCTCACGACATCCCACAACATTCTCCAAAATAAATTTTTGAAGACACCGCTTTATATTTAGTTATTGTGACGATTCTATGAGTGTTTTCATTGCATAGCGGAACGCGTGGACACGAAATAACGCAAGAAAGTAGCCCACCTCGGGAAGATGCTCCTTAGCAGGTGTCGTGCATTGTCGCAGGGAAACAGACGAGTTGGAGTAGGCAACTGGAATATCACGCCACTCACCTAAGGTTCGACTTGGAATGGCAGATTCTTGTCAGCGAGCCAAATGTCAAGTTCGGTTTTTTGACGGATTTGGGCTCTATCAGACCCCTCTAGGCCCCCACTGAACGGAATAGTGATATGGATCACTCCCCGCTGAGCTGCAGCACCGGTAAGGTGCAGCCGGCCAACTTCAAGGTCATTTTTCTCCCCTTCAACGTAGTCCTCTGAAAAACTTTTCTGAAAGAGGTGGGGTTATTTTTCGATGTTCTATCGACCTACACCGGTTGCATTTCGATATCTCTCTTTATATCAGTGCTACTGAACAACAGACGATATCTAGAAAACCGCTCGAAAAACTATGAATTTTCTTTCATAGATCGATATCCCTTGCGATGACGATTCGAATGATAGGTCTGCGCTCGCATATCGAGGGGACAGGGCTGAGTTCCATACGGATTACCATTTTCCCAACTTTAAAACTTTATTTTCAACTGTCTTTCACCGCTTCATTCCGCACTCTCGCGAGTAATGGCGCGGTCTTTCTTTGCCAATTTCATTTGCGTTTCACTCGCTATTGAATAATCCGAATCATACTCTTCATTCTCGATTGAAACGCAAGTGAAATGCGTAAACGACGACCGCGCCATTACTCGCGAGAGTGCGGAATGAAGCGGTGAAAGACTGTTGAAAATACAGTTTAAATGTTGGGAAAATGGTAATCCGTATGGAACTCAGCCCTGTCCCCTCGATATGCGAGCGCAGACCTATCATTCGAATCGTCATCGCAAGGGCTATCGATCTATGAAAGAAAATGCATAGTTTTTCGAGCGGTTTTCTAGATATCGTCTGTTGTTCAGTAGCACTGATATAAAGAGAGATATCGAAATGCAACCGGTGTAGGTCGATAGAGCATCGAAAAATAGGCCCATCTCTTTCAGAAAAGTTTCTCTGGGGACTGCGTTGAAGGGGAGAAAAATGGCCTTGAAGTTGGCCGGCTGCACCTTACCGGTGCTGCAGCTCAGCGGGGAGTGATCCATATCACTATTCCGTTCAGTGGGGGCCTAGAGGGGTCTGATAGAGCCCAAATCCGTCAAAATAACGACCTCGAAATTTGGCTCGCTGACAGATTCAGGTCGAACCTTAGGTGAGTGGCGTGATATGGATAAAATGAGACCACGTGGAAGCAACAGAGCGATCATGGTTTCAACGTCCAGTCTTGGAGTGCGACTAAGGAGAGAGACAAGCGGATTCCCTAGCCAAGTTGAGGAAACGGCAGAACGATCAAGCGAACCACGATTGTATGAACGGATAGACATGAAAATTAGGGAGAGAGCGAGTCAATTACAAGTAGTGAGGTTTAGGAGTTAGTGAATTGTGGGAGAGAAAGCAGCAGTGTGCCACAAATGCCCGACGGGTGAGTGAAGCTAGAGATTAATGGATGAGCGAAGGAGTAAACATGATGATGGATCGAATGGAGTGGAGGAGAGGGTGTGATGGCAGATCAGTTGAGAAGCAAATTTAGACTTGTACTCGATTATGAGAATCAGATTAGAGAAATTAGGGAACAAGTTTTGTTCTGATCTCTTGAAGAGCATAAAACAATGAGAGAGCCCGGCGATTGGGGGAGTGAGCAAGGATGCTAATCTCTGGAACAATATTTATTGTTCAATGTAAAACACACAGCCGAAATAGGCATGAAATTGATACATAAACTCAAAGAATGGGTCGCAGTGATAAGCGATAACTTCTCGTGGTTTCGTACGACGTGTCAAGCTAAGAGTGACCATTTTCAATTTATGTTTGTCGAATAGTTCTTGAGTGAATTCGTTCCAGTATTGTTTAGTCTCTGTACTAAGCGTTCCATTAATTTGAATATTAGACTGTTCAACTTCAATTATGGGCGCGATTTCCGAAAACAATTGAAGTAATTCGCCTGAAATAGAAATCTCGATGAAATCCGGAGCTTGAACTGACAGAGCTCATTTTTGTAGAATGCCCCAGCCACTAGCCATACATGATAAATTTTGTTGCGTTTGATAATGCTCGCCATTATATTTCTGAAACAGGATTTTTTAAAAGAAAAGTTCTCATAAATGTGAAAACTCCAAAATCATACCGATTTTCCTCATTCCAGTAAGTATAAGCAGTTTTCATTTTATCAATTCGAATGGTTGGAAATGTGTTGCAGACGAAATCAATTGCGTCAGAGTCAAACAACACGTTATGAAACAATTTAATGTTTCTCGCACTTCGGAAAAGCCGAGTTAGGATTGTCGTTAACGCTGGTATCAATGCCATTTGGAATGAAAAGATATGCACTTCCTTAATTTTACGATAAGTTCAACCCAAGCTAATGTATGTACATACCAATTCCCTTTCGATATGTCGTGGCGCATTACCCAAAATCTTAGAGAAATAAGCGGCGTATTTAGACAAAACTTGAACGCGGACGATAAATTGCTCGCGATAATAACACAAGCAAAGGGTCTCAATTGGTGGAAGTTTCCTTAAATATTCGTTGACTAGAGCATTCCAGATAGGCGAAATCTGAAATATATGACAGTTTTTTTCAGAAAGATCTCAGTACTTACCAGTCGCAACGCCTCTTTATTATCTCCTCCATCCGCTTCAATTATTCTTCTGATGATGTCAGCAGGAATCGTGGCGAGTGAAGTCATTGAATAGGGGGAGAATAATGAGGTATGAGCGTCCTATCTTTCACTCATCGAATTGCATTCATTTTACTTTCTGCCTCCTGGCTAACCTTGACCGTTCTCACCATGAATATATAATATTCTCACTAAGACGCTATCTGCATTTATTGCTGAATTTCCCTCTGGTCCACCTTCTTTTCCCTTTGATCGAGTATAAAAGCAGTGCTGAGCGTGGATAATTCATTCACTCTGTGCTCCTTTTGTTTATTCTTCCATTTTCTTTTTTTTTAAATTCTACTTTCTTTTTCTTTTTCGCTTTTCCTAAGCTGCGATTTTTCAGACTGTTCGATCTACGCTCGGACACTGGCTCACAATGAGCATAAAGTCTGAAGTTGTGCCTGAAGCCCTTATCAGAGAACGACAACTCTAAATTCAACGAAAAACTCAGTATTGTACACAAATTTCAATAAGATCATAGGAGGTTTCATTCGAGAATCCTTATTTAACAGTAGCCATGACTTCGATGAGATGAACGATGACGGATTTTCGTCGGTAGCCGAGTCAAATTCACTCAAACACTCCCCTGGAATGTGCTGCCGGTGCGTAATATGAGGCTGGTTGCCTAATAATCGAACAAGCTTTGGTACAGTGATTTTTCGAAAAGTTGGGGAAATGGGTTATCAAGGGTCCTGATTATCGTGGCAAACTTCATTTTGCACCATCTCGACCGGAAGAGGCAGGCTGCACGTAGACTGAACCATGCTAAAAATGCATTTTCTTTGATAACTTTGAGATGATATAACCGATTCACTTGAAAATTTAATCATAGCATTAGAAAAGGATATCAATAACTTGAGAATAACCAAACATAAGAAACTGATATGATAACGGTTGATAAAAAACTGTTCTCGAATATAAGGACGATCCGAAATACACGAATCGCATAGGCGGATGCGCATTGGTCTGGGGTTCATTTTGATTATATTGAGTATGGGGTTTCATCTAATCATATTTTTGCTATCGCCTCGTTTTTGCGTCATTTATCAGCTCGAGGCATTGGAAAATAAAGAATTGGATTGAGTTTCACTCACTTCCTCGAGGAGACAAAGGGATTTATTATCATTCTTCGCTAAATGCGCCAAATGCGCGGCGTCAAAACTGATAAATGACGCAAAAACGAGGCGATAGCAAAAATATGATTAGATGAAACCCCATACTCAATATAATCAAAATGATCCCCAGACCAAGGCGCATCCGCCTATGTGATTCGTGTATTTCGGATCGTCCTTATATTCGAGAACAGTTTTATATCGACCGTTATCATATCAGTTTCTTATGTTTGGTGATTCTGAAGTTATTGTTATCCTTTTCTAATGCTATGATTAAATTTTCAAGTGAATCGGTTACACCATCGCAAAGATATCAAAGAAAATGCATTTTTTGGTATGGTTCAGTCTACGTGCAGCCTGCCTCTTCCGGTCGAGATGGTGCAAAATGAAGTTTGCGACAATAATCAGGACCCTTGATAACCCATTTCCCCAACTTTTCGAAAAATCACTGTACCTGACTGTTCATGGTATTGTTCGATTATTAGGCAACCAGCCTCATATTGTTTACTCTCAAAGATACAATATTCACATTTTCAGACTAGAAGCGAGTTTATATAACGAACTGAGAATTGACGATCCAATGAATTGTATACCGTTTTAAGAACATCATTGATTTATTTGAGTGATTTACGTTTTGATAAATGATTAATTGATTGATCGATAGAGTGTCTAACATGAAAGAACCAATTGAAAAAAATCAATGATGACTTTTTCTTTGCTATACTTCTTACGCTCGCTTTGTCATGCTTTTTCAATACATTGCATAAAAATAAATGTTGTGAAAAGAAGATCAAAGTCGTAATATTGCCGATTGGAGAAGATCCCGCTTATTTATTGTTGATGGTAAGAAATAAACCAAGGAATCACTGGACACGCGCGACTACTGTGTGGACGCCGTACAACCGTGTGCGCCCTCAAGGTCACCCAAAGAATCGATGGCGTGACGATCTCAAGAGAGTAATCGGACCCCATTGGTGGACAGCAGCCTTTGAAGAATATCGACATACCATCCTCACCTGAGCAATACTGCCTGATGTGATAAATAGTTGAATTGAATTGAATGGTAAGAAAGAAGGTCTCTTGTCTTTCGTTGGCATCATAAAAACTGTGTGATGCAATCCGCTCTAGCCTGCCGCCTTTTTATGGTCTGTTATACAGCATCAGCTAGAGATAGGGGCGTTCCATTCTGTCCTCTTTTAGGGCCGGTGTAACAATTCCGCAATGAGATGGAGAAGTCATTCAGCTCTTCTGCGCTTCTTGCTCTCCATTCCTTTCCTACTCTTTTCCATTTTTTCTCTTCCCTTACTCAAAAAAGTATATTCAATCTTCTTGATCCCGTGATGAGATGGGGAAGCCATTCACTCGGTCTTCTTTCGTTTGTATTTTTCTGCTCCCTCTCTATACTCATTCTTTCATTTTCGCATTTCTCTAATTTATCTTTTCAGACTGTCCGATATACACTCGGACTCAGACTCACTAGACGGGTAAAATGTCCTCAAGATAGAGTACTCCTGCTATTGAGCGAGTCGTTGAAGAGTAGAGGTGAAATTTTGGGTTTGAAGTTTCTTTTTTATTATTTGCTCGTTTTACTTTGAAAGATGAACTTGATGGTCCATTTCATTTTCTTAAATTTTGCAGATAAACATTCGTACCAAGATGTTTTCTACTACTCTTAGAGAGAAGAGAGGCCGTAGCAAGGAGGAGGAAAGAGGGGAGATGGTGAGCAAGCATAATACTGTACAGGGTAATGATTGTAAATTTTTAGTGGGAAGCCGTGAACCGGACCAAGGCGGATGAGGGGAAGGAGATCGTTCCGATGGAAGAGGGAAGTTGTGAAGGAGGAGAAGAAGCTGGAGGCGAGAAGAAGGAGGATAGATTAAAATGATTTAACTTGTTCATAGCTGCGAGAGGGATCTGATGTAAAACCCTTTTAGTTTGAGATGAATCGAGTCGTGGTCTTCAACTCGGCCCCAGCGTCGCCGGACTTCTTTCCGGTTGGTGAAAGTGTGAAAAAATAAACGAAGACTAGTGCAAAATATATTGAGACTATGATGTTTTCAATGTTTAGGAAAACGAGGCGATGGAGATTGGAGTGGAGGAGGAGAGAGAAGACCGTGTTGAGAAGGGGGAGGAGGAGAAGGATGAGCAGGATGAAGACAAGGAGAATAGACCGGACAAGGAGGAGGCGGAGATGATGGTAAGTAAACATTTTTGATTGAAGTAACATTTATTTGAAAAACTATTGTGTATTAACGGGCGCTAGACGTCTCACACAGTTCGTAAAAGTTGTCCGAGAAGGGACACAATTTGTAACCCAGCTGTTGTTGGATGAGTGTTGCGTAACCCGATCTGACTGTGAAGGGATCGAGTGAGATTGATTAATGGAATGATAAGTGCTCTGCTGAAAGAATGATTGCAGGAGGCCCTGCGCGTGAACGTTGGTCCATTCGCGCCCTGGGAGCTCTGTGCGGCCGAGGAGGCGTTTGGCGTGCGCCATAGATCCGCACCGCTGAACGCATCTCAAGCGCTCCTCGCCATCGCATCAAATGTGGACTTTAACCCCGTTTGTCTATTCCCTGCATATTTATTGTGGCGTTAATACTTATAAAGATCGTTTACTGACAGAGGTATCTTTTGGGTTCTATTGACTGTCAGTCTGGGCTGATAAGTATTCAATGATGTTCAATGAACGAATTTATCTTCACACACAATTAGGAGCCTATGAATGGTGAGAAATAGGACAAATTTCAAGGTTGTGACTTTTGGCACCTGGAATTCGTTCGCCAGCACGTGAATTCGAACAATTCTTGTCTCGCACTTGATACAGAGTCTTTTCATCGATCCAATTGAGAGATTGACGAGCCACTGAAATCATTTTGATCCCGGCGGCAATGCTCGTTAAAATCGAATACAACTCATCGCACTTTTTCCCTAATTTGATAATATCGGATTAGTTCCTTTGCAGACGAAATTCCGCTGCGGGTGAGATCGAGTAGGGATCGGAAAAGGACATTATTGGTAGCATTATTGGTGAAAGGTAGACATTAGGCCACAGCGTGTCAGAGTGGATCGTCTCCTTTGTTCGCTGCGGCGGACGTATTCTAATGCGCCGGGTCATTCTGCGTCGCTCATTTGGGAATAGAGCGGCGAGAAATGAGTGGAAATTACGAGCATCTGGCTGGAAACTCATGCAATACCTTCAAGATAACGAATGTTTTTAATGATCCGCGACGTCTAATCACTCAAGCAAACAGTGCAGAAGTCGCCCTGTTGTTTTTGAGCCATTTGGTTACCCGCAAAACTCGCCGTGCTCACTTATTGTTTTTATTGAAATTCGGAGGGAAGTTATCTACCCTTTATCTTTAATTAAACCCAATCACCATTATAATCATTTCAAAGCTGGCAAGAAGGGCTACAATCTGATGGCTGCGATTTTCGATAAAATTCCTCATATTCAAATTAAGTCGAAAAAACCACCAAAAAATGAACATAAACACGATTATCTCTTTAACCCGATACGTTATCAAAAATCGCAGCCATCGGATTGTAGCCCTTCTTGTGAGCTTTAAAATGATAATAATGGTGATGGGGTTTAATTAAAAATGAAGGGTAGAAAACTTCCCTCCCGATTTTCGTTTTAAACGTACTTCACCGTATCATTTCACGATTTCGCGCGGAATGACGCGGTCTATGTGCGTTAGTTTCTGAATGAGTTTCATTGGATCATCAATATTTCTTGCTCTGAACGAATTTCGCTTCGAACACGTCGTCAAAATTTGAAATATGCTTCACTGGGCATTCATTATTTAACATCATTTCACATCATTATCCTCTCATTTCTCTCCACAGACCCATCGATGAGTCGATCAGCGAGCAAAATGAGAGGGTGGAAATAGGATTAGAGAGGGAGGAGGGAGAAATGGCCGTCCGCCACGCAAATGAGGTTTTCGATCCACTCTGACACGCTGTGTTAGGCTCTGTACTGGTTAAGGGGTCCCATGCGATTTAAGGGGTCCCATGAAAGTTAAGGGGTCCCATAAAACTTAAGGGGTCCCAAAAAAAGTTAAGGGGTCCCAAGAATGGGCATAAAAAGTTAAGGGGTCCCAAGAATGCGAATAAAAAGTTAAGGGGTCCCAAAAAAAGTTAAGGGGTCCCAAGAATTGACACAAAAAAGTTGAGGGGTCCCAACAAAATTATGCTCTGTAATGATACTTTCCGGATGAGAACATCGTGGCACCATTGGAATACCAATGCCCATCAGATTATGATGGCCCACTTGACTAAAACCTCCTTAGCTGTGGCGGATCTCGTAAATTTAGTTCTGACGACCCTATGTGGTTATCGTGCAGTTATCAGGCAACCACATGAGTGTAAATAGTGTGACCTCATCCAGCCGCTGCTCTAGCAATGTCTACCTCTACCACATCGCTGACTCTCCGTCTCTAGGGCATGAAAAATTCCGGAGATTATTACCTTTTCCTTCGATCTATCACGTTGCAATTTTGATGTCTGAAGTTCTACATTGAAAGATTCAGATTTCAGTTTAGACCACTCGTAAAATTGTTACCAGAGTGTCGAGAATGACTTCACGAGATCCGTCACAGCTAATGAGGAACTATTTCGTTCTAGTTTGTCATCATATTCTGATGGGCATTGGTATTCCAATGGTGCCACGATGTTCTCATCCGGAAATAGTATCATTACAGAGCATAATTTTGTTGGGACCCCTCAACTTTTTGTGTGAATTCTTGAGTCCCCTTAACTTTTTTTTGGGACCCCTTAACTTTTTGTACGCATTCTTGGGACCCCTTAACTTTTTATGCCCATTCTTGGGACCCCTTAACTTTTTTTGGGACCCCTTAAGTTTTATGGGACCCCTTAACTTTCATGGGACCCCTTAAATCGCATGGGACCCCTTAACCAGTACAGAGCCAGACATTATTGGTAAAATTATTGGTAGACATTATTGGTAAAAGGACATTATAGGACATCATTATAGGTAAATCAAAGTAAGCGATGAATGTATTTCACGAGCATACGATCAGTACGATTCAACCGATGGAAGAGATTGCGGGGAAATAAGGCGCGTTGTGAGGTGAGAATGAAATGAGGCAAGGAAGCAAACACTCCTTTGAAAAGAGTGCTGCGCGAGATTTAATGCTTTGTAAACATGAGACATCAGTGTGAGAAGAGGGAAGGAGTTGAGTTTCTGTGTATCACATTAACAGAAACAGAACATTTATCATTCCGATCGATCAGTGAGATCACTAAAAACAAAATATACAACACGTATGGTTGAAGAAGAGAGTCTGGGTCAGATCCCCATGTTGTGTGACTTGGAACAGATAGGGCATTTTCCGCCTCCAGAAAGTTTCTTTTAGCGTTTCTTCAAGAGCGCTGTTAGCGAGCAATATTTTCGATGCGTCTCATCTGCAATAAAGGTGTCAGCGGGCATGAAATTTAAAGTGAATTCATGAGGAATGGAACTAATCAGCTCACGATTAATGGAGATTCTTCTATTCGATCTTATGCACTCATTTCCACAGTGGGCAATCGCTGTTGGCGAGATCGAGTAGGGATCGGAAACGAGAGAATTGCAAAGCTGATAATGAGCCATGGGCTGGCAAAAAGAGAGGCAATCGATAAAAAAGAGAGTAGAACTGAGTATGACACTACGGGTCAGAATGGCCCATCTCTAGCACAGATAGGATAGGAATTTCTGATGCATGGAGGGAAGAAAGAAGACAAACACGCCTTTGAAAGAAGGAATGCATGCGATTTATTGCATTGCAAACAACGACGATCTTCCTGGGATGAGAACAGAGACGGTTTTTCGCTGTCACCCTCTTCTTCACATCCAAAATATGATTTATCGATAATCATTAGCGAAGAACATACATCTAAATAAATTCAGCTATTCGTTTAACTCAGGGTAGTGCTCGGCAACCCATTTTGCAGAGCACATTTTGTACCAATAAATGTTTGGGTCAGAAGTTAGTCCGTATGTGATTGCGGCTCCGGATTGGACGTGGAAGATACGACAAGGGTCAAGTTTAATTTGGAATGCCGGATCAAACTTGACTTGGTGGTATAATCGAGTGTGCAATTCGGCGTATGCGTAGCAATTGATCTGCATTTTATTGTCGGAACTGTAAACCATCTGAAAGTTGAAACTATCAGTTTAGGTAAATATTATAAAATAGTAAAGCTCGAAACATCTCTTCATTTTGCACACTCTTTCGACCGGTCGACTGATGAGAGAGCGTGAGGAATGAAGAGAGTCATATTTCGAGCTCTATAAAATAGCGCACCTCAAAGGCTTTTGCGTATCCTGCTCGAGTGATTGCTGTACTGGCACACTTGAGATTCAACAAACTCGAACAACTTCCAACTAGATGGAGAAAGACCTCATCGTTTATTAACTCTGAATTATCCTGCAAAAGATTTATGTTTCAATACTACTAGTGTTGCAACCTTCGCAAAAATTGTGTACTTATCCATATTTGGCAGACTGAAAAGCGCTCGTCTAGTAACGGTACACGGGCTATTAAACCGAAGAATGGGATCAGTGACGCTTTTCTTGCTACTAATTATGGCGTTCAACACTCTAAAAATACTTTTTTTTAAATTATTACCAAAAATTCCCTTCTCACCTGCAGGAGTAGTTCTCGGTAATCGTGACATCCAACTTTTGAAATCTGAGTAGTTTAAAAAGGAGATTCAGTGTATCTTTTGCCGCGAGTTCACCCACATCTGAACCACCGGAATTCGCCAGAGTTTTGTACAGAAGGACTCCACTTTCCTGCTCGAAGTAGTCGAGGCGGAAGAGAGTCGTCACCAACGCCCCTCGACATTCCCCTCCGATCCTTCACACCTTCTCTATGTGCTTTTTTTGTTACTTCTTACTATAATAAAATCGGATTATATTATTCTCATTTTTGGCATCAGGCTATTTGAATAATGTGGAGTGCATGGTTATTATGAGTAATAGCCAGTAGGAAGGAAGGTAGAAGGGGGAAGCAAGGAGGCAAGGACAAGGGGACATCGTTCAAGAGAGATAGCATGGGAAAAGAGGGAAGAGTGGCCAGACAGTTGGTCATTCCTTTGTGTTCACTTATCTTCTCTTTCCATCGCAGTCCGCCATTTTTCTCCCCTTCGCTGGCCTAGCAATTAGTGATGGCAAATCGGCCTCGGAACTCGGCGAATTGTCTTGAAAGACTCGCTAATTGATTGAAGCCGGCTTGGCGCGATATGCAAATTGATCCAAGCCGGCATAAATGCCTCTCACCCTCACTCAATTTGGTGGAGAGATTCGCCAAGCCGGCTTCGCATGCAAATTGCTATCTTTGCCGACTTGAGGCCGTGTT
>LS538311.1:173118-204900 GCA_900490775.1 Pristionchus maxplancki
AAGACTGGAGGGGACGCGGGTTAGGCCTGGAGAGTCAGAGGGGGTCAATTGACAGATGAGGAAACGGGATGGGGGAATACGAAGACTGGAGGGGACGCGGGTTAGGCCTGGAGAGTCAGAGGGGGTCAATTGACAGATGACGAGACGGGATGGGGGAATATGAAGACTGGAAGGAACGGGAGGGTGAGGGAAGAGAGGATTAGAGGACAGATGGCCGGTTAGTGTAAGGAGGACGGGCAAGAAGCAGAGTGATCTGGGGTGGAGATCACTATTTATAGTTATAACCTTTATGGTTATAACCTCCGAAAAGAATAAGATGAATATTGTCCAGCGGAATACCTTTTGTCAATGGACTAAATCTTTATACCGACATAATAAAATAATTCAATGATGGGACAAACGGTAGGAGAATGGCGTAGCAGGATCTTGTTCTATTTTGAAGTTTGAAGACACCAGTCCTTGACACCACAATGGTTCCGTTACGCGTGTAATTTGCCAATTGTGTGACTTGACGCGGATTATTTGGGTGAGAGATCAAAGACGAAATTGTCCTTGACGGCGATCCGAGGGAGTTGGCACGAGTCTGGAAAAGAAATTTCGAGTTTGCGTTCAGTGGAAGTACAAATGTACCTGCTCTAAATGATGCTGTCGCTTTGTTCAATTAGGTAGGCAACTGAAAGGAGAAATACTTGATACAAGATCTTTGTTCATCAGATGATAATAATAGGCGAGAGAGTGAGTGAACAGGGACTTGCAGGGACAGGAGAAAGAAAGCAAGTGAGGGAGGCGAGCATACTGCGCGGGCTTTGGGGATTACAAGGCGTACTAAGAGATCGGGAGGCAAGATAAAGAAGACGGACGTGAGAGCAGAGCGTTTGAGGAAGAGATTTACGAAATCAACGGTAAAGAAGCGTTGAGTGCTGTGAATTGCCTTGTGTTGAGCGAAGTTATCATTCAGAATCTTTATATAACAATAATAACAAATTAAATACAATGGTGATTATATCACTTGGTTTGATGTTGAGCCTTGTTGAGGTGGCAGCGAAATCTCTGGACCTTTCCTGGATGAAAAGTGTCTTGTTGTCTTTCGTTCATTCGCATGTGTGGTCAGCTCCCTACAACGTAAATTGATAACGATGCTTGTTTATTTTAGTTGTAATTTGCCAAAAGTTTCAAATACCAACCTTTTCCTTGTTCATTTTCCTGGCGATTCCACCATTGTGCTGGCTGGAGCACTGGCGAGAGTTGAGGTAGGCAACTGGAAATTGTCACGCCTTAGATTAATGACGGGTTTGCACGGCAATTCGCGGTAATAGCGATGAAATTGCAATTTATTCGACCCAACAAGTCGTCAATAAGAGCCACGAACACGCGGAGAGACGAAGCACACAACGACGTACTTTCTTCATGAAATAGAAAGGAGAGGGGAGAAGAGGAGGGAGCATGCCCCCGGGCGAGAGCGTGAATCGATGGAAAGACAGGGGTAGATGAGAGAACGGGGGGAGGGGAAGAGGCGAAACGAAGGAAAGATGGAGAAAGAATGAGCCGAGGAGAGGAGGAGGGAGAGGGACAGGCACAAGGATGGGGTAGCAGAGGAAGAGAACGTAAGAGCGAGAAGAGCCGGAGAACGAATCAGTGTTACATTAAAACGCGTTCTCTGTAAGAACGGGATGGGGGTGGCACAATGATTCAAAATGTTCCGATCAAGCTGAAATTTTGTGTGGGTACTACCTATGGACTGGGTACGCTTCCACCAACTTTTTATGCAAATTCTTCAACTTTTTGACCTACCAAAACATTTCACATTCGATAGGGAATCGAAAGTTATGCCTAAAGCTCGAAAATCATAGCGATGAGCATTGAATCTTTATCTTACAAAATGAGACATGTCGGATAAGTGGCTATCGGTGTTGAAAGGATGTTCGAGGACCTTGGAAAATTTCTCAAGAGCCACGGTCAGTGGCATGTTTCCTTCTCCCTTCGAACTTTTTGAACTGATATGTGGATGACAGTCAATGAGCTGGAAGGAGCAGGCGTGTTCCTGCAATAGTGACATTTCTCAAGGATCCATTGTCTCTGCTACAATGGCAGTTCGCAGGAAGCACAATAATAAAAAAGTTTGGTGTAGCCAAAAATCCTTACCTTTCTAATGTGGTTCAGTCTTTTTCATTGTAATGCCGACGGCGCGGTAGAGTTGGCGTAGGCAACTGTAAAGGATAGTATGAGAATCGAAGGTAACGCAGGGAATAATGACACGAAAAATCGGCAAATAAGTCCAAAGCACAAAAGCGGTGAATGGGCAAGAGCGAGAAACGACGGCGGTCACGCGAGTTGTGCCCTGAGATCGATGGACAGACGGGGTGAAGAGAAAACGGAAGGGAAGGAGAGGAGGGGAGACGATGGAGGGAAATACGAGATGAGGGGAGAAGGAGAGGAGTAGTCAGCGTAATGTCCAGTGGCGTAGGCAAATAAGCAGAAGCCACAAGTGGGTTAGATCAGTCCCCAGATTCTAAGCATCACATTTCACATTGTTCTCATCAATATGGCCGTGATGGTGATTTTTCCATGCAAAATGGAACTTGATGGAGATAAATACAGGGATATGGTAACAATCATCCAATTGTCTTCTCACTGCATACAGAGGCTTTTCCCCTTTTGGCTATTTAGAGAAAGTGTTATTACATCGGAGGCACACTTTATCATTAACATTATCACACCAAACATAATGCAGTAGGGATGATAAGGGGCCCGAACTATCGTAATCAAACATTCAATGCAACCGAACAGTGTACGCGTGTTCGTCGACCGCGAACTCTCATCCTTGCAGTGGTGAACGGCGTCGAAGTGATTGTTAGACTATCGTGTGCGTCAAAGCAACATCGAGGGGTCTGAAATGCGTACTTCGAATCAGCATCGACTCTTCTGATTTTAGCGACGAACCGTGTTGATGATGATATTATTTCCCGAGTTCCTCGATCGTGCTAGCAGAGGCAAAGCCGAGTCAGTGTAGGCAACTGAATTGGAATACAAATTCATAAGTGCGGAAAATGCGACAACTCAGAAAAACGCGCACTACTCTTTAGACAGGAAAATTCGCCATTTATTGAGAATGAGTGATAAGGCGCGGGTTATTGTGCTGCTGTGCCCCCGAATGGCTGATTGTGAGGAAATCAATGGACGGAGTCGGGCGGATGGAGGGGGCGGAGGAGACGAGGTGCAACGAAAATGGTGTCCTCAATAGCGAATGTTTTATTACATCCACCCTACCCTAGGTAGTGTAAAGGTTGAACCACACTGATAATCTTAGGAATCCCGCTTCCGCTATCCATCTGTGACCCGAAAAAGAGAACAACAGAGCAAGTCTTTCAAATGTCAACGAGTGAAAGAACGAAAAGCACGTCATTTTGGTATTATTCCAAAGGATGAGCTCTCTGGCCTGCAAGTGCTTGGAATAGGCGGAGTGGCCACGTTATTTAACCAATCTTCTTTTACTTTTCGGTGATAATTGCTGATCATTGCTTCTAAACTACAGTGTGCCATTTGCAATACTATTTGTTCACAAGCAACGACTCTTCCCTCTGGAGTAGCTTGTGCTGGAGTAAACAAGCTAGGAATTTTGAAGAGTACGCTCATTAACCACTCATCGCTTCTCGTATCTATAGCATTTTCTCTTCTTTTTCTCTAAATGTTCACTTCACTCAGATTCAAACAGTTTTGTTTAATTTTTAACAATCGTTCAGGTATCATTGATGAAATGGGAAGAACCACTACTTCTTCCGACGTCTCGGATTCAATTGGTGGCATGCGTGAAAAGCGATTCAAATCGTTCAAGATGCCTTCAAAGTTGGCAGAATTGGTATGACCCTTTTTTTGACTTTTTTTTATCCTTGTGCGTAGTAAGTCCGAAGAACAGATCAGGTCCTCCAGAATTTGCCTTTCACCTAACTTCATTTCCAGGACCTCTTCTCAACTCTCGCAGATGACTGTTTGTTCTCGGTCTTTTCTTATCTCGATCGGTTAGTTATTTTTCTTTTTTCAAATTGAAATTATCATACTCAGAGACTCTTTGGACACAATGGAACACGTTAGTCAGAAGATGCACAGCTTAATCAATAAGGAGGGATATGAAAAGCAGAAGAAAATTGTGAAATTGTTCCTAATTAAACAGGTTGGACGCTATCTATAACGATTCGAATCATAATTACGACCATTTTAGGAGTCAGGGAATAACAATTTGTTTGTGCGTCCAAACGCTGTGGATGACATACTGGTCTACGATGCAGGGACAAAAAGAACAAAAAGAAATAGGCCAGGTCCTGTGCTCTCGCCACGTGTAAGTTCGTATTTAAATAAATTTAAGTTTTAGTTTTTATATTTCAGAGAAGACTTCCTGAAACTCCCAAAATAGTGTCGCCTGCTGTCCAAAACGTTATTGAAGAACTTCTCAATAAATATGCCCCTGAGAACATGAAATTTCACGAAGTATGCCAACAAATTTGAAGGCGCTAGGTCGGATGAGAACCGGAAGTAGGCGAAAGACAATTGTTATGCAAGAGACGGTATTGCGAAATAGCTCATCCGACCTAGTGTCATTTTGAAGAAACCTGAACAAGTGGTTGTTCAGATTATCATCGACAAGAAATTCCTGGAAAGGCTCACTGCAGCGGGTCATGAGATAATGCCCAAAAGCTTGGAGCTGAGGGGAGTCGAAGCGTTGAACTATTCAGAGTGAGCACAATAAATATTGAGTGATGGGACGTCTAGGAACCCCTCCCCCGCGCCTTCTCTCTCGCTCCTCCGCCTATGAGGGGGTTCCTAAACGTCACACATCGCGAGTTCCTAAACGGGGTTCCTAAACGTCCCATCTATCAAATATTGTGAAATTTTGACAATCAGGTTGTCTGACTTCATTCTGGCATCCAAGATTCGCAAATTGGAAGTAATATCAGCTGATGTGGCAATGCAGAATAAATTCAATGAGAAGTTCATCCGCGAATTCAGTCAGAACGGCATCGAAGACCTTTGCTTAGAAGTGAACACGCGCAATCACAATGTAAGCTTGATTACACATTTTAAAGTCCATCAACTTGTGTCAAAGCGTGTCTCTAAATCGTTTATTGGCATGGCCAGGCTCCAAGATGGCTCGCTACGGACGATATCGTATCGACTATATCTCGCTTCTCAAGGTTTTGTCTGCGCACGCTCACCCTTACTCTGGATCAGACGAAGCGACTGATTAAGGTACGGGTACAGGTTTCACTTCCGTAATGTGCACCCCCCCTCGTCGCCCCCGTCCCTTCGGCCTCACTAGGGATTACAAATCGACATTCGTCTCTCCTTATTTCGCGTACTCTCTCGTCTCTCTGACCGACGAGAGATCATTTGAAACGAGAGAGGCGCGCGCCGAATTGTCATCACAAGGCCTCACCCTCCCCTGCGAGTCCTTGGACCAAAATGGTCTGGCTAACAATAAGAGACGTCTGCCTAATTTAAACGCCCATTATCCATGTATGATTTCAAGATTTCTGTTAAAACGTATTAATTTGCTTTCACTTCGAATTGAGTATTGAATAGACACCACTTGTTCTGCTGCCGCAGTAAATGAACAGAAAATTGACAATTTGATTACAGATGGGCTTTGAACGAACCAGCGGTCTCATTGAGTGGGAATGCTCGATCGACCGGATGCCCGAACACTACGATTTCGACAGTTTGAGCTTCGTAAGTAGACATTCAAAATCTCAGCTGATTAACTAGTTGTTTACTAGAGAAATGCATCGCGTTTTTTTCAGTTTACTTTGGATAATTGTCAAAGGAATCAATTTCGGATGTCGACGAAAACACGCTCCGGGGTTCAGATATTTGTCAAGATCCAAAAAGGCACGCGACTCTGCACCATCGACATCAATCGGGATGTCGTGGATGGCGGCTATTCACTCGAAATTGAGTTCTCGGAAGAGTCGGAATGAGCTCTATCATTTTCTTAGGCTTTACTGTTGCGAATTAAAATGTATTGTATATTCTCGATAAAGTCACCCGGAAGCGAGACAGCCAACATTATTATCATCTGATCCGTTCCGTCCGCAACAGGGCCCTCCCAATCAGCCGTTACAATAAAGTGATCGGCCTAGGATAACTTATTGCGCTCATTCTATCGTGGCTGTGATGGACCCTCCGCCGAATTTCGTCACTCCGACGGTTTTGCACTGATAAATGCCCTCCCGCCAATTCTTCAAAGGGAGGGCGAAGGGATTCACTCATCCACTCATTCTTCTCATTCCTTTCTCCTGGCTCTTCTTGATCGTTCTCACTAGACTTTGAAAGACAACGAATTACTCAACGAGTAATGACGAGTATTTCGCTTCTTGCACTAATTTACCTCAATCCTTCCTCCTGGTTGTCCTTGTTCGTTCTCACTAACTATCAATTGAGTGCCGTTCGTTTCGCTTAGCCTCTAACTAAATCTATGGCGATAAAACTACCCCTATGGCCTAGTTCCTCGTCATAAGGTGGGTATAAAAGCAATAGTTCGTAGCCCATCCCTCCAATATTTTCCCTCCTTTTCCCCCATTTTCGCAATTTTATTTTTCTCAAAATATGAATATTTTAGTTTGTTCGCTCTACACGCAGAGAGATTCTCAGAGAACAAATTCTCGCAAGACTCGCAAGGTAAGTCATACGACACTTTCCTCGTTCCGTTCCTATTAGTGTTGACAAGTCGGCCCTGTCTATCCTCATTTCGCGTGCTCTCTCGTCTCTCTGACCGGCTAGAGATCCTTCTAAACGAGAGAGGTGCGTGCCGAATTGCCATCACTAGTGCCTATCTAGTGCTCTATTGCATGCCGGTTTATCTCTAACTTTCGAAAAATTATGAAGCCATCGGCAACTCCATGGTGCACTCTTTCCAGGCTCTTCCTACTCGCTGTATCCGTGCGACAGCCGACAACAAATGAAGAGAGCAAGTATCATCTCTCGATGAACGATCATCTAGTGCCTCAGAGCAACAATTAATGATTTTGTCGCTGACGTAGTTCAAAATAGACTAACACTGTGTCGAAATATTAGTCTTGTCTCTCTAGGCACTTAGAGATGTCAATCGATCTCTTTACATACATGTTACTAAAAAGAGAAACGGGGGCTACATCGTTCTGGCTTACATCCAGAGATTTGCCCAGAGCAATCGCCAGATCACAGCCTCGGAAAATCTGATCTTTGAATTTTGGATCAGATGAACGTCCAAGGTATATTTATATGATCGCTCGTTGCTCTTCATTGTATATTTTTGACAAATAAATACAACTCTACTTTTTCTCCCCTGCATTGTGTAATTACATTTCAATGGTAAAAGGTAAAGGTTCGGCCACATCTAGCGATTTTACAGTCGAAAGCGACTACGCTAGGTGGTGCTCGTCGGTGGGCCGACTTGCTTGCCCACCGACATTTCAATGGGCTTCTTCATGTACTTTTTTCATACACTGGGGAAGCGCATGAAAAGCTCAATCAAATATTGGTCGAGTCCTTTATTAAATCTCTATTCTCGTTGTCCACCGTGCACGACTGTAAATCATTCCAAACACCAAAACGGAAATGAAATTGAAGAGATCGCCCAAGACTTTCTCTCCCGGAAGAGAAACCACCTTCGATGTCTAATGCATTCTTCGTCGTGGTCCCAATGAGCCATTTGTCTCACAGACCGTACTGATAAAGTAACAACACAACGTATGAAGCAACTACAACTTTATCTTCACATACAATTGAAATAGTCAATGCGGGGCGGGCCACTGGGACAGATAGCCATATTGTGGCCTTGGCTCCTTTAATATGTGCTGCAGCGCACGCAGGACAGATACCTTCTCCTCGACCTGATGAGTGTGTCTGTGTCTTCGCACTCATTATCAGGATTTGCCGGATTTACTCCATTTCTACCTTGTGCGGGTTCGCCTGCAATTACGAAGATCAGGCAATGTGAAGATCTCAAAAATCACAAATGTAGAAGTAATTAGGAAACCCACGACTTCGTTAACATCGTTCTGTCGATTTCAATCAGTTCATTGCATTTGCAGATAAAGAGATCGTGTAGGGATCTTAAAAGATCGAGTGAGGATTTTAATTAATTTTAATACTTTAAAAAGGATAGCAGAAACGCGAAATATATACGAAAAATGGTGGAATATCAAGGAATCAACGCCGCTGCGTGATCGCGAAAATCAAGTTTTGCAGAATACAAGAAACCTATCTATCCACGAATAAGTGCATCTCGTAACAGTGTCCATTCCTAGTACAGGTAGAAAGAAAGAAAGGAAATGCAAGTATTTTGTGGATGGTTGGAGGGAGGAAAGAAGGATGAAGGAAGGAATGTGAGAGATCTTGGGAATGGAGGGAGGGAAGAGTAAGAGGACAAACAAGCATCTGAAAGGAGGATGCCCTCAATTTATTGCTTAGCAAATAGCGATGATCGGAAGAGGAAACTTCTTTCCCATCTTCTCCGATGATATTTCACTGACCCTCTCTCCCTCTCTCCTTATCTACTGTTTTACTATCACCTCATTTTACTTTTAACGTTTTGAAAGAACAAAAGATTATTTCAGTTGCATACATCAACTCGGCTGCTGTTCACAAGCGACAATGGAATATTGAAAGGTGCGAAATATTTAGCTCTGTTTATCTAAACGTCGTTAAGCAGCTGGGGACACAAACCAGCTGGCGTGGCTCAGTTTTAATTGAAATTACAAACTCGTTGAAGTATCAACTAAATTCTTTTTTAAGATAAATACTTCTCTAGAAGTCAAGCCAATCCTGATCACTACTCTATCAGAGAATCTTGGAATCAATCATGGAAGATCCTGAATTGGGAGTCCGACAATCAAACTTGGTAGATATTACTACCATCCATTCGTATTATTGTCTGTACTTGCGATAAAGTCGTTTCTCTGCAACTCTTCATTGCCTCAATTCTAAGAGATGCTCATATTGGAAAGAATCTGAATCATTTTACGTTGCTTCGGGGAGATGAATCATGCATCACTCATTCGTACACTGGTATTGTTCCGTCTTCCGTCTTCACCTAGCACTCCTCCTCTTTCCTTCCTTCCTTCCCACTTTCCATCCTTTTGGAATGAATAGCTCGCTCGCTCTAACTGCTGTAATAAACGTTTCTTGTTGCGTGTATATTTTTGAAGTAATGAACGTTCTGCTTCAGATTCCTACACATTCTCAAGAGGCAGGGCCTTTCACTGCAAATTGAGGCTAATAATGACATTCTGTGAGTGGCATCATAGTGAACGAGAAGGATCTTTAAAAATTGCAGACATTTCGATGAAGAGATAATCAAGACTAACCTCACAACATACAATGCTCCAGTGATTCGACAGTATTCGACTTCCGATTCCAGTTTTCGATTTGCCATTTTCTCCCTCTCCTCCATGTACGATTGCGAATCTTCCATAACTCGAAACGGAAATGGTGTTGAAGTGGTTGCCCTTACATGCTTTCTCTACTGGTCTAAATCACGTTTTATCCTTGCCTGCTGTTAGAACAGCTTACTTTGTCGTATTTCTAACGAGCTTTTTTCAGACTGAACTTATAAAGTATTGCAAATCTTTCGTATTTGTTAAAGAACTTTATCATCACAACCATACAAACTTGGACAGACAGCCGAATTATGGCTATGGACAGTTGAAATTCGTGATGTGGCACACGCCACAATCTTCCCACTTCCTCGATCAAATTTATGAGCGTCAATGGTCGCGGAGGCGCTGTAGTCTGTCCTTGAAAGCGTTGTTCCATTATGGAGGCAAAACTGAAATAGGACATTATTTAGACATGGTAGTGTGCCCGGGAGAGTGTGAGAAATGGAGAGAGTCAGAGATGAACTTACGAAGCAAATGCCTCCACCCGTGTCTTCAGAGTCATACTGAGGGCGAAGAATGGAAGAACCTGCTCCCCCTCCTTCATTCTTCCGACAGCTGTAACTGAGCAGTCTCTTCGACGCGAGTTCGCCTGTAATTGTAAGAGTAAAAAAGTAAATACTAATTAAACTATGAGACTCACGTCATGGTCACCATTGAATCGCTTCGGTACGTTGCATTGCAGATGATTGTGCTGCTGGCAAGATCGAGTAGGGATCGGAAAAGTTAAGATCTTACGACAGAAACACGAATTTAGCAGTCAAGAAAGCAAAGAGAAGAAATAGGATACGGAAAAGTGCGAATTGTCACGATTGACTGCAGTTACTAGTGCAGATAGAAAGAATGGAGATGGTTCACTCTGTGCATGGAGAGGGATGAGAGAAAGAGAGAAGGAGAAATCGGCATTTGGAAGGAGAGATGCGCGATATTTATTGCTTTGTAAATGTCGATAGTCAGTCGAGGAGGAGGATGCGCTAGTTCATTGCAGGAGGAAAGTAAGATTACGATCGACACTCCAATTATTGATCATCACACTGGCAATATTCAGAAATCAAACAGTCCACAAATCGATCATAGCCAACTCAGATTATTAATTTACATTGTACTCTTGGTCAATCAATTGTAAGAGGGAAGATGCAGTCTTTATAAATCAATATCAGTTCACACCGGGAAGTGATTACAATTGTATTCAAGAGTTTGGTGAATCTCTCTCATCGAAATTGAGAATCTCTAGCATAGACGAATCCATTTCATCGTTGAAGTGGAAGGCGACGGGGTCACTGCGCGGTGAATAGTGCGTCGTACCGGGACTTCTTCAATAGTTGGCCCGGGGTATTTTGCAGGATACCAGTGAAGATCCCTCCTCTGCAGAGGACTGATAGGGCAGAGGGCTGATCATCAAGCGAAGGGGAAGGCGATGGAGTCACTGCGCGGGGTATAGTGTGTCATTCCTATTGTCCTCGACCGGATGCGGGCGTTCAGGCAGCAGAGGGACCTAAAAGAACAATTTAGAAAGCTCTTTTTTGGTTATATGGACGGATACAGAGGAATTCCCACCAGGTATGTGCAGCAGTGCCTGCATTATTATGGTTGGCGGATAGTAGCAACAGCTGCAGGCGAGATCGAGTAGGGATCAGAAAGAGAGGATTGATTAATTATAATATAAAATGAAAACATGAATTCTGAAGAAATTGAGAGAATGTGCTCAAATTCTAGCAGAGGATAGAATATATAGTACTGTCATGAAGAATGAAGAAAAGATATGAGAGAGGAGGACAAACTCGCCTTTGAAAAGAGAGAGGAGATTTGTTGCCTTGCAAACAGAGATGGTCAGTGGAATAAGATGCTCTTTGCAAGAGGAAAACGACGATCGATTCTCAGATCATCCGCACAATTTTCTGTTGATCTTTTTTTTATTACGCATCGGAATCGAATACACTTTAATTTATGAAACGTTGGACTATTTGTTCTTCTGAACTCCTAAAGGCACATCAATCACATCACCCAAAGAAGTGGAAGGCGGAGAGGTCACTGTTGGGGCTATAATGACTAATGCCAGGATTCCTTGTTGTTCGGGGCCGGGGAAGTCGATTTGACAGCTTTGGATCCGTGGACGTTGACTTATATCGAACGGACTGAAATGTCATTATTCAGCCGTTTTCTAGAACGAACACACAGTGATCGATATCATCTTCATAGTTTATCAATCGGCTACGTTCGATAGCTATTGAATGTATGACCTGCTCTGGGAACCTGGTTCTCGTTGTCAGATGAGTGCAGTGGTGTTGCGGCCGTGAAGACTGCAGGAGAGATCGAGTAGGGATCTGAAAAGTAATGATTGAACAAGCGAATACCTAAAACTGACCTAAAACTATTAAACCACGCAGCGGAAACGTGAAATCAGCAGGATTCGCTCTAACGGTTCTCTCACACATCAAAGCTTTGTATTTATCCGTTCATAAAGTAATACGTAAAATGTGAACTACAAGATGAGAAATGGTCTCATTCTGTGACTTCCTTTCACGCATACGCGAACATGATACACAGAAACGCAAACGCAGGCGCGGTCCTTCTCTGTTCGTTATCTAGTTAGGAAAACAGTCAAATACGAACTACAACATGGGAAAGGTTTCATTCTGTGACTTCCTTGCGCGTGTTACACTGACGGAATTATGAGATGATAAATCGCAAAGGCGCGGCTCTTCCCCGTCACAGAAGGGACCACTCTGGGGCACACTTTCTGAGAGGAGAGATGGGACACTTTCTAAGGGGAGGATGGTGTGAGAAAGGAGGGGGAGGGAACAAACACGCCTTTAATAGAAGCGATGAATGGCGATTTATGGCTTGTAAACACGAGTGATAGGGATGGGGAGAATCATAGGATCATGTAAACCTCACTGTATAGAAAAAGTAGGTACCAGAAGAACTGTAATTACTTCCAAAACCAGTGTATGTCGGTGGAACGACAAATCGAATAGCTAATTTTGATTCAATTTAGCTTCAAAATGGATGATTCCTAGAACTTTGTTCTGGCTTATTTACTTGTTGTTTGCACTCGGACGTCCGTGGCAAATAATATCAGAGTGAGTCAACGATTATGCGAGAACTCGCGCGCAAATACACCCCGCAGGGCAGTGCCTAGCCCAACAGTTTGCATATTTAAGGGTTCCAGAGTGGCGTTCGAAAAGCATTTTCACTTGATTTTTTCGTTTCAGTCACTTTTTTTCTGCTTTGATTGGAATAGTGTTTGAAGTAGACCCCGCAGGGTAGTGCCTATCCCCTCAAATTCAAACTTCCAGCCCCTTCTGTGACGCAGTATCAATCGTTGATGAGGACAACCTAATGGAGGAGACTTCAGCAGAGTGCGGAACAGAGGTGCAATTACATCAAACGATTAGGTCGAAATAAATTCTCTTTCAGAATCCGCCAACGGAGAGGAGGCGAAGGCTCAACCGAGCTTGTAGACTGATGTGATATTCCTACCACAGAAGAGACCAAAACACAATTTTTTTTATTCGACGAATAAATTATTACAATTACAACAGAATCACGAGCATTTTGTGGATGGTTGGAGGGAGGAAAGACGGATGAAAGAAAGACGGTGAGGCACTTTGTAAATGGAGGGGAGGAAAAAGGGAAGAGTAAGAGGGCAAACAAGCATCTGAAAGGAGGATTCCCTCAATTTATTGCTTTGCAAATAGCAACGATCAGAAGAGGAAACTCTTTTCCCATCTTCTCCGACGATTCTTCACTGCCCCTCTCTCTTTCTTCTTATTCAGCTCGCAAGGTCTTGAAATATTTCAGTTGCCTACATCAACTCGGCTGCTGCTTAGATGCGACAATGGAATACTGAAAGGTGCGAAATATTCAGCTTTGTTTATCTAAACGTCGCTAACCGATGGGACACAATCCATCTGGCGTGACTCAGTTTTGACATTGTAAATAATTAGTTGAAGTATCAGCAAAATCATACTTTCTCAGATATTTGATTCGTCAATCAGGAAGTCAAGCCTGTTCTGACGAACTATCTCAGAGTTAGCATGACACATCGGCCGTAAAAGGGCTCTACATCTTTCCCCAGAATCTATTATTCGCCTCACCTTCCCTTGGTTTATGGGCCATAAAGCACCCCTTCTATTCATCCATGTTCGTCTTCGTTTGAGGAACAAACACAATTGTACTCTGTATAAAAGAGCCAGACCCCACGCGTACAGTACCTTTTTGGACCGCCTACTACTTCCTTCCTCCCGACCACCGACGACTGCATCTATCCACCCCTGGTTTCCGTCGTATCCCCCTTACTCGCGTTATCCACTGTACGATAAATCTTATAATACCCTTCGTACGTGTCTGGTTGCACCTAAGGGAAAGAGAGACAATCAAGGGGGTCCGCCGGAACAAAGTCCTGATCTCTACTCTATTGAATAAAATCCGAGTCAATCACGGAATTAACCGCATCGTGCGTCCCCAGAAAACGCTTGGAACATGTTCAGAGGAACTGATAATTGTCATTGCCGGTACTTGCTATAAAGTCGTTTCTGCTCCTTCACTGTCTCAATTCTAGCTGGTGCTCATACAATGTTGGAAGCATCTGAACCAGAGCAATGCAAGATTTTGCGATACTCCTCATTAGAAATGATGAGAGTCGTAACATTTTTGCGCAGCTCAGATGCTGATTACGTTTTAGCGGGCGATGAGAGTGAAGGTGAGGTGAATTTAGCGGGGGTGGATCACTCAGCGGGGAGTGATCCATATCACTATTCCGTTCAGTGGGGGCCTAGAGGGGTCTGATAGAGCCCAAATCCGTCAAAACACCGACCTCGAAATTTGGCACGCTGACAGATTCAGGTCGAACCTTAGGTGAGTGGCGTGATAATACTTCTCTCATCCGTACAATGGTTTTGTTCCGTCTTCACCGAGCACACTTCCTCTTCCCTCCTTCCTTCCCGATTCCATCCCTTTTGAATCATTTGTATGGCTCGCTCGTGCTAACTGTTGTAATAAACATTTCTTGTTGCGCGTATATTTACAAGTAATGAACGTTCTGTAACAGATTCCTACACATTCTCAAGAGGCAGGGCCTTTCACTGCAAATTGAGGCTAATAATAACATTCTGTGAGTGGCATCAAAGTGAACGAGAAGGATCTTGAATAATTGCAGGCTCTTCGAGAAGGGGAGCTCTGATCGTTTCTGCATATTTACTCGGCCCAGATCGATAATCAGCACTCACTCAACGTACACCGCTACTAAGTGTTTCAATTGCGACCAATCATTCGCTTCGTGCCATTTTCTTCCTTCACACCGGGAACGATTGTGATTCATTCCAATCGGCAAGCGGAGATGGTGTTGAAAGAAGACAAGATGAGACAATATCCTGTGTTTCAATATTGGATAACAGGAAAAGACCGACAGAAGATAGATACGATTGGGCCAACCAGTATCTCAACCTAGATCACCAACAGAAGAAGATTAGCTGTGCTTTTTTGCCAGGAGAATCGCAATCGCATGGGCATTAGAGAGAGAATCTTTAATTTCTGGCGCAGGAATCTCTGTAAGGCATGCTTGAATGGCCATAACGGCCCTTGCTATAAAAAAAGGCAACTGCATTCACTGTGGTGAGACATCTCACAACTCCAGTGTCTGCATTGTCAGACTCTAAGCAAGAACAAGGTAACAACTATTTTCCATCATTATTCACAAAATCATTCAATTACAGAATCAATATACTTCAAACTTCAATAACAGGATCGATCAACTCCTATTCAATCTTCTTCAGAAAATTCAATACAACAGCAAATCAATTGTAAAGTTTTAAACACAACCGTAATTCATAACGATAAACTTATTCATGCGTATAATAATCTAAACCACTATCACAAACAAATTTTTTATCTTAGCCGAAAGAAGTCAACAACATAAAATACAAAAAAAAATATCATCTATCGCGTGCCATATTCGGAAGAACTGGAACCACCAACACACAACACTCATCACACGCGTATCTACTGCACATCTACCGCGTGGTTTCGTTGGAAAACTTCATCCATCAGCCTCTCGCACGACTTCTAAACCCGTCATTCCCCGACAGTCATCGATCCGCCTTCAGATTCTAACTTATGTCTTCCCCCCAGTATAATGGAATCTGATGTAGTGAATAGAAAAGGGAATAGAAAAGGAATAGAATGTGAATCATCCCACTTCTATTCTAATCTAATTGGATTCTAGGATTCAAGGGATAAACAAGGCTACGCTTCCAGATTGTCTACGAAAAAACTCGTGGGACGGCTTCTTCAATTGTCGCATTTGCTGTTGTCTATTATTAACTGATAAAGAATTCCAACAATTTCGGATTTATTAAAGAAGAAGGAATTTTATCATCACATACATACAAACTGCGACAGATAGCTGAGTTATGACCGAGGGCAGTTAAAATTCGCGCGTTGGCATAAGCAACACTCTTCCCACTTCTTCGATCAAATTCATGAGCGTCGTTGTTGTCATTCGCGAAGGCGTCGAAATCTGTTTGAAGTCGTGTGATAGGCTGATTGATGAAGTTCTCCGACGAACGCACGTGGTAGATGAGCAGATGAGCAGTAGATACGCGTGTGATGATTGTTGTGTGGGGGTGGTTCAAGTTCTTCCGAATATGGCGCGCGATAGATGATAATTTGTTTGTATGTTATTTTATTGACTTCGTTCGGCTAAAAACATTTTTTTGTGATCATTGTTTAGATTGTTATGAATGTTAATATAAGTTTTATCTCCATGAGTTATGTTTTCCTTATGAATTATGAGTTCCAAAAATGTTGTAGAAAACAGTTCGGGATGTTGTTGTTCTCGAATTGTAGTAGATGATGTTGCTCGTATCTGAAATTAGATTGTTCAGTGTTTGTCAACCGTATAGTTCTTACCTTTGTTAGTTGTTTAATTGTTGAGATATACTGGGCATGAGTAATGGCTTTCTTCCCGACACTTCTGGTAGCTGCCAGGCATCCTTTGGGATGCTTATTCAAGTGCTTGCAACAGAGTTCTTTCTGGAATAATATAAAAATTCGTTCTTGAGTGCTTTTCTGACATGAGTTGGACGGATGACATCCATCACGAAACGAATATCGTGTCGTTTTGTGTCGGTATCGTCAGTTCATTTCATTTGCAAGTAGGAATGGGGTTGCAGGCGAGACCGAGTAGGGATCGGAAAAAAATTATGGTAACAATCCCTTGAATTGTGGACGAGCTATCACGGAATTAACGAGAAGTAATACAATACGGAATAGGTCGAATCGCCACGATTGACTATAGTTCCTAGTGCAGATTGAAAGAAAGGAGCATGGAGAGGGATGAGAGAGAGAGAGAAGGAGAAGGAGAAATCGGCATTTAGAAGGAGAGATGCGCGATATTCATTGCTTTGTAAACGTGGATGATCAGTGGAAGACGAGGATGAACCATCTTGATTTGGTGATTTGCAGCTCGAATACGGAGTAGGGATCGGGAATGAGAGGATTGGATAATTATGAATAATGGGAAATGAATTCTGAAGAAATTGAGAGAATGTGCGGCAAATTCTGTGAATTCGGAGAGCTATAGAGATAGTACTGAATAATGGATGAAAGATAGAAGAGAGGAGGGCAAACGGGCCATTGAAAAGAGGGATGTACGAGATTTATTGCTTTGCAAACAATCAAAGGCAGAAGAAGAGGGTCGTCTTCACTGCTAGGAAAAGCGAGATCGATTAGCAACTTATTGGAATTATTTGCTTTTTTTAGTTTAAAAAAGAGAGACATTCCTGGAGAAATTAAAACAGCTTTATCAGTGAAAATCAAGAATGGATTACAAATAAATCTGAATAGAAGTGTATCGTTCATTTTTATGTGTCCCAATTGCCTTCACAGTCGAATTTATCGTCCTGCACATACGCTTGGACTTGATGGATGAATGTGAGGGTTACTATGTGCAGCAGGTTTGAATTAACCCGTAACGCTCATCGTGATAGGACGCAATAGATGTTGGATGCTTGCGCGGCTTTAGTGGAGCAGAAACTGAAATGGCATAAGATATGTGAACTAAATTTCAGGAAAATATATCTTTGAACTACCTAGCTTCTCCATACTTTCTCACGTGTTTCTGGCTGATATTTAAAGAAAATATACACCTCGTTATACGCTTTTTGGAATATATCAAGATCAAAAGCTACATACCGTCTAGTAGCTTCTATAGTTATTAAATTTTCTAACTCACCAGTTATCGTTATTGTCAGAAGTGCACTGTGAATTTGCTGCCATGAAGACTGCAGGAGAGATCGAGTAGAGATCTGAAAAAAATCGGAAATGTGATAAATTCTAATTGAACCAACAAAGAAAAAACAACGAAAACGTGAAATCAACAGGGTTTACTACGGTGTTTATGACTTCCTTGCCCGTCTCTTTCCTGTCACAAGAACACATTTAGCAGCTCATCGAAGAATACGTCAAATGCTAACTACAAGACGAGGAAGGGTTTCATTCTGTGACTTCCTTGCGCGTGTTACACTGAGTTATGAGATGATACATCGTAAAGGCGCGGTTCTTCCCCGTCTTCCCCACTCTGGGGCACACTTTCTGAGAGGAGATGGGGCACACTCTAAAGGGAGGAGGGTGTGAGAACGGAGGAGGAGGAAGGGAGCAAACACGCCTTTCATAGAAGCGATGAATGGCGATTTATGGCTTGTAAACACTAGGGTTAACGAAACGAAAACGGAATACGAAAAGCCGAATCGTTTAATCCAATTATCATCCTTTTCCGGATCGAGACTCGAACAATGACCTTTCCGTATCCTTTCCGTATCGATCTCATTGTTCGAATCGCAATGGAAAAGAGCGGTGTGGGAGGACAAAGAGAGGAATTGAGTTATGTTTCAGTCGTAGAATAAATATCAAAATTATGTTCAAAAAGGGTTCCATTGTGTTCAATATGCAAAATCAGGAAGGCTTTACATTTTACTCGTGAAACATAACTGAGTTCCCTCCCCTTACACCGATCTGCTCCCCTCGTGATTCGAACAATGGAATCGATACGGAAAGGATACGGAAAGACCATTGTTCGAGTCTCGTTCCGGAACGAGAGTGAATCTACGTGAGTTTCGAAAGCATTCCGTAATTCCGAACGGTCAACCCTAGTAAACACGAGTGATAGGGATGGGGAGAATCATAGGATCATGTAAACTTCACTGTATAGAAAAAGTAGGTACCAGAAGAACTGTAATTACTTCCAAAACCAGTGGATTTCGGTGGAACGACAAATCGAATAGCTAATTTTGATTCAATTTAGCTTCAAAATGGATGATTTCTAGAACTTTGTTCTGGCTTATTTACTTGTTGTTTGCACTCGGACGTCCGTGGCAAATAATATCAGAGTGAGTCAACGATTATGCGAGAACTCGCGCGCAAATACACCCCGCAGGGCAGTGCCTAGCCCAACAGTTTGCATATTTAAGGGTTCCAGAGTGGCGTTCGAAAAGCATTTTCACTTGATTTTTTCGTTTCAGTCACTTTTTTTCTGCTTTGATTGGAATAGTGTTTGAAGTAGACCCCGCAGGGTAGTGCCTATCCCCTCAAATTCGAACTTTTCAGTCTCTTCTGTGACGCTACATCGATCATGGATGAGAACAATCTAATGGAGGAGACTTCAACAGGAGGCATTTCAGAGGTTGGATTTCATAAAACGATCAAATCAAGTTAATTCTCATTCAGAATCCGCAAACGGAGAGAAGGCGAAGGCTCAACCGAGCTTGTAGACTGATGTGATATTCCTACCACAGAAGAGACCAAAACACAATTTTTTTTATTCGACGAATAAATTATTACAATTACAACAGAAACACGATTACTCAGTCTCTCCGATGTAAAACACATTCCTGTCTCCGTCCAGAATCTTCACCGAATCCACTCCATGGCTCGCGATTATTTCACGAACCACTGTTTCCATCTCCGACACTCGATTTTGCCCCATCTTGATCAGGTCCAAGTTGAGGGCAGAAATTTGAATACATTTCACAGTATGGGAAATGGATCGAAGAAAGGCGCCTGAAAAAAAAGGATCCCGTGTCGTTTTGCTAGATAAATGTGCACTCACCGAGTTCGGCATCGGGAAAATTGCATGCAGTCAGCGAGAAAGTGTACACGCGATGGGCTCGAATGAGTTCAGTAAGAACGTTTCTAAAAAATAAGTTTTGATTCAAAACGCATAAAAAATCCTACCGAATCTCCGCATCACAGCGGCCCGTCGAGACAATTAGCTGGTTGATTTTAACGTTTTGCAGGAGATGGGAAGCAAATTGTAGCTCGTTCACTCCGAAATCCGATAAAGTTAGCTTCTTGATGCGATTTGCACGTTGCATGACGCGGCATGCAATAGAAGAGTCGTTGCGGTCCAACGAGACGTCAAAGTTGAATTCAATCTCCTTAATACAATGCAAATTTAATTGGCAAAACAAAAAATAATAACACAAAACCTTCTGATGCAGTGCTGGTCTGGGGCGACGGGAATCCAGAGCCGCAAAGTTTTTGTAGTTGTCCTTCATGACGGCAATCGATGCTTTCACTGTTTGCGAAGCCCCGTACGTACTCAGATGAAGACGTTCTATGGGCGCTTTGTGATAGTCATCCACTAGGGAATTCCACGTTTTAGAGATCTTAAAATGCATGTTTTAATATTTTAAACTATACAAAAAGCTTCTCTTGTTAAGGGTCCTTCTGCATTATTCAAGTTACAAGGAATGTAGATTAACTTACGAATCGTAACTTATTCGCATCGTTCACCGGATAAAGTTTGACGATTGTTCTGATGACGTCCGGAGGCAGAGAGGCGAGAGTGATGGACGATTTCTTCTTCGAAGAGAGGGAGCCCATGACTGCTTATTTTAGCCTAAAGGAAAAACAATAAATAAAAACATGCGCGCGACGGAAAACGCATAGGAAATTAGGGACGCTACTTGGTCGTTTAGCGTCGAAAAGTGAGCTCGAGGAGTATGGTAGTGTTCGCTTTGTCAATGCTCAGTGTCCAATTGTATTCACACATTTATCACGTAAATTTCAGCAGAAACAATGGAAAAAGCTTAATTAGATGACTTCTGGTTGGAGGTGTACTATTTACGCACTTTCCGTTTCGAATCAGGCAAATTGCGTGCAGTCAGCGAAAACTTGCGAACTCCATGGCATCGGATAAAATCAGTAAGAAGGTCACTGAAAACACAAGCAATAATACAGAACAACAACAACAACAACAACAAATCTCACCTCAATGCCCGATCACAGCGACTCATGCCCAGAGAGACAACTAGTTCGTCAATTTGCACTTTTCCCATGTGTTTGCTGACAAATTCAAGGGAGTTTAATCCGAAATCGTGCATTGTCAGTTTCTTGATGCGATTTGTGCGTTGTGCAACGCGTTTTAATTTTTCACCAGGATTTCCGAGTTTCGAGAAAAGATCGTAGTCAATGAGAATTTCCTGGAATTTTTGGCAAATCAAGATGCGCCTCTTCATTGCTCGTGCTCTCTCGTCCCTTTATCGGTAAGAGACAACGCGGAATGATGGGGCGGATTCTTCATTTTGTCAACCCTAATCACGAAGATTACTCACCGGTCGATCCAGAAACAGTTTCGGTCGTGGATCAAGAGACGCGAGGAATTTGTAGTTGTTAGCCTTCACCACGAATGAAGCATAGAAAAGATTGGTAAAGGGAGTACCGATATTGATGATGTGAAAGCTCTCGATGGGTGTTTTACAGTATTCTTCAATGATTGAATTCCACGATCGAGAGACCTTAATTATCTTGTCAATAAAAAGACGTTTGACATGGAGGATCTAACCAAGCGCAAGCTCCTAGCAGTCTTCTTCCTGTCCATTTTGATGATTCTTCTGATGATATCTTCAGGAAGAGTGGCAAGTGTTATGCCAGGTTTCCGTTTTGAAGAGGAGGCTCCCATAACTGAGTTAATGATAATTGTTTGAAATATCCCGGTGAATATAAAAAGAATTTTGAAAGAGACGCAATTTAGAAACATGAGCTTGGGATGGGCAACATTGACGATGGCGTTTGTTCAAAAAACTGCCTCGTTTCTTAAAATTGTCAAAACTTTGTTCTCCGTTAAATAAGTCGCACACACATTTATCACGCAAACCTCAGCAACAAAGAGAGATATAATGATTGTCAATGATCGGAATAGCAACGAGATCATGAATTATGATTCATAGCTAATTCGAATCAATGAATGCAGTGTTTTTCACCACTATTTTCGATCGACGGCCAAGAACATCAACATGCGTATCCTGATCGGTATAAAAATGAGCTTCGAATTTCCCGGAAACTCCCAGTTGCTCAACGAAATCCTCCCAAAACTCTCTTGGACGTCCAAAATAAGAAATACGTGTTATAATTTGATGTGCTGATTTATGTTGGCCAAAATCTGTGACTTACTTTGACGCCATGATGGAATGAATTCGTATATCTGGGCATTCCAAAATATTTTACGCTTCGCTTGCCGAGTTCCATAGTCAAACAAGGGTCACCAGCTCCGATGTCGAGGAAACCGAATCTGAAAATCGCTGGTCTGTTCTTTCTGTAGTCTTGCATGAGCGAATCCCACTGTCGAGAAATCTAAAATAGTATTGCATTTTTTCACACTCAGCGCAATCTATGGGTGCTAAGTCCGATGAGAACCGGAATTCTCAGACTCGTAATTGAAATCTAACCTGGGTGTCAACAAAGTTTTTTTTACATACAATGATGAAAATAATAAGAAAAGGAAAATCAATTACGCAAGCAATCAATCAATTTTATATTGTAATCGTCCTTTCACCTCATTTCTCCTTCTCCCCATTCCCTCGCTCGTGGCTCGCGCTGCTCGGTCGGTAGGACGCTGCTGCCTCGCAGGTATCGTATTGTTTCTATCGTAGTTCTAACCTGAACCCCTACCGTAGATACCTCTAGAGTAGCCTTACAGTACCCTACCATACCCTTGCCATATCATGCAGAACCCCTAGCGCAATCCTACCGTACCCCGTGTCTCTATCGTATCTCTATTGTATACTACCGTACCTCTACCGTAACCTACTTACAGTATGCTCGTGCTCACTCCCAACGCGCTCGACGCCCTTATGTACTGCACGGGCGGACTCGTCATCTTCTACCTCCTCTCCTTCGGCATAGGATTCGCTCTGAGGCGCAGCGCCGTGAAGGTACGGTAACCCTGACTACAGTAACCCTAAGTACCGTAACCCATTACCGTATCCCTGACTAGTTTCGGTACCTTGACTTTTCCCTTCGGCATAGGATGCGCCCTGAGGCGGAGCGCCGTCAAGGTACGGTACCTACCTTAACCCTAAGTACCGTATCCCTGATTGAATACTGTACCTTGACTTTACTACCGTACCCCTACCGTACTGCAGGGCCACGCGAAGATCGAGCCGCAGATGCGCGACATCATCCGGCGCAAGGAGCGGTGGGTTATCGATTAATTGATTGGATGACTATCGTAATCTACCGTAACCCCTTAGCGCAGCGCTGTCGCATTGAGTATCCTACGCATACAGTAGGGCCACAGGATCGATTGGATGAGGGCGATCAGAGATCAAAGGTCGAAGACCAAAGATCGAAGAATAAAGATCAAAGATCACCTTCAGAGCCGACGCCGCCGCGCTCGCCAAGCAGCAGAAGGAGAAAGAGAAGGAAGATGCGAAGAAGGTCGAGAAGGTACGGTAGCTACCGTACTCATAGTGTAGCCCTACCGTACCCTACAGTAACCCCACCGTAGTACTAATATGCATGCTTGATCTTTGATCTCAGAAACCCCCCCGGTCCGATCCACCGCCGGCGCCCAAGAAACCGCCCAAGGATGACGGTAAGGTTACGGTAATGTCGGGTTACGGTAGCCCAATCGATTGGATTACGGTACTCCTACCGTATTGCAGAGATGAGCAAGGCGAAATCGGCGGCGAACACGGTGTCGCGCGACTCGGCCGAGCCCACCGTATCGGAGATCGCGGTACGGTAGTCGATCGATAATCGATCGTCAACTAATCGATCAAACACCGTATTCCAGCGCCGCTTCCCGCGCCACAAGGACCCCGTCTTCGTCGTTAGTTTCAAGACATTTTTTCAGAATTTTATGCAATTAAATTGAGACTTATTAATAATTAATATGTAATTAGCGAATTGCAGATCAACTACAACACGGAGGGCCATCTGCTCAAGAGCGCGCCGAACATGGCTAAGAGTGGGTAGCTACCGTAATCGCGAATTCCAGTTGGGACCCCAAGAGATTCGGTACGAATCGATAATTGCAGCAGACGACGGCAAGGTGCGGGAGCGCCAGCGCAAATGGAAGACCGATAACGAGTTTCTCGCCGCGGTACGGTAGCTACCGTAGTTGATCAGTTATCGATCCATACCGTAGTTGATCCATACCGAAACCAATCAAAATCGTTATAAATCGACAACTTTTCAGATAAAGACGCGAGGCGATCTGGAGCAGTGCGAGAAAAAGCCCACGGTAAGTGGGTTACTGTACTGTTACGATTACTGTAACCCTAGACTACGGTATATTGACCTAATGTATTCCTACGCATACTGTTGTTAATATTGTGGTTACTGTAGCCCAGGATACTGTATGACTACCGTACCATCTCCAGGTCCTCGAGTGCAAGTGATCTACTGTCTGCATTCTGCAATCAGCAATCAAAAAATCGATAGAGAACTAATTCGCAAAATCGATAAAGAACTAATTCGCAAAATCGATAAAGAACTAATTCAAATTCGTCTTCACTTCACGAACTATTCTCCTTATAAAGCAGAGCACTCCAACTACAAAGTGCGACTTTCATAGTGCACAATGTCTCGTGATAACTTGTATCGCATGATTGTCGACTAACGCTTTCTATAAAATTAGAATTAGCATTTATCTCTATCAACAAGAGTAATCTTGACAACAACAAACGGGAGTAGCTACTAAATGTCGACCTACTTTGGATTTCATAAAAACTCAACAGAACAAGGCTAAACTGAGATTGCGAAAGAACTTGGAATCACTAACTGGGGCGGGGACAAGGGGTACGGTAGTTGATTGATCGGCACTCGGCTACCTTACTCTCAGCTTGTCGCTGCAGGAGTCGTCTCCGCAGCGATCTTCTGTAGCGCCGCCTCATCCTGCAGGGTTATTGATTAGTTTACGGCATTAAAGTATCTACGCAAAAAAAGGACGATTCATGTAGTGAGACCAATGTTAAGAAATCAATGTGAAGAAATGTCAAGCTTCCAATGTCTAGCTACAATGAAACCCGAAAAATCTTAGACGGAAACTGCAAAAATGACAGTCCGGTGACCAATTTTTGATAACATAAAAGTAGCCTAGTCGTCGCTCAATGGAAAAAGTCAGTCCTCGATTCCCAACCGTCGTGCCAATTACCGTACCCCCTGGGACATGTTGGTGAGCCGCTTGCCCAGCTTCTCGTGCACGTCCAGGTACTTGGCCACACAGCGGTCCAGGCACACGGCCTCGCCCTGGAATACGGTCAGAGTTAAAAAGGGAAAGGGGGGAATCAAAAAAGTAAAAAGTGAGATGAAAAATCGAGTCAAAAACATCGAGGTAAGAGTTATTGTTGCCATTTTTTCACTGAACGCAACAAGGTATGCCATTTCTCACCAGAAAACCACAAGGTATGAGTTATTTTGACCATCATTTCTGGGGTACCTTTTGAACTCTGAATACGGTATTTAGTGATTTCAATGGACCACGTAGCATGTAATAGATAGAAGAAGCGACAAAATATTATTGTTTATGTTCCCTCAACCGAGATTAACAAATAAATTTATAAACTTGTTCTGAAGAGAGAATTGTGAAGCACAAATCAATCAAGGCAACCAATAACGAAAACTCGACTACTTATTTTCACCTCTAGCATCATATTACTTTAGTGAGCTCGGCCTCCTTGAATATCTTCCCACACCACTCCAGTCATACACAAATGTTCAAAGAATCACACAGAAAATGCAGGCAAAAAAATAATTTTAAAAAAGACAGGTTCGATTTTTATACATTTTCTATTTATTTATTTACCTTGGTGAGCTCGGCCTCCTTGAACGTCTTGGAGACGCACTTCTCCTGGCAGGCACTCGTCATCCGCCTGCAATGGTTATAAATATTAAAATAAATTTAAAGACCAGTTTATCGGCCGGCAATTGCAAATTTGTACCGTATTCAGCCCGTCTTACAGGGACCAGGATGAATTTTGGCTATATTTAGACTATCGATTCCTTTTGACAGCCTTTCCAGCCCTCACCTGTACATGTCGCTCATCATCTCGACCTCGAGGTCGTTCTTCCAACCCGAATTCAGCCCGTTTTTACAGGGATTAGGATGAATTTTTCGCAAAACTATCCACATTTTGATGATTTTCGAAACCTAATAAGTCTACTTTTGACTGCCTTTTCAGTCCTCACCTGTACATGTCGCTCATCATCTCGACCTCGAGCTCGGCCACCATCTGCATCTGCGCCTGCGTCATGACTGGAGAAGGGGAGGAGTACTGTAATCAGGGTGATTACGGTAATCAATCGATAACTGATGAGTCACGACTGGAGAAGGGGGGGGGGGTGAAGGGGTGCTGTAATCAAGGGATATCGATTGGGCGGGAACCTGCACATTCAAATGGGAATACTACAGCCTCGGCTTCTATCACAGGTATCAAACGGGTCGCTAACCCGATCACACACTCAACGAACACGAAAAGAAAAATATTTTCAATATTTTATGAAATCTCAGCGCGACATCAAATCTATTTACATTGTGAAATATTATAAATGTACAACAAAAATCGATCTATCTATAGCGAAAATACCCGTAAATTACCGGAAAACAGAGAGAAAGTGTGCGTGGCAACTCGGTTGGAATGGAAGACTAGTGGGGGGGGGGGGGTTAGTTACATGCTAATCAAGATCAATAGATTAAAGTATGCTAATCAATCGATATTCGTCGTATGGCTATTAGTGATGGCCAAACTCTCTCACAAACTCTTGTCAGGTTTACGCACTCTCTCGTCGGTCAGAGTTAGCGAGAGAGCGTTTAGAATCGAGAGACTATCGGCAGTCGGCGCAGCCCCATTCCTCCACCAGCACGGTCTGGTTATTGAAGCGCACCGGGTAGGCCTGCAAATTTTCATTAAAGTTCCCCTCCACACACTTTTTTACCCTAACTTTCTATTTGATTTTATGAAATGATAGGGCGCCAATTTCATGTAATCGAAGAAAACAACGCATCAAAATGAAAAAGAAGCCAGTTTCGATTTTTCAAAATGTGTTGCCTGAACCACAAGCCCTCGAACATACTGTAATTGTGAGGCTATCGAATGCGCTTCCCTTCTCTCTCACTGTTTCGCACTCTCTCATTTTGCCACGCTCTCTCGCTCCCGTGGGAATCGATTTCATCATGAGACGCGCCGATCGAGAGAGACGCCGATACTGATCTACCTTCCTTTCCCTCTCGCACCTTATCTGCGCGCGAATTCAAAAAATTGAAGTGTGTGGAGGGGAACTTTAAAAAATTTAAAAATTCATTTTTTTTCATTTCCGATTCATTCCTTCAATGAATTGCACTGTCAACCTCTCTATCACTGGCTCAAACAAAAGGATTTTATACATCCTACACATCAACGATCGTCAAATCAGCTCACAAAGAGAAGGTTGTAAAGTATAACATGTTTCTTCGAACACACAAGTCGCTATTATTATGTTTCTAGAGAATAGCCAATTTAAAAAATATTTTATTAATAATCAATAATCCTCACCTTGGGCCCGAAGAGGTGCATGATGTAGCCGGTGCCGTCGGCCGGCTCGAGTATCTGTAATCGATTAGTCAATAATGACCTTAATCTGTTTTAGTTTTAAAATCATCGACGAGACAAAGCAGCAACCATAGCCCAACATGATCTTGCAGTAAACATTAATTACTGCAAGAGCTTACTCAATGGTGTATCGAAATAGGTTTTAAAAAATATTGAACTGCTAAACCCGTAATCCCGAACGTAATCGAGAAATTCCGTTCGGGACCGACCGCCATTCAAATTACCTGCAATGCGATCAGGATGATGTCGATCAAGTAGAGGATGAAGAGGCCGCCCATCGAGAACAGCTTGATCAGGCCTGAAAATTAATGAAAATAAAAAAAAATAAAAAAAATGAATTGAAATGGTAAAATTATAATAACTGAATATAACATTTTGTAAGAATATTCACGGTTGGTTTGCGGCTTCACAAAGCCAAGAAGAGGCTTACCAATCGTGTAGTATCCCAGGTAGAATCGGTCGAGTCCGAGCAGGCCGAAGAAGATGGAGAGCAGCATCGCGGTCGAGTGGTTCGCCTTCGAACCGTATCTGCAAATAATTTAAGTTATTTAAATAAATAAAAAATAAAAATAATAATGCCGTAGCCTCGTTCATTTCGAGCAACTCCTGGGTTATTTCTAGAAGCGTTCGTTCCGATAGAATAAATAAAACAATATGAAGACGAAAAAATATTGTATCTAGCTCACAACGAAGTTTAAGCAATTTGGTCAGACAATGAACAGAATGAAAGCACAAACCTGCATCCGTCGGGCAGGTTGTACTTGAACTCGGTCGTGCCGCCCTCGCACACGACGCCCGGCAGGTTGATCACGCATTGTACTAAATTAATTAAATAATTAAAATAATATCTCACACGACAAAAAAGCAAGGCAGTTCGCACTGAGTGCTATGGCTTATTATTAGCATAAGATTCGACAGGAATTTTGAAGCTTGCATGTCGTCCGAGCTCTCAGTAGTAAAACTAACCTCCGGGGTCATTTTTAGTGCCCGACTTAACAGCAATAAGGACCCTGAGTCGTCTAGGAACCGAGAAAACGCCACTGACCAGGCACGGTGTTATCCGGGTTGCACTGAAATGGCTGCTCGGATTGGTCGTCGACCACGATGTAGTTGCATTGGAACCTTTAATTCTATTTTAATTAATTTAATAAATACAAAAATAGGACCAGAAAAGCGAAAAAAAACGCACTTGTAGGGATGGAGTTTGGCGCAGTCGACAACTCTGACAGCGGCGGTGCCGTTGGTCGCAGGCTCTTGGCCAGTTGAGGAGGGCAGCGTCAGAGGGATGCCCACGCCCAGCAGGAAGAGCAGCCACCGCATTCAGCGCATTCAACGCGGACGACGTCTGGAATCGGCGAGAAACGAGGAAAAAATGAAATAGCGGAGTACGGTAGCCGCTGTTTCATGTTGCTATCAAGAACTGGTTTTATTTATTTTTTAATTAAAATTTTGGCTAAATAAAATGTGAATGAATTGGCAAAATGATCTAAAACTGATGACTTTAGCGTAAAAACTCTCATTTGATTGATTGGTTGTTTGGTAATTGTAAATTCCTATTTTTCTTTGAAGCCGGACTTCGAGCCGGTGTTTGCCTCAATTACCGTAGTCTGAAATGTCACCCGTTCCATTCAATTTCAATTGAAAACTGACCTGCGCCTAGACTATCGAACGCGCGTTGACGCCCCTCTGGTCACACTTGTGTTACGTGCACGCGTCCTTTGCTTTGCGTCACTTTCATACGTAAATCCGTGGACATTTCTCTCCGTTCTCTCATCGTTATTCGCTCGTATCACCTCCTCCACTGCCGGCATACCTTCGCTTTCCTTCCCCTAAATTTAAATATGCTCAACCGTCTTTCGACGTATTACGTAATATTACGTTAGGCCACGCTCATATTAACGCCCTCGACTTGGCGTCACATGCGCTCACTGTTTCTTTCCATTCCCTTTACCTTCACCTCTGCCGCGTCTTTTTAAAATTAATTTCATCATCCATTTTTAATAAACTACGCACCAGGGGAACCACATCAACCGAGGAATCATGCTCAATCTCCAGAAGCGCATCAAGGGCGTCGACGAGAACAAGAAGTACACGGAGACGCGTGTGTTCATCAGGTAAGACTGGTCGTCAAAGGTCGTCAAAAACTGCCTCAAACCCATAAACGTATCCGGCTCTCGAGGGTTGCGTCCAATGATGATCGACTTCCCCAAAATTTGGCTGTACCCGCGCGAACGGGAACCATTTCTGTAGACTCGAACCCGCCAAATGGGACTTTACCAGAGTAGATCCAAGCAGTAGGACCCGCGCAAATCCTAAAGTTCAGTAAGGGCACTCATCACTGGTTGCGTCAACGTGGAAACTACCTACATTTCTAAAAACATACTCGGCGCACGGCTTCCCGAAATTATTTTTTTGGCGTTATTGGATTAATATATGCGGCTTTCAAGTTTTATCCTGGCTTCTCCATCTTGGATAAGGCAGACGTGGCCCAGTTGCCTGGGCAACGTGGGTTGGTCCGTGCCTCACCAAACGAAATCGATTCAATTGTGGTCTTTATATTTCTTTTTTAAAATATTTATTTTACATTTTATATTTTTCAGGGAGAAGCTGCTCACTGAGGAGGTGAAGGACATGGAGCGGACGCTGAAGGGCGATAAGGTGAGGCAAAAGTAATCTTTAATTTGGGTTGTTTCATTTATATTTATATTTATTGGATTTTGAAGGGGACGAAGTGAGCCCTAGTCTTTTATTTTTCTATTTATTTAGTTTTGGCGTAAACGACGCCCCTCAGGTCACGCCCATTTTGTATGATTCCTGTACAATTGATCAATTATAAACTTCACAAAACAGTTTTCTCTATTTGCTTCCAAGGAAAAGAATAATAATAATCCAAGTAATTTTATTATTACTTATTACATTACATATTCAAGCATCGAAGAACCATGCATCTTGGTCACTCCCTGCACATTTTGTCTTAGTTTTTTTTTTATCTATTGTTGAAATATATTACCAATTCCAGACAGAGTAGGAAAAGGTCGTGGAAAACTGCCTAAAATCCGTAAACGTACTCGGTTTTCGGGGTTCGGTCAATGTGGATAAGTACCTAGCATTCTAAAACTTACGAAAATATTGCCTATTTTCGAGGCTTTTTTGCATAAACATACCCGGAGTTCTGACGATTTTATCACCTGACTATTCCATCTATGTTACCAATCCAGATCCGTCGCCTCACCTTCCCCACTCCGGGCGTCCTTCACGAGATGCGCCTCTCCGTCACGCCCAACGAGGGCTTCTACCAGGTTTGTTCACTCATTTCAACTCCTACCCCAAACCAGAGCTGAAATACCATTCTTCTCTTTTCTTTCGTTCTAAAACTCGTTCTAAAACCACATTTGGGCATTTTTCACATCGAAAATCACATAGTAGACAGCTTTGACGACTCAAAACACACGGTGAGAGTTATTGTACTGTTCGTTTTAGTGTACTATTTCCACTGCCCAAACACTATTGTACGACACTCATATAAAACACCGACCACGGCCCATCATTCCACTGCTCTCTTTCTTTCGAATAGATCAAAATGAGAAAGATATCACGCCACTCACCTAAGGTTCGACTTGACATGGCAGGTTCTTGTCAGCGAGCCAAATTTCGAAGTCGGGTTATTTACGAATTTGGGCTCTATCAGACCCCTCTAGGCCCCCACTGAACGGAATAGTGATTTGGATCACTCCCCGCTGAGCTGCAGCACCGGTGAGGTGCAGCCGGCCAACTTCAAGGCCATTTTTCACGCCTTCAACGTAGTCCCCGGAAAAACATTTCTGAAAGAGGTGAGACTACTTTTCGATGCTCTATCGACCTACGCCGGTTGCATATCGATATCTCTCTTTATATCAGTGCTACTGAACAACATACGATATCTAGAAAACCGCTCGAAAACCCATGAATTTTCTTTCATAGATCGATAGCCCTTGCGATGACGATTCGAATGATAGGTCTGCGCTCTCATATCGAGGGGACAGGGCTGAGTTCCATACGGATTACCATCTTTCCAACTTTTGAACTTTATTTTCAACAGTCTTTCACCGCTCACAGCGTGTCAGACAGACCAAATTCCTTTGTTCTCCGCGTCCGGATCACTTTTCATGGTCATTCAAACTCAATAGTTAAGAAATATCTGTGAAGCATAAGCCATAATTCACTGATAAGAAAAAGATAAGCGAATCTGAGTTGACAGACCTATCAGGGGTGTTCAAATAACCCTTACTCTAAATTCTTGCGCATTCACATATTTTTTAAAGCCCCATATCAATGTAAATTTACATTTTTATGCGGGAATGAAAATTCAACGAAAATGGCTTAAGGGAACCCCCACACCAATATACTTTTTTTAATCCTCATGGAATTATCTACAATCGCTCTAGACGGAATTGTTTGAAATTTAGTAGTATTCGAGTTTCATTTGTAATTTCGAATATGAAGAAATTTTTAATAATTCCGTC
>LS538311.1:226353-238827 GCA_900490775.1 Pristionchus maxplancki
ATTTTATGGCGATTCTTCCTGTCTAATTCATTTTTCAATAATTACAAGAATAAATTAATTAGAAAATTGAATTTCCGGGAGAGGCGTTTGCAAGCTTAGCGACCTAGATAGATCGATCCGCCTTGATGAGAGGATTCCGAATCTATATATGATCGTAGAAAAATAACCTCGGCCTTTTAAATGAGCAAGGAAAAACTGAGAGAAAACTGAGGTAAACGGGGATAGACGAGAGAAAGGACGCACACCACACCAAGGGAAGAGGGTAGATCAAAGGCGAGAGTTGCAGTTTTCACGCGTTTCGCTTCAGTTTTTCCTTGCTCATTTAAAAGGCCGAGGTTATTTTTCTACGATCATATATAGATTCGGAATCCTCTCATCAAGGTGGATCGATCTATCTAGGTCGCTAAGCTTGCAAACGCCGCTCCCGGAAATTCAATTTTCTAATTCATTTATTTTTGTAATTATTGAAAAATAAATTAGACAGGAAGAATCGCCATAAAATTTTAACCCTGGAGCCATTTCCACTTAATTTTAGCGCACTCGAGTGAGGCGAAATTTGTGAAAATCATATTTTGACGTGACGCCGTCTGGAGCAAACGGAGACTCACTGTGAAAAATGAATATGCTTACGGTCATTAGCACCATCGAGAACCTCAAATCTCGCAGTTTGAGAGAAATGACCTTTTTGAGCTGTACCGGCCTCTGCTCGAGTCTTACAAATACGGCGTCATATTGATTTCGTTGAAGATTCATCTCCTTCATTCGAGAAAACAGTGGAGAGGAAGAAAGAAACATGACGCGGAAGAGATCGGCGGAGGAGCTTGCACAAGCCACCCAAAAACGATTGCGGACGGGTGAAGGAAGTATTATGCCCTTCTTTTTCCTACACCGTTATTCTGTTCCCCCCTTCTAATTATTATGAGACCCATAGTTGTCTCAAATGGCTTGGGGGCCGAACCGACTGCGTGTTAGTGGACCAGACTAGGAATACCATTTATTGATGTTATAGCATGAGTGGCAGTAAGAGTGCAGTAGCAAAAATTACCCGGCAGCGCTAGTACACGCGCATAATTATAAGAACGCCGTTTATTTGCTATCCCCTCCATAGAAAAGGTTTTCAGAAGTCAACAATTTTGGCGAAAGTTTCCTGGTTATGGGGCCCTCATGAACGCTGCTTAAACGCCGATAAATCTCTTGCAAGAGGACAGGGACCCCAGTGTTGATCAGACATGGAGTAGTCTATGTAAAGTGTATATGTATCTTTATTTCGAATTAAATTTATGTGTGTGTTATGCGTGTTTGATTAAGTTTGTTGATAAAGTTATTGTTTGGATAAAGCAGTATAGAAATAAGAAAATCATGGGACATCGTCAGTTACATTTTTCTTTGCAGTGATTATCGTTTTCAGAGTCGTGAATAGGGTTGACAATTCAAGGAATTATTGCTTCCGCAAGGAATGAGAGGGTGAGGATTCCTTGCGCAAGGAATGGGAGGGAGAGGGGAAAAGGGGAGAGAACAAAGAAATTCCTTATCCAAATCTCCCTCTCTCCCTCTCATTCCTTGCGCAAGGAATCGAGGGGTCATGAGGGGTCATTGCTTGCGCAAGAAATGAAAGTGAGAGAATTCTTCGCAAGGAAATTTAAGGATCCTTGAATTGTCAACCCTAGTCGTGAATCTCCAACATGAAGAGCGTAGACTTTCGACTTTCGCAGTTCTACTGATCTGTTGTGTTATTTTTCGACAGTCTGTGGCGCCAATTTGGCCGGTGTGTCCTTCCTTAGTAAGCCCTCTTGTTGTCCCCTCGTCAGTCTCCAAGGCAGAGCCCCTTCTCCCAACTCCATGGACGACCGTTCCCTTTTTCTCCTTCTCCAACTCGTCCATCCTTTCTTTTTTCTTCCCACTAGCATCCCTTTTCTTTTATCGTATTGCTTTCGTACTATAGCGCCTCATTATTCCATTCTTGCAGTTGTCTAAATCAACTCATCCACGATGTATCCGAAGCTCAACTATAATAAGTATAACGAGGTGAGCATGAATGCTTTTTAAGAAAAAAGTCAAGGTGTTCTTTTAGATCACGACCGAGGAATCAGATTCTACAACTACAGAGCACGAAAAAGTGTACTTGCCAGTTCCTTCCATCGGGGACAGATGGATGGAACTGGCAAGTACACTTTTGGCTAACTGGTACATCAGAGGAACACAGTTGCAGAATAAAGTGTTGATGCCAAATTTAACCCCATCGCACATACATACAGTGAACAGTGGGCACAAGTTGTTCTAGGATACGGGAATTTTGTGACCAAACAGTTTTCGATGCCGCTCTTTTTGGCTCGGCACGATGCGTATGTTGTTGCACCGATCCCTGTCTAATAATCCTTCCTCTCATTCCGAAGGGAGGAAGGTAGAGTGATTTCCACTAGTGATCACAATTCGGCACGCGCCTCTCTCGTTTAGAATGATCTCTCGTCGGTCAGAGAGGCGAGAGAGTACGCGAAATAAGGAGAGGCGAATGCCGATTTGTCGTCCCTAATTTCCACCGATGATGAAGCGATTTATGACATGCATACATGTGGTGGATCTCACCCTTCCTCTTTTTTTAATACCCTCATCTTCTCAGATGTAAGATATTCGCAAAGTTTCGTTTACGTTTTCGGCCAGCTAAATTGTCCCACTTACCAGCGTAATCTAGTGCGCCCATCTTTTCCTCTCAAATGCAACGTTTAGTCCATTACCATCTCGTGATGCGATCGTTATCTCCGTTAGCCCTCCAAGAGTTGTCACCTATCCAACCGAACACTTGAGATCTAATCAGACCTACGTAAATTTCGAAATTATTTTCGGAAATACCACTACTTAAACGCTAAAAGAAGCTCCTCCGTTCATTCACTCCAAACGGCTCTCGGCATATTCCCATTTCCCCTCCCTCTCTTTTCCTCTCCACCCCGCTCATTCAACTTCTCTTGTTGCGCTCCCTGTGTCTGCCACTTTTTTTCACTTTGCAATATGGCCTTGCCCAATACCCCTCCTGATTTCTTCAATGTATAACATCATGACCAAGAATTTCTCAAGTGCAAAATTAGGAAGAACGGAGAAGTCATCCTTATCCATACGCATGAGATTCAGATTTTAATTAAAACTCCTCATTCACCCATAACTTGGCTTATCCCATTACCGCCATCGCCGCTTTTCTAGACAAAATGATACATTTCGAGCAAGCCCCACTATATCAGCGATCAGTTCCGAGTATTCATGTACAGACTTGTACAAAATGGCAAAACGTCAATTCTCGTCGATCATATCGTTCTATTCTCCTCCTTCAAGACCATCAACCATGCCTCAATCCGCACTTGGACCTCCTCCCCCACTCCATCCAACAATCGCACAATTTTCGAGCATTTGAAAGAAATGGGAGACAAAGTTCTGTGTCTTAGAAATTGTGTTATCAAGATTGAAACTCTTTCTACAAGAGTGAAATGATTTATTCCACAACTAAATGCTCGACCTTCAGGATATGGGGCCAGTATCCTAGAGGTACACATCTCCAGTCGTCGGCCCATTGGCCTCTCAACTCATCTACAATGTTCGTCTTCTTTCCACTCTTCGTCATTTCATGCAGGAGTACTTCACGATTGGACCTGTCCATAATCTGCAAATAGTGAGATTCTTCACAAATTCATGTTCTCGCAATTAATAATAAATTGCTCTTACCTCAACATTGAGAATGATTTTCCTCCAGGGAAGGTCCAGAATTGCCAGGAGGTTGGTGAGAAACGAGGCATTATTGCATGAGTTATCGATAGTCAGCACAGTGCTGCAGGCCACATGAACAAGGAAAGGGGTGCTTAAAAAAGATATTAATCAATAGTAATAAATACATTTAGTCTTACATGTCAATGGGTTTCCTTGGAAGGCCATGGAAGAAGGCAACCGTAATAGTGGAATTCTCGTAGAGTCTCGTCTGTGTGAATTCACCCAGCATTCTCAGTACCTCTTCCATGATGTTTGTCTCCTGTAAAAATTAAAAATTAATTTTGCGAGAACATGAATTTAAAAATTAATTTTTAACTTTTTAAACTAAAATCTCACACATGAATAGTCGAGGACAATTTTTGAAATCAGTTTGACGTCCTTGAGTTTCTTCAGAATTACGGACATGTCATTCACAGTAAATTTGGCCTCCGAAGTATAAAAAAACATAGAATTCGTCCCCTTTCTTGGCTGCGAGTTCATAACGATCATGTCCTTAACAAAGTCTTCTTTCATCGCATTTGACAAAGCGATTGCTTGACCGGCGAGTTGATGTAGGCAACTGAAAGTAGTGACGATTCGAAGTCAATGTACGAGTCGAGACGAAAAGAGCGCATAGTGGTCAATTGGCAAGTCGATGGAAGTGAGAAATGTCTAGCCTAGTAGTGATTCTGCGAGGAACCAAGGTTAGGCTAGCGAAGAGGAGAAAAAGGGCGGACTGAGATCGAAAGAGAAGATAAGTGAGCATAAAGAACGAAAGAGAAAGCCAAGTGTCTGGCCACTCTCGCCTTTTCCCACGCTGTCTCGCTGAGCAATTATGCCTTGAACCCAATCTTCCCTCTTCGGCTCCATTCCCATATGCATTTCTTCTCATTCCCCTCTCATTTTTCGAAATGAGTCGCATACTCGCATAGAAATGGCGGATGACACAGAAAGAAGAAAAGCGTCTCACTATCGCTCCGTTTTTAATTGCCAGCCGCTCGGTGAAGAAGGCCATTCAGTCTCAGGGACCCCTCCTTTCCGTTCCACCCCGAGCCGTGAACACTACGAGATAAGACAGACCGGCGCTTCTGCCGTTGGGGGGGCCCCTGTACTTTTTACAAGTTACAAGGAATGATAGGAGGATAGGGTGGGTATCATGGTGATAGGATATCATGGATTAATATACTACCATTCTCATACTATCACCATGATACCCTACCTATCATTAAAAAGTGTTATAATGGTAGGCAATATACGGGGCCCCCCCCCAACGGCAGAAGCGCCGACAGACCAGATAGATCTTCCAAGTTTATCACCACGAAGAGAAGAATACATAAAAGTTGACTCTATAAAACAACATATTGAGATAGAACTTGCACAACCAGGTTGTGCATATGGCCCCTGGACCCCTCAGGAGGTCATACTCTTCTTCGTGGACGAGGACGGGGTCGGCGTAGTAAGATGCTCTCTCTACAGCATATCTCAGTACGGTATGATTGCTCCTCTTGTCCTGAATAAGCTCACATTACATTTTTCACTCAGACGGGGCGATTACATATTGATATAATCCGGATCCCTTCCCGGTCGAAGTACTCCTGGATCCTGTCCACATCTTCCGACGTGAAGTAGCCCTCCTCTTCAATCCCACAAACTTCTAGCACTCTTGTACACTCTGACTCGACCGTTCTTGAGCTGGTCAGAGCCTAGAATAGGGTGAATGAGCATTTACAGTTTACACTACTTCTCCCGTTCCTTACTACCGTTGTGGATCGTTTGTGAGAGGCGAAATTAAAGAATCGATGATTCCCGAAGGAAAAAAGAATATAACAGGCTAATGACAATACCTTATTCTTTGTGTTCCTTTCCTTGTTGATGAAACGATTGGTTCATGGGAGAGTTGGTGTAGACAACTGAAATGAATGAATCTCACTATTCGAAAATTATTTATTTATATGAAACAAGGCGAGACGAAAAAGAGCATCGCTGTCAATCGCGAAATCGATCGAGGAACGGGGTAAAAGGTGCGAAAAACCACTGCTAGCTTAGCGAGGGGAGGAGGACGTCAAATGTGCGGACTGACAGAGAAAGAGGAGATAAGTGAACACAAAGAAGGAATGGCAGGTGCGAAACTGTCAGGTCACTCTCCCTCGTTCCCACGCAAGAAAAGTCTAAATGGCGAAAAGGGAGCTTAGAAGACATTTGAATACAGAAAGAAGGAGGAGAGAAAAACGTAAATGCGACCTCACATTAGTCGACTGAATGGGGAGAGAACTGAACGCAGAAAGAGAATGACAGGTGTCCTACTGTCTGGTCACCCTCTCCCCTGTTCCCACGCTATCTCTCGTTGAGTAATGATTCCTTGTCCCCTTCATTCTTCCTTCGTCCTTCATTCCCATACGCTGTTACTCATTTATTCCCTGTCTCATTCAGAATGACCAGCCAGTTTTGGATCTTACATTATTCTAAACGGAGTGCTACAAAAAGGTGACAAAGAATAGATTCTTTATCGTTACATTTCACAATGGTTGAAAATGAAATGATTCCAAAGAAATGAACACGCGATTTAAAGTATTGAAATGAGATAATGGTAGAGGTGCTAGGGATGGAAACCGGATGAGACAATTCCAAAGCTTAGTTTACATGGGAAAGTACGAGGGATAAGAGGATACGGTCGAGGGGCTAGGATGGGTAAGGTGACGAGTGTTGCTCACACTGTCAATGATGTCCCTCTCATTCAGGGACATCAGTGCTTCTCTCACTTCTTCTCGTCACCAGGCTGCTCCTTTCCAATGGAGTAGTTCTCGATGTCGATTCCCGAGGATTCACTGAAAAGTAATAGTCAGTCTGGGCCTCTCTCACTTGTTCTGACCTTCTTCCTCCTCCGAGCAGGTCACGATCTCACTTCCTGCTGTCTCGATGAGTCTTCTTCGCAGTATCGGGTACTGTAGGAACTGCAACGTTTTTCGGTTCGCTATCTTCAGAATATCAAGTTATCCAACCTTATTAAAGACGGCAACAGCCTGCTCCTCGTCCAGTCTCCAGCAGAAGCAGGGGGTGGGCTCGTCCTTGGCCTCGATGAGGCGTGTGGTGCCATCTCAATGTCCTCGTCCGTCTTGATCTCGAAACGACAGTTATCGTCTCCACCGAATACCACTGCAAATCAATAATTAGCCGCCTCTCACAAATGAATCGTACCTGCTTCCACTGCTATCTTGAAGTTGGCGACGGTGGGCACAATCTCTCCTTGAAGTGTCGTGGGTGCATGGAAGAAGTTGGAGAATGGGTGGTCTCTGTTGTTGATGTCGAAGATGAAGGTCGAGACACCGTTCTCGACATGAGGAAGAGGAGAGGCGATCCAGTTCATCGTTGATCTCTCAAGGGCGGGCCATGGAGCAGACCAGCCCATGTGATGGTAGAGGTTCCTCATGAACTCAACAGTTGATTCGAAGCCACACTGTCTATCGCCTACCATCGCTCAGGGAATGGGGGAGATACGAAGGTCGTAAAGAGAACTAGAGGGGAAAGAGTGCGACCACCTTGCAAGTGACCACAGACTAACTATGAAATCGAGTAGGCCCGAGGCGACAAGTGGTCGAAGCACCGCCCATGCCTAAGGGACTACTGTACCAGACTCCTGGATCATCGTAAATCAATTGACATCTTGATCGAGTACGCCTGAGGCGACAAGTGGTCGAAGCACCGCCCTCGCCTAAGGGGCTACTGTACCAGTCTCCTGGATCATCGTAAATCAGTTGACAACTCTCCCCTCCAACCCTTCACTCTCAATAGGCAACAACAACAACAATGGCTATTCTCATCCATTCATCAATTTTTAAACAATAATAAGTCAATAATAATAAGTATTCTTCATTATATCTCATTCCATGTTCTTCTCAATTATTGATTGATTATATGGGAAATCTGTGCTTGTTGGAGGAGAAGAAAGTCCGTCTGCTGCAAGAAGATAAATCTTATCATTACTAAACATAAATAATTAGCTTACCGTGCGGAGCGCCCGAACATCACGAACGAGGACGGTGTTCTCTTGCGTGAGGAGATCGTTCTGTAATGCGTCCATCAGTGGATGGTAATATATAATTTTTCTCACTCTGATCTCCGAAATCTGGAGACGTCTCTTCAAGTCCTCGATCTCTTGCAGGAGCTGTGAAGGAGGAGGAGGAGGAGGAGGAGGCTGCGGGGGAGTAAGGGAGAGACGGAGAAGAGGTGGGGAGACGAGCCGAATCACACCCTGGCTGTCCTCCTCGAATAGAGGGAAGGACGAGCCAGGGTTGGCTGCTGCGCGACCGAGCGGACGTCTCCTTGCCCCGACCGTGGAGCGGATGAAGACCTCGTCTCCATCCGCTCCTTCGGTTGGCTCGCCTCGAATGACCGACTCTTCAAAGTCTACATTCGAGGCGAGTGCAAGAAGACCCTGAGAGGCGTTCAGCGGCGCCGATCTCACGCGCACGCCGAACGCCTCCTCGGCCGCAGAGAGCTCCCATGGCGCGAACGGGCCTATGTCCACGCGCAGGGCCTCCTGCAATCATTCTTTCAGTTAAAGTAAAAGTGTTATATTTTCCAATAATAAATCTATCTTCCTTCACAGTCAGAGCTTGTTACGCAACATCAATACAGCTAGGTTATGTATTGCATCCATTTTCCGGACAGCTTTTACGAACTAGGTGAGATGTCTAGCGGCCGTTAATAAACAATAGTTTCAAATATAGACTTATTCAAACAAATTTTTTTGCTTAGCATTAGGAAACTCTTCTCCTTGTCCTCCTCCTTCTCAACCTCCTGATTCATGTAGTCCACCTGAAGGGTTCTACTCCTTCTTTAAAAATAACAGCCCGATCACAGACATGAACAATTTAAATTATTTCAATCTGACCTCATTTTCTTCCCCTCCAGTAAGCTTCATTACGGTCACCTGAAAAAGTACAATCTTTACCCTTTACAGAATTATGTAGCTCACCATTTCCTCACCATTTCCCCAGGTCCTTCATTTCTTCTCCCCTTCTCTCCGGTTGTTGAGAACATCTTTGTTCTGGCGATCTGCAAAATGGTGTAAATGAAACGGTGTGCATCTCTCAAAGTAGAATGTGCAGATAATCGAAGAAGAATCTTCAAATCCAAAATTTCACCACTACTCCTTATCAACTCACACAACAGCAGAAGTAGTCTATCTTGAGGACGCTTCACCCGTCTAGGGAGCCAGTGTCCGAGTGTAGATCGAACAGTCTGGAAAATGAATTTGAGAAATGCGAAAATGAAAAATATGAGTAGAAAGAGGGAGCAGAGCAAACGGAATACAAAAGGAATGAAGAGCAAGTGAACGACTTCTCCACCTCACTGGATGACTGTTACACTGACCCTAAAAGAGGACAGTGTGGAACGCCCCTATCTCTTGCGGAAGCTGTATAACGGGCCATAAAAAGGCGGCAGGCTAGAACGTATTGCTTCACACAGATTTTATGATGCCAACGAAAGACAGGAGACCTTCTTTCTTACCATCAACAATAAATAAGCGGGATCTTCCCCAATCGGCAATATTACGACTTTGATCTTCATTTCACAACATTTATTTTTATGCAATGCATTGTAAGATAAAGCATGACAAAGCGAGCGGAAGAAGTATAAGAAAAATACATCGTTGATTTTTCAACGGGATCTTTCATGTTAGACACTCGATCTAATCAATCAATTAATCATTTACCAAAACGTAGAACACTCGAATGAATCAATGATGTTCTTTAAACGGAATACAATTCAATAGCTCGATATCAACTCGCATTTGGCCTGAAAATGTGAATATTGTATCTTTGAGAGCAAACAATATTACTCACCGGCAGCATTTTCCAGGGGAGTTTCAGTGGATTCGACTAGGTTATCGGCGAAAATCCGTCATCGTGCATCACATTGAAATCATGGCTACTGGTAAACAGGCCTTCTCGGATGAAACCTCTTTTAATTTTATTGAAATTCGTGTAGAATACTGATTTTCTCGTTGAATTTAGAGTAACCGGTAAAGGGTTCTCTGTTAAGGGCTTCAGACACAACTTCCGACTTTATGGTCATTGTGAGCCAGTGTCCGAGCGTAGATCGAACAGTCTGAAATACCGGAAGCTACTTAGTCGCGCAATGTAAAAGTAAAAAGAATCAGAAGGGGCAGGGAAGAATAAACAAAGGAGCGACGAGTGAATGAATTACACACGCTCAGCACTTCTTTTATTCTCGACCAAACCAATGGAAGATAAGCTGGTCCCGAGGGAGAGTCATCACTAGATGTGAATGGAGTCTTAGCGGGAATATTAAGTATTTATAGTGAGAACGATCAAGGAAAGCCAGGAGGCAGGAAGTAAAATGAATGCAATTCAAAGAGTGGAAAAGAACACTAATTCCTCGTTATTCTAGTGCCCCTATTCAATGACTTCTCTCGCTACGATTCCTACTGACATCATCAGAAGAATTATCAAAGCGGATGGAGGAGTGGCTAGGGACGCTTTGCAACTGGTAAATACTAAGATCTTTCTGAACTATATTGACTAATATTTTAGATATCACCGATATGGAATTCTCTAGTCAGTGAACGTTTGAGGAAACTTCCACCGATTGAATTGCTTTATATATGTTACTCTCTCAAGGAATTTAAGGTCCGCGTTCAAGTCCTGTCAAAATACGCTGATTATTTCTCCAATATTGTGGCTGATGCGCCACAACTCGCGGTTAAAGAGAACTTGGTATGTATACATAAACTGTCCTGGGTTGACCTTCTTTGAAAATTCAGGAGGTACATGTATTTACATTCGAATTGAAAATGACGGATGAGCTAAAGACTATACTAACTCGCCTTTTCCGAAGAGCTAGAAATATTAAATTGTTTCATCATGTTCTATTGGACTCTGAATCACTTAATATTGTCTGCAACACAATGCATAACATTCGAATTGAAAAAATGAATGCGGTATTCACTCGATGGAGTGATGAAGTTCGGTTAGTTTTTCATTATTTTCCTTTTTGATAATTAAAATTTAACTGATTTTCAGAAACACTATGTCAAACATGATCAAACGCAACAAGATTTATCACGTATGGCTTATGGCTGGAAAATTCGTCAAAAATGAACTGTGTCAGTTTAAGCTTTCAATTTGTGAAGGTAATAAGAGAATTGCAAAAACATTCTCATTTCAGGCGAATTACTTCAAGCGTTTTCGGAATTCGCTTTCGTAATTGAAGTGGTAGAGCTCAATATTAAAAATAATGGAACGTTTAGTACGGAGACCAACGAATTCTGGACTGCATTCGCTCAAGATCTCTTTGATAAGCACAAATTGAGTATGATCACACTTACCTCGACACTAAGCAAACCACCTGCAGTTATCTCATATCACTGTGATCCTTTCTTTGAGTTTATGTATGAATTTTCCGCATATTTCTAATGAAATATTATTTTTTTAACCATGGAATATGACGATAAAAATTGTCCAACCACTTGTTGTGTGTAAACTTTCACATATTTGGGCACTGTGCCTAGAGACCGCAACGTGATTCTCAAAATAAGCGATAGGATAATCTTTTAGTGGGTAAAATGTCACAATGAGTCTATATAAGGCCTTGCTTTTTACCGTTTGTCAAAATTTTATCCCTCAACCAAGTTGCACCTAAAAAGTGCACTATTTCCTCTCACTGGGAGATCGTCGATACAACATAGGGGGGCGGAGCCTAATTCGAGCTATCGAGATCTTGTATCACACAGAGACTTGGTCCTAGCATGCTCTAGTGGCTTAGTGGTAGTGTTCCAAGACTTTCTCGCCGAAGGTCGCATGCTCAAGTCCGGTCTGGCGCATGACGTTTTGCAAGTCTTCTTGATAAACAACGGAAGTTGTAAACAAATACTCGCGGACTACAACTATCTTTGAAAGGCAAGCACAAATTTCAAACACTTCTGATCTTCGCGTTTTTTGTTCTGATACAATACAATACAATATTTATCAGTGTCGCTTTCTGGGCGCTGATCAAGATGGGGTGTCAGAAGGTCGTTCTTCTGATTTCAAGATAGTCATTTCGAGGTGTCTCGAGTCAGAAGATTTGTCATCTTTCCTTGTCACAGTCGCAAAGACTGGAGAAAAAGTTCCGTTCTCCTGGTTCCCGATAGGACGTTTGATGACTCGTTTGATGGCATTGTACACTGATAGATCCCACTGTAGGTCGAAAACGAAGCCTTGCGTGTTCTGGATCCTTAAGTGAACGCGAGTCCTCCAAACTCGAATGATCTATCTTTGAGCGAGAGAATCGAGCCTAGGTTCTGAGGGACCAAACATCTTAGACGGTCATACCCATCACACGGCGACCAGTCCGGCTTGGATGGGGATTCCAATTTTGTTGAGTCGTTGACGGAGACGAGGGGAATTAGGGGAAACCGCTCTCCATCAGAGCGAATGGAGAGGGAACCGCTCGCGACGACTAACAGAATAGGGAATGTTCTGATCGTCTTCTAAAAATAGAGAGCATAAATTACGAGAGGCGCACCCGGGTACGGACAGTAAAAGGCACTAATTCCTCTAATTGGGCACTTGTTTCATCATTTTTGACCTTCACAAAGGTGACCGATCAAGCTGCGCCACGGGTCGTTTGTGAAGGAGGGTACAAGCTACAAAACGCGCCCTTGCTCGTCTGAAACGGTTTAGAACTCGAAGTGTGCTTCCTCGGCGCAGTTTTTATGCGATTTCCCGTCCCCACAAAGTG
>LS538388.1:5298-71871 GCA_900490775.1 Pristionchus maxplancki
AAAACGCGTAGAATTCAAATCCGAAAAGATCTCGCGGAAGTTTTTTGAAAAATTTTCGGGGATCGTCATTTTCTCAACTCAAAAATCAGTTTTTCATTTTTTTCGCACTTTCAAAATTGTCCAATCAATTTTCTGTCAACTAGAAAGTTTTTCATCTTGTCACGGCGGATATTTTCCTTTTTTGCACGTATTTTTAGCTCTATTTTAAAAGAAGTTATGACATTTTGAATTTTCCGGAAGTCCGGAGCCGGCTTTTAGGCATTTCAAATAATACACCCTAATATACTCCATAGATTTTCTACCAGGCCCAGGGTACATCAACATGCAAAGTGTGAACTTGATTGGACCATTTTGAAAAGTTTGTTCATGGCTACATGCGATCTCTCAGAAGAGTCGTGATATGACAATGACTTAAGATTTTCCTTCATTGTTTTATAATTTTATTTGCTCCAATGATGATATTGGCAATTGCACGATCGAGTAAGCTTTTTTATGGATATTTCAAATAGTTGAATCAAACGCGTCATTTCTAGCTCTCATACATCAAAATGTACGACTGTTAAGTGGTAGCATGATTGTTCATTACGTTGCGTTCATTATTACAAGATTCATCACGATTTACTATGAACTAAATGATCTGCCTGTTACAAGTTAGTTGATTGAACTGATGACCCGGACTGAAATGACTTCAGAAAGTGATCTGTTTATACTCACCGTTGATGTTATTCGCGACCAATTTCTCGGATACTTCATCACTCAGTAAGTGAGAGGCCTGTTATTTGCCATCAACGACTATTCTAGAATGGGGGCAGTCTCTTTAGAGCGATTCATTGCAACGCATCACTGGGAGTAAGTTAGACAAATGACAAATATTTCAAAATCAAACGCCACAGATGGTACGAACGGCGAGATGAAAGTGTTGTCATGGTTTGGATTGCTATTGAGATTGTAACGAACGCCGTCAGTCTGACCAACGTTCTACTGTGTGTGAATGGTAACCTTTTTTTTATTCTCAATAATTGCATTAATTCTTTAACAGGCTTCTATCCTCACGAAACTAATCTGGTATTTTTCGCGGCAATTCTGGCCGTCAGTTTTGCAGTAAGTACTTTTTGCTGAAACTGTAATCAAGAAAACAGTTCAATTTGTTATGGTAGTACACAAGTGGTAGATTCCAGGAACAGGTAGTGGTAAACAAAATGTTTTAAGATTTACACGTACGCTTACCTTGACAACCTGAGCCTTCTTCAATCACTAAATTCATTTTCGGACAAATACTCCGTTTCTTATCTCTTTCAAGTCCAGGAGAATCTTCGAGTGCTAAAAGTGAACACCAGCAATACAAGGAATCCGTTCAAACTTTGTATTTTAAGTTCCTATTTTTCTTCACGATAACATCAATTCCGTTCGTTATTGCTTGTTTTTCATTCTTCCTCGTTTTTTTCTATGCTCCAGATAGTTGGGAATTCGAGCGCTATCTCTGCATGGAATTGTTCGATTTTACCTGCGCTTTGTCTGTCTCGGCTCGAATTTTTTCATTGCAGTTCTGTTTGCAGATATGCGCCAATTTATTGTGTTGTTGGAGGTCGCGGCATCGTCGAATATCGTCATCAAATGTACGAAATCGAAGTGTTCAAGAGAATTGCGAAAGTGCTCGGATGGAAGGTTCGAGGATGCTAGGAGGATTAACCGTATTTGTATCTATCAGAAACCGAAAAGATCTATGCAAGTCCCAGAAGTCTCAAGCGGAGCTGTGACTAGATCGTACTTTGGTCAGCTTACGGCGGCTTGGGCGTAAATTTATGTGAACAATGTAATACTGATAAAGTTGAAAAACAAGTCCATAGTGTGATGTGAGCGGTTAAGATAGATGGGAAAGATTCGTAACACCATTGTAATTCTGTTTGTGTGGAAGGTAATTGCACCCGACGAGAAGTGAACTATCTCCGATACGTCCTTTTTTCGGAGAATGAACAATACGGTGTTATCTCAATTGTGCTTTCCACGTCCGTCTTCCACCCTCGATCGGTCAAAACATCGCGGAATGTATGGGAGCATCATTTTGGTCGCCGCTTCCTCACTCAACGGTCATAAAAATGAAGAGAGAGCGAGCTAAGCGAGCGCTCGTGACGCGTTTGGTCTCTGGGAGAGTAATTAACGGGTATAAGAGAGGGAAAAGATTGGCCCTAGACCAATCAGTTACTCCACTGAACATCTCTTCCTCCCATCTCAAAATGAGCCTTCGTCTCTTCATCGCTTTCGTCTTCATCGTTGCTGCCATCGCCGCCCAGCACATCATGCCCGGCAGCTACAGTGGTACGCTATCCCTTACTATTTGCAAACCAAGATAGTTTCCAGCAGCGATAAGTAGTACCATTCCTTCATTCACTCATCATTTCCTCTTCCAGGCGCCGTCGCAAACGGTCGTGGCGGACTCGGTCGTTTCCTTCGTCATCTGGAGCACCACGACGCCACTTCTTACTACGGAAACGGCAACGGATTCGGAAACTACGGCTACGCCCCGTCCAACTACGGAACCTTCGGCTTCTTCGGATGAGCACCTTGGACCGCTGCACAATTGTACATACCAAGTTCCCCATTCACTATCTTCATGATATCTTTCTATATTCGATCTCGTACTGCGCTCCACGGGTTCTCGTTCATAAATATTCACTACCGTATCACTCGATGATCACTGAAACACCCACACAAACACATTGACAGCATTGGGAAGTAAGGAAAAAGGAAGAATCGGAGTGGAACCGATCAAAATGTTCCGTTGAGCGAATGGTGTGACGTTGAGAGTTGAGAGATCATTTGAAGAGGCGAATCACATGAGTCATTTATCGCTTTTGAGTGCAGTTCAGTGAAGGACTCGGAACGACACGTGGACTGCGCGTGAGAGGATTGAATTGACGTATGCAACTCTAGTGGAACAATATTCACACTATTTTACAGGTGCATTGATGTGAAGGTAGAGCCGTTATGATAAGTGGTAAAGAAATATACACTCTAAAGTATTATTGAATTCATTCAGAAAAATCTGATCTTTTTTCTGCTTTGCAACAATGAAAATCTGTCTCCCACGCTGTAGCATAATCATTCATTGGCAGTTAAACTCAATTATTTTTCAATTACAGGTTTCGCCGAAAGATTAGACATCTCTACTTCTGGAATACAGAATGGCGTGACTTTCGATAGTTGTCTGGTCCATTTCTCAACACTGAAATACTGCCCTTTTTCCAGTTTTTTTCAAATCATATTATTGTCTCGAATAATAATTGAACGATATCAATGTACTTGTATCCATTCACCTGCTCACTCACGCGGTTTCATATCAGCTGCATGATCACTTACTGTTCTCTCGATGATATATCATCATCAGGATGGCTTATCTCGTCGAGGTACTCTTCCATATCTCCGTCTCAAGTAGTGCAATCGTCCTCAACTGTCTTCTCATGCTCGCCACCTTTCAACCTGCTCCGAAAACAACAAAATCCTACACGATTCTGATGAAAATTCAGACAATATCTGATTTGGCTGCAGCTATTTCAATTCTCGCTACGTTGCAACGGTTTGAGATGCTTTTTTGCAAAGATAATTTTTTTTTCAGCACCGTCCCATGCGAATGGACGTTCATCCTCGTCTCGTACGGACCGTGTTCGCTGTGGGGAGGAACGGCTTGCTTCTCGTTCTATGTGCTAATGATCTCAGCGTATACCGTAGCAGTCAGTTGAAATCTCTCAAGGATCAGAAATAGACGGTTTTTAGTTCACGAATGTTTTGGTCTGCATGGGTGCACGGTATTGGTTCCTCCGCTTCGGTTCGATTACTCGTATGAGGCTATTCGTTGCATGGTTTCTCTGCTCAGGCGTGCCTTCCGTTTTTATTTTTGTAAGGAATTTGAATCTTTGCGCCAATACAAATGCAAAGATCAGTTGAGAACACTTCTCACGCGATTGGAAGACTCCGACGCCGAGAGAATGTTGCATCGCCACTTCAGTTATCCCACTGAGTATCTCATTGTTACTGGTTAGCGCTCTGCAACTGTTTCGTCATTAATACAATTGCATTCCAAATTATTTATCATTTCGCAGGCACGAACAGCATGCAAACAACGCCGATGTTCATTGTCTGTTCCTGTACATTCTTCGCCCCTTTCCCAGTGATGATGTGCATCTGGATCTATCGGTATTTCGAATTGATAATGTGAATTCAACATTCATTTTCAGTGCGAAAATGCTATCACTGCTAGACAAAAAGAAACGGAACATGAGCAATAGCACTCGCCTACTTCACAAGCAGTTTGTTGCTGTTCGAATGATTTTGACAAACCAAACTAATCGAGTCGTCGCAGAGTCTCACACTGCAAGCACTCCTTCCGTCGTTCACACTCCTCAGCATCACCTGTCTGTTCATAGGATTCAATAACATTTACAATGGAGAGTTAATTGAAATAATGGTCGTTATTGTGAGTTCAATACTTTGATGGTACATACTGCGATCTTCCTTAGAGCAACGAACTCCCTGCATTCGTCAGTCCAATTATTGTGATCACACATGTCCGACATTACAAGAAGTACGTTTTCTGGCAAGATTTTGGGCAAAATGGTGGATTCCAGGTCGATTCGTCAATTGTTCAAGCGTGGTCGACACGTTGAAGTTGACGTGGCATCGCGGACACAAGACACAAAATGAGTGTATAGGATATGCTGTTGTGTGTATAGGATTCACTGGCGTTCACGTCATCTTTATTTATGAACATTATGGAACAATACAAAAAATCACACAGTGGGACAGCTGGCAGAGGCGCCAGTCACTGGAGTGTTCACTGTACCCGAGGCTACAATGGATATTATTGTAAATTATTCAAAATAAAAGACTGACCATCGCATCGAACGAAAATGCCACCCATCGTGGGATCGTTTGCAAGTGCATGCTCATAGGAGCACCTCAAAGCAAATATTTAAGCGGAAATTCAGATTATCGGTGCCAATTATGCGTTCCATTGCATCCGATGAAATTATTGGGAACGGTCACCCACGCACTCCCGTCGAATACCTGAACTCAGCTTCTGAGTATCTAGCTATAGCTACTATTATTTCGTGAGCTCACAGTCATTTCTCCCGAATCGCAGTACATTTGGCAGAGGGAGAGACTGTTCACTTTGGCAGTCACTTTGACAAGCGCCTCCTCTGCAATACGAAACGTGTCTTTATAAAAAAATTCACTGAAATTCATGATTACAAACCTGGTGATGTGTAGATACGCTGGATAGTACAGCCGTTCATGCACTTTGCTGCTGCTCTGAAACAGACCCTTGTACATGTACACTCTTCGCGCTCACACTGCTCCTGTGGTAGTTGTGCTCGGCGACGTCGTCGAGACAGTGGTAGCTGTAGTCGTAGAGCCCACAGTCGTCGTTGTCTTCGTTGTTGTCGTCGCTGCTGCGCCGGTCGTGGCCGTCGTGACGGAAGGGGTCGTGGTCAGTGGAGGCACGGTCGGGCAGTCGCCCCTCATCAATAGCGTCGCCTGTCCGGGACACGGCAGAGGTCGACCACTGTCTCCTCCAACCATAATGCAAGCTCCAGTGGTGGAGTTGAATGTGAGAGCGGCGCACTGGAAATGCCACTTTTTCGAAGAAATAGTCTGGAATTCACATTTGACAGCGCAACGCAGGTAGCTTGGCAATCCGTGAATGCGGACACTATGACAATATCACTGACGAGCGGACGATGAGTGGACCAAGGAATCCATGTGAAGCACGTAGATTGACTTGCCTGCAGGACCAGTTGCGATTTGCAAGAATAATTTCTTACCGAGTACGGAATAAAGCTGATGATCGTGAAGACGAGAAACATCGTGCTCAAACTAAACTGAGGCTTGGGCAGAGTGAGGCGAGCGAGTTTCTGACCACCCTCGCATATTTAATTTTCGTCGCCACGCATCATTGTTCAAGGGCATTCTTGGTGGCTACTGAGTAGCACCGATGGGCGTGAGGAAGCATAGCAAGAAGATGGTTTGGGTACGCCATAGTCAAGGACAATGGGACAGGATGTTAGTAGAATGGCGCGTACACTTGTGGCACCAGAGCGTGCTGGACTAATTTGTTTCACAAGCTCTACTGTGGTCGTCTGCTTCAGTTTTACTACCTCGGCGATCGCTGGTATTGATCTGAACCATTTCGATCTGTGACGCTCTCGCACCCATTCGACCTCTGTTCCATTACTCAGCGAGAGGGGTGTGATAAACTTAGCCAATCAGAAAGAGACCTTGTGACGTAGTCGGTCTTTTTCTCTGAGAGAGGTGGAGGGTATAAAAGCGGGAGCGAACCGAGCTGTCAACAGTTGAACAACACTCAGCTTCCTCCTCCTTGAAATGAACGCTCGTCTCTTCATCGCTCTCTTCTTCCTCATTTCTGCCATCGCAGCACAACACATCATGCCCGGCAGCTATAGTGGTATGTCTTGCAACTTTTACTTGCAGCTTTTTTTACTTGCAGATCTTTCATTATTTGTTCCATTGCAGGTGCAATCGCCAATGGTCGTGGTGGCCTCGGCAGATATATTCGCCATCTCGAACACCATGATGCAACTTCTTACTATGGAAATGGAAACAACGGGTTCGGCGGCTTTGGATTTGCTCCCAACAACTACGGAACATTCGGATTCTTCGGCTTCGGCTCCAGCGCTTCTTCTTATGTACATATTGTAACCATCCATTCGCTTACGAGTACTATTTTCATTGATTTCATTCTTATCTCAATAAATCGTTTCCATTTTTCTTAGAATTTGCATCGGACGTAACCTAAGAAATTATTGCATCGACAATTTTCCAATCTCTCGATTTTTTTACATGCGCAGCACAATTGATTGTTGATAGATATTTCAGAACTCATTTCGCGCTGATGCGAGAAAGACGAAAGGCTGAAATGAAATTCTTCGAAAGGAATTTTGATGTTGAAGTGTAATTGTTCTCTAAGACAGTTGCAATTTTATGCTTGAAAATGTGTGTTCCTCATGTCATCTATTGAAGGGCATGATATCTGAAAGAAAAGAATGCAAAACTTTCCGTATTTACAAACGAATTTTACGAAGTGAAGAGCTGCACGAATCGATTCTGGAGATGAGGATAAATTACAAACAATTTCCATTAATTTGAAGAGTGAGCATTCGATGACCTAAATGAGAGCCTAGTTCCGGGCCAGCTCTTCTGATAAACTATTTCCGGTGTCAAGTGGAACTCTTTTCGATCTGTGACGCTTCTCATTCGCGTGAACTTCGTTTCAATACTCTGCGAGACGAGTGGAAAGTCACGTGAAGCGATCAGAAAGAGACCTTGTGACGTTGCCGGTCTTTTTCTATCAGAGAAGCGAGAAGTATAAAAGCGGGAGCGAACCGAACTCATCAACAGTTGAACAACACACCTTCCTCCTCCTCACATGAACGTTCGTCTCTTCATCGCTCTCTTCTTCTTCATTTCTGCCATCGCAGCTCAACACATCATGCCCGGCAGCTATAGTGGTTCGTTTTCTATAATAAGCAAAGTTATTTGAATTTGGAGTACATCGTTCACAATTTTTTTCACTCGCCCCACTCTCATCTACCATTCCATATCGTTGTCTCAACCAGGTGCAATCGCCAATGGTCGTGGTGGCCTCGGCAGATACATTCGCCATCTCGAACACCATGATGCAACTTCTTACTATGGAAATGGAAACAACGGGTTCGGAAGCTTTGGATTCGCTCCCAACTACGGAACATTCGGATTCTTCGGTTGAGCATCGCCTGCTACTTGCCAAACTGTACATACTGTATCACTCTCATCGTTACGAGTACTATTTTCATTGATCTCTATTTCCGTCATATCAGCCTCAATAAAGCATTGTAAATTCATGCAGAATTTCGATTGCACCTGAACACAAATAGCCCGCAGAAAGAAGGGTGGTATCATCAACACCTCTCTAAGCTCCCGATAAGAAAAGGAAGGTGCCACTTGCTTGCCGCCAGTCATTCCAATAGACATAACTTGTACCCTTCTGAAGCAGAAGAACACTTCTCCTCTCTCTAGATGAGATCCTTCTTCTCCAATCTCATTGCTAATGAGACGTCGACTCCGAACGACGATGGTCTCTATTGCATACCCGACGCTTCCTGGAACTTCACAGGTATCATTCAGAGGAAATGTTTATTGATTCGCTGGACGGAATTGTGCGAACCGTTTTATTTTGCACGAATCGTTTTGCACGAAAAAGAGGCATGAAGCCTATTTTTACAATCCACCAAATATTTCAGAAACATGTGACTACGTCCAAACAGCGGCTGCATGCCTTGGCGGCGGTTACCTCGAATGGACTACCTTCGTATTTTGCTGCGAGGATCCGATAGCGAAAGTGAGCTGATTTTGTTTCCATTTCTTGCAAAAATGGTTTTGTATGGTGGCATTATCCCAGATCTTGAACATTTAAAGAAAAATAAATCATTCAATTGTTCTGTTCATTCAAATTCCGATAGGCATTTGCATAATCCGTGATCACGCGATAATTCAAAAAATCAAGAGTAAGGGAGATCTTGGGAATCGACATATCTTATGTATTGTATTGTATTGTATCGTAACTTTAGAGAAATGTATTTTTTGCAACTTCTATTTCAACGGACAGTTATTTTGGTTGAGCTCGCAAAATCATAGAATCAAAAAGTCAATCGGGGATTCTCTCGGCGTTTTCTGTACAACGTCAGAGTGCTCTCTCGGTTTATTCTGAACTGAGTGTGGCCATTCTTATCTCTGATCTCTGACTGACGCAGACTCTGACGTATCTGCCGGCTTAGACTCAGCTTTAAAGAAGCAAAGGCACCACCAAATGCTACCTGGCGGAGACACGAAAAACAGATGGGAGGAGGGGCTGGGGTGATGAGCAAGCAATAACTGAGTCAGAGGCACGTATAGCGCATGAATATTTTATGAAATAGTAATGAGAGTGGTGCACAATTTCACTCAAATCAATACATGGCAATACAAATGTAGAAGAAAGTAAAGCGCAACACAAATCCCATTCAGCCTTGTCCTTTCCAATGGCTAGTCAATCATCTTCAGTGGTTCATCGTCGCTGGAGCCGTCGTCTTTCTCGTTCTCCTCATCCTCATGCTCTCCACTTCTGCCGATGAATTCTTCTCTCCCAACGTCTCTACGATCGTCGCCCATCTCAAGATTTCGGAGAACGTCGCTGTAAGTTTTCTTGCCTCGTAAGGATTTCTTTCAATTAATTATGCCAGGGAGTCACATTCCTCGCGTTCGGCAACGGAGTAACCGACGTGTTTACTTCTGTCGCCTCAGTTTTGAGTTCCCCACAACCGAAAGCTGATTTGGCATTGGGCGAATTGATTGGTAAGTCACCGTTTCTGGTCTTTCATAAATATGTTTTTAGGAGGCACGATTTTCATTACACTCAGTGTGACTGCAGCCATCGTAATCACCAAACCATTCAAGGTAATTTTTTTATATTTTGAAGATAATTTCAAAAATCTATTTCTTCCAGGCAGCATATTGGTCAACACTTCGCGATCTCGTCTTCCTGCTCATCACTGCAACGCTCACCCTTTCATTCTTCCTGTTCTTCGATGAAATTGAATTGTGGCAGCCTTTGAGTGAGACTCTAAAAGTGACGAGCAACTGATATCAACGTCTTTCAGCATTCCTCGGTATCTATGTAGTCTATGTAGCCATCGTATTCACTACAGAGTACTTCAAACGAAAGAGAATAGTCAAGACCAGAGAAATGTCCAAGAGGAATTCAGGTGAGGAAATATGTCCAGAAGCGTTCAAGATGGAAACTTTGCAGTCGTCCCCAATGCCCTATTCTCTGTTGCTGAAATGGCAGTCGAAACAGCGAAAGTCGAAGGAAACTTGAAAAGAGGAAGTGCTTTCAAGAGACTGTCCATTGCCGTTTCGACCGTCCTCGGCGCCGGGCATGACAATGGTAAGTCTCAAATGCCGATTCTTTTCCAGGAAAATCGACCAGAGAAAAAATCTTTGCAGAAGTGTTCGTGGAAGATCCTGAGAATGACACAGATGATTTCGTAGTGATGCACAATAAAGTGTACCATGGAGAGCACTTGAGGAGCAGAGCAGGAACGATTCGATCGATCACAGCACACGGAACGAGGAGGGGTCAGATATTTCCAAGCAAATGACTGTCAATGACCCCGTCCTGCAGGCACTGTTGTGCCAGAGTCAGAGAAGGGATCGATCGGATGTTTCTCTGAGTTTCTCTCCTTCTTCGCTCCAGAATACGGAGATGAAGACACGATCTCTCTCAGCCGAATGAAGACTTATCTTTTGGTCAGTGGCTCTTCTTCTTACGACATGCAACTCCTTCCTCAGTGGCCCATCGTCACCCTCTTCAAGTTGACCATTCCCAAAGCAGAGGCTGAATGGTCGAAACCATTGACAATCATCCATGCTATTCTGTGCCCGCAAGTCATTCTCTTCAATACTCAGCGTAAGTTTATATTCTGTATGTTTGTACCTCAATTTATTTCAGTGATGTTCTTCGTTCCATTCGAGGGCGGTCCCGGCCTCTGGGCGTATGTGCCCGTAATCTCTGTCATTCTGATAGCCTTCGTTGTCTTCGGTACTGACATGAAGAAGGAGCCCCGATTCTACGAGGTGTCGTTGTCTTCGATGATCATTCTGAAAGCAATTCATTGTAGTTGACGTACGCGCTGGCCGGCTTCGCCATGTCCATCTTCTGGATCTACTGCATTCTGGCAGAAGTCGTCGACGTTGTGGACATGCTCGGCGTAGTATCGGGCATTCCGCAGGCTGTGAGCAATCAGCGATTCTTTTGTGAAACAAGTCTGACCTTTCAGATCCTCGGAATCACGCTGCTCGCGTGGGCAAACAGCGTGGGAGATCTGGTGGCGGATATCTCCGTGGCTAGGCAAGGATTCCCGAGGATGGCTATGGCTGCATCCATAGGAGGACCGCTGTTCAGTAAGACATAAAACTGATCTGAATTTGTTAAGTAGAAAGTGTTCTAGATCTCCTCATCGGGTTCGGTGCCCCTTTCACTATCGCTAAGCTGAAAGGAGACACTGTTCCGGTGAGCTTGATTCTTTTCCGGCCTATCTTTTTAAGAACTCTTTGCAGATTTCAATGGACGGCGTGAACGTGATAATGATCACCTTCCTTTTTATTTCCATCATTTTCACCACTCTCAATCTCATAATTTTCAAAGCAAATCTCAAGCGAGTTTACGGCATTTGTTTGGTAGTTATTTACGTTGCATTCCTCGTTTTTGTTATTTTGTCAGTGACCGGTGTACTAGTTTGGTTGTAGATATTTTTGGAATAAAACGGGCGCATTGCTGATCACGGATCTTTGTTGCTGCACAATTCTGCGACGCAATCGCACTCGCGTGACCTCTGTTTCATTACTCGCGAGTGGTTGCGTAATAAAATGAACCGATCAGAAAGAGAGCTTGTGACGTAATCGGACCGTTCCTAAGGGTGCTGTTGGGTGTACAAAAGGAGGAGAGCAGACTCGCTCTGACGCAACAGTTGATTACTTCTCAACTTCACTGCATCTGAAATGAGCACTCGGCTCCTCATCGCTATCTTCCTTATCATTTCTGCAATCGCTGCACAACACATTCTGCCAGGCAGCTACACTGGTCAGTAATTATTGATTACGGATTACTTTTAGTCCGAGCCCCATCTACGATCTACGAGAAAATTGATTTTTGATGTTGTAGGTGGCATCGCTAACGGTCGTGGAGGTCTCGGTCGATACATTCGCCATCTCGAACACCACGATGCCACTTCTTACTATCCCAGCGGAAACGGATTCGGATCGTATGGCTACGCTCCCGCTCGCTATGGATTGCTCGGATTCTTCGGATGACTAGAACGAATCTCTGAAGATTACGGTCTTCAGAATCACTGCCTCAAAGTCGTCATGTATTCATCACACTTTCGTGATCATTATTTCTTTCTAAATAAAATATTTATCATTCAACAAATGAAACAATGGAATAAAGGAATGCGGAGCAGGGGTAAATATAGAAGGCTCCAGGCACACTAAAAAGTTCAATTGTGAACTAGAAGAATGCAATTCTCTATCTAATCATCACAATTGTGATAATGAAAGAAGATTAATCTTTTCCCGTCTTGATATCAGAAGGACAATCCTCAGACACCAAACAAAAGTGATAAAGTAGATACTGTATGTTCAGTGGGTAGCTCGAGATGGTGCGGATCTTTTCTGATATTCTGACCAAAATGTTCCGTTGATCAAAGTGTGACCACTCACGATCGTTATGTTTGATGTTAGAGCTAAATTCCTCGCTTTTCGGCCCCAATGTAGTGATGATCACATTGTTTCGTGACAAGATATTGGTCGCGAATAGACAATGCGATTTTGATTCACGTGGAATCATCGAACACATTCTGACTGATGCACGAACTTTCCTACTATCAATTTGAGAATTTCTGTACAATCAGAGAAGTGCCCATAAATAATGTTTATCGATTGACGGGGGAGAAATCGAATGAATCACCTCCGACAGCTCGCCAACGACTGCTGCCATGCAGCCACAATTCTGCAATTTCTCACTAGATTTTAGAATTCTAGAAAGCCCAAACTTTGCTCCGTTGTTCTTCAGCACTGAGTCGATAATGGGCGACACTTTCGTGGGCGGATAGTTTCCAATTACGGAGGGGAGAGTCTGAATTTTACATTTATTATTGCAAAAAGAGTCTTGAAATCGACCAATAGCTTGAGAAAAAATGGAACCTTGATGAACAGTCTATCTTCCTTTCCGTGCCAATCGTTGCCCACAACCAGCGTATCGGCAAAATTGGCGAACGAAAAGTTCGGACCTGACTCGGACCAGCCCGTCTGTCTGAAACTATCTCATTTCGATAACACACAAAAAAGAGCAAAAACGCACCCTGTCTTCGCGAAATTGGTCCACGCCAGACCCATGTTGTTCGCAACGGTAAGATCCGCCGGTTTGATGGTGCCCGCGTTGGCAGCAGATTGCCAATCCGACGCAGTGAACCACAAGTAGCAAATCTCGGAAATGTGCGGAATTGCTGCAAAAGTCATTTGTCGTGCGAGAAAAATCATTTTTTTCCAATAAGAACGTACTGTTCAATTGAAAAAAACTGACGATTGTATCCTTTCGTCGAGCTGAACAACCCGCAGATTCGCTGTTCGTACGTGAACGTGGAGAGATACGTGCGACTACCACTCGCTTTCAGCCTGAATTTGGTTCTGAATCTCTTCAAGACATGAAAATTGAGTACCAGTTGGCGTCCTGTCTCAGCTGCCGCCGGAACTGCTCGCCTGTGAACGCCTGAATGTGTATTTCGGTTACTATCCCCTGCATTTCGAACAATAACATTCGATTCATCGGAACAATACTCACATCAACGACGAGTCGATACCATCCGAGGTTGTCATTGGCAGCCAGTGAACTCGTCTGATACGTCTGTACGATCAGAGAGGCGACGAGGTCGAGTTGCTCCTGAAGTGAGGCTAGCGGATCCACGCCATGCTCTATCACAAACATCAGTGAGGTATCCATATCCATCGCTGATGAGTATTTCTCTGATGGTGCCAGGCCCTTGATCGGAAATGTTTCCAGAGAAGAAGGGGGCGCCTCAACGGATGATTTGTTTACATCGACTAGTATTATGAGATTTCGAAATTATAAATAACGCGTTACGTGCGGTATTTTGTGATAATTACTCACTGAACAATGCGTACTCGTCTCTCATATCCATCAGGAGGGCATCGTATCGAGGACGGGAACGGGCAAGAATCTTCAATTATTTCCGGTTTGAAAGACCAAAAATCATCGTATACCTCGGGGTCCTCCGGGAACAATGCACCGTCTCTGACAAGATCCCAGTTCACTCTAGATGACAAGACTCCGGGTGCCGCCTATAAAACGATTGCGTTTTAGAGAAAAGTTAGTTGAATCAGTTTTAAAATGTCCAATTTCACATACATCAACCAATTGGGAGACGCTCATATTCGCCATGCAACTCTGCAGTGTTCGTCGAGCGTCACGATTCGAAATAGGATCGGCAGTGACGTTGCAATACTGTAATTATTGGCCCCCGTTTTATCCGAATTTCCAAGGTTGAAGGCGGCTGACGTCTATTGTAAAGATTCGATAAACTCACACTCGCCGCTCGATCTCTCTCAATCGATCCTCGCACGTCGTTCGGCGTCTGGAACATATTCTGGATCGATCCCGACTCCATGATCAGACGATGGAAGAGCCCTGCAAGTCAGTTGTCGATTGCATCCTCTGGGTACCGTACCTCGAGCGAGCGGAGACAGCGACAGTGCGGAAACGGAGATTCCGCCCGCGCTCTCACCGAAGATTGTCACCCTGTAGAATCGTTGATAATTTTCAATTCTGGACGTTTAAATTCTAGAACTTGTGGATTTTCGGTCAGAAATCCTGCGTTATCCATGTTAAATAAGAATGAGTGAAACTCAATCTTACTTCCACAAATAACCAATTTTTCAGGGTACTCACATGCCAGGGTCGCCTCCGAATGCCGCGATCTCCTCTTGCACCCATCTCAGTGCCATTATCTGATCGTAGAGCCCGCGATTGGGCGGGAACTCCTCAGTGTAAGTGGTGAAGAATCCTGGAAGACCAATTTCTCATCAATCTATCTCTCAATAACCGAAGCTGGCAACCTCGCACCAAAAGGTCCCAATCTGTACTGCACTGTGACAACGACGACACCATTGGAGACGAGATTGCGAACTGCGCCCTGAAGTCTAATCTTTGATCTTTGAGCGTTGCCCTGATCACCTGATAATCGTATTCGGTCGCTCCTCCAACTTCGAATGAGCCGCCGTGAATCCAGAACATGACAGGGTAGGCGCGAGGAACGGCTGTCTAAAATGATAAATATTATTTTTTAAAGTTTCTTTCTGATCTTGACGTTGTGATCTTTCAAGATACTCGACAAGTTCAGTACCAACATGTTTCGGTAGTCAGCAAACAGCGTAGGAGATTACGAGTGAGCATTCTCTTTTTGGCTTTTGGTTAGGTGAACCTATTGATGTTACGAACATTTTGCGATGGTTAAAGGAAGGACAACTTCAGTAGAAGATCAACAAGGATGTACTACGAAAAAAAACAGCAAAAACAAACAAAAACGTACGCTCGGTGTGAACACGTTGAGATACAGACAATCCTCTGCAGACGTTCCTCCTGGAGAAAAGGGAGACTTTTCCTGGGCACATTTGGGCCTGGAATTAGACTACTCGTCTCATAGGGGGAGGGTCATAGGCACTCACTTGAAGTCCAATTCTCCCACCTCTCCCTGGTACTGACAGATGGGGCGAGGCAACTGAAAGAATTTGTGAAAACCTCTATCAACCCTGACAATTTATTGGTGGTTACTGGTCAACTATAGACTGTGGTTAAAAAGTAAATGTGGATTAAATAAGACCAGTTAGGTTCGAGCAAATTGGCAAACCTGGAATCGCAGCAGTCCAACTGGTGGCTGTGCGAAGGGAATTCCCAAGAAGATGTCGGCCGCCCCATAGAAGAGTTGAGATCGGTCCGAGCCTGAGAACAGGGCACGGAATATTTTGACCAGATCCTTCGCACTATCTCTATTTGACTTACCATAATCCACTCGGAATCCTCTGACAGTGCCTCTCGTGGTCTGTACACGAGTTGTGAACTGTTGCTGCTGTGCTTCTCCAAGGGAGAGGAGAAGCAGGAGCGAGAAGAATATCTCCATCGCGAACTTCATCGGGGCAGTGGTGGGCTGAAAAGTGCGCGGTGCGCTTGCAGAATGGAGAGTAAGAATGTTTACTCTGCTTCAGGGGAACTGTTTGCCATGATCACAGTTCGTTTACCGTTCTCTGATGCCATTTCAGGATCAATCTTGAGAGGTCCGGAAAGGTTGCTTCGGGGTCACGAATGAAAAAGGAGAGGTCGAGTACTACAATGACATGCAAAACTCACAGATAAAAGATCGACTGGGATGCTACGGGAAGAGGAAAGTGGACGACCGGGCTGCGTCTCTGGGCGAACTCCGCGTTGATTATCGCTCACTGATCCGATGATCAAGGGTTCAAGAAGAGAGAGATGAATCATGGGTTTAGGGATAGGGGAGAGATGATCATAGACACAGCACGAGATGGAATATGGAATAGACTAGACAAAATATGAGATAATTCCTCGATCTTCGACTGTTCGTTTCCCGTTCTTTGATGACATTTCAGCGCCATTTTTCTAGCTCGGAAACAGCATGAATATACCAGTTCAAAGCGCGTTAACAATTTTATTTGAATGTTGTTGATTACTGAAGACAAATTGAAACTGATAAAATAACAGATTCATGTTAATTGTCTTTGAATACTGATGAGTACAATAGACAGATCACATTGTCCAGTCATCCTTGACCTTGTCTGATATCGCCTTCCAAATAAACATAATCGGATCAGAGTTGACAAGTTGGATCAGAGTTGTGAGGAACATGGGAGTCATCATAATCACGAAGTCGATTGAAATCAAGCAGAGATTGAGCAGTGTGTAGATTATGTACCACACAGCCGAATATAATCCGGCCAAAAGGTATACGGGAATATTCTGTAATCAAATTGCATTATTTAACATTGAGAACCTTGCCACTTCTGCACTTTCCCGGACCATTCGGGAAAGTAAGATGGTTCTTCACAGGGTTGGTGGTCGGGATGGAGATCGGCTAGGTTGGCAATAGACGATGCCCGGGAAAGTGCAGGAGTGCCAGAACAACCTCATACCTGTGTCTGCTCATCTGTAAGGTCGTACTCATCGTTCAACGTGCCATAGTATGCGAACCCAGCGAGTGCAGCAAAGATCAATGCGACGATAGTGTATACAGAGATAACGAAAGGACCGCCACTTGCTCAAATGAGATCATTGACATGGGTATCGATGAAATAAGTAAAGTACCGATTTCGTATGTGAGTTGCGTGTATTTCTTGAAGTGGCCGCTAATCATCAAGTCTGTACTCACAATGACGATCGCCAGAAAGATGTTCTGGAATTCCTTGATTCGACAAATTAATGTAATTTCACACCTTGAATCCGTATCTGATTCTTGAAGAGTGGGTAATGAGTAAGGTCAAAGCAATGCCGCAGATCAATCCACTGGCAGAATACGAGAATAATGTCAGCATGAATTTTCGAACTTTCACGACGTTGTTCCAGTCCATTTTCTCAATAGAGAAGTCCTGCGTTTAATAAATATTTTCTCAATAGAGAAGTCCTGCGTTTCCTAAATATTTGCAGATATAGAAAAGAAGATGAGCAAAAACCAGAAAGGCAAAGACAGGATGAGATCCAGCATTACTACTTTCGCCCAGACAAATGATGCTTCTCCCGATGCCCATTTTTCACCTCTACAACTTTCCATATTGTTTGTTTAGTAACCTGAGAAACCCGGCGATGAGTCTCCTATTGTTTTAGTATACAGTTCATGGGAAAATTTAAGGAGGAACCACAGTCACTTAGCATGACTCGCAAACCTGGAACTTTTTTCATTATTGTATCACTGTAATTGTTTTCTGGAATTCATCATGTATTTTCCTTCGCAAATAAGTGGACAGTTTTATATGACTACATAGCTCACTATCTTTATCGAGTACAGAAGAATTCGATCAGAATCTACTTACAGGTCTCTTTTCGATCCATTCCTTCTGCTTGGATGTGTTCACAATCTTATTCCTCGTCTCGTTCACTGCGGGGAATCCATCCATGAAGCCAGGCACGAAGTTCTCCATTGTGAGAATGTGATTGGCGATGACGACATCGACTATACATCTGGAGTGCTCCAAACGTGCTCCAGATTCATAGTTACATCTGGAGCACGTTTTACCAGCGTGATGTTTCTGTGATTCACTGATACTCTCTCTTGATATTCCGTTGAGTAAATGAGTAAATGCATGACTAAATTGATCATTGCCATAACGAAGACGAAAGCATCACGAGGAATACTTTCTGTCTTGTCGAACATTTAATATCATCATAATCGTACAAGATGGTGGAGATCAAAACTGACGTCGTATAATAATCTCCGTATTGACGATACGACTGTGGAATATTCTTTTTGCTATGTTTCTTCTAAACGAAATGTTTCAAGCCATTTCTACGACAGCTCTTGGTTGGACGAATGTTCCATTAACACAGCGGAAATATTGAATTTTAGCCACTGGCTTCGTGCTCAATCTGCTCTTATTGTACCTTATTCGACGATTTTCGCAAAAGGAACTCGGAACTTACAAATATCTGCTTAAATCTTTCGCCGCTTACGACACGTTTCTCATTGTTGTCGATCACATTTCGAACCCGGTTTCTTGTCGTTTCAAACTTTCCTCATCTTCATTGATTTAGAAAGCGGTACCTTCTCATACGGCATTTGCTATGATTTCCGACAGCAAATACGGAACATTTGTCAGTTGTACGTGCTGATGTAATATTTTGAGTGATTTTCAGGAAATGATTTGCTTTGGTTCATCCTGCTATGCTGTACCGTTCGTCCTTCTTTTGGTGCACTTGCTCTACCGTTTCTGGATAATAAGATCGTTTGTCGATTAGAAATTCGTTTTGATAAATCACTAATTACAGACCACACAAAATTGCTATGTTCTCGGACAGCAAATTCGTTGGACTGCTAATATCAACAACAGTATGCCTACAGTTTGTTTGGTGATACAATCCTATTTCGAATGATTGAGCACTGTCGTTTTATTGTAGGTATACCTCTTGCTTCTATTTTGCAAAACCTGAAGACGATGAGGAAATAAGTCAATATCGAATTCTTTTTCGCCAAGAATATTGCTGATGGAAGTTTGATCATGAATTACTGGGTTTTGATTTTTTAAGCATACAAATATGGTACACGAATTTGAGAGAGACGACAAGTTGTGCATCCGTCCAGTGATCATGCTCGTCATTGCCGATACAGTTGTCATCCTCAGTTTCTCTGTAGCCGCAACCCTTGCGACAGTGACCTACCGAGCGATAAAAAGAGCCCAGAACATCTCAGAAAAAGCAAGAAAATTTCATCTGAGCATTCTCGTAGCGGCAATAGCTCAGGTGACCCTTGCATCTTACTCAAACCAACGGTTGTTTATAGACGCTGACTCCAGTTATCTTCGTGTACACTCCCTACTTCTTTAGTCTCACAAATCCCTTCTTCGGCATCTATTCTCCTACTTTCTCCCAATTGGCAATGGTCCTTCTCTCCCTATTCCCTTCTATTGATGCCGTTATGATCATTTTGCTTATGAAACCGTACCGGCAGGGGCTGATTTTGATAATGGGAAGGAGAAAGAAGCAGGTGATAACTCCAGTTGCCTCCTCTTTCACTACCAATTCTGTGCCACTTTCGAATTCGAGCAATGAATAAACATAGTTATTCCGGATAACTTATAAAATGAGTCAGCGAAAGAGAGACAAATATTGTAAGAAGCGCGAGGTAGTTCGGGGACCGTGAAGTGACCATGAATACAGTAGAAGTGTACCATTCCGGTTCACTCCACGACGCTGTATTTCTGGTTGCACAGATTCCCGAAGCAGCAACAGAATCGGACAGATTTGCTGGCGAATGATGATGAGCACGTCTTCCTTTTACACTGATGTTCCAGGCTCAGCTGTAATAGTAAAACTGTATTATTCGAAATCGCACAAATGTCCCTAGTAGTACGAAAAACGAACGTCTTGTCCACTGTGGCAGCCCTGCTTGACAAGTATTGATCCCTTCCACACAGCCATGCATCCGACAGAGCGAGCACCAATCTGCATGGTTTCCTTTTTTGCGGTAAGCATCGACGGGCCTACCCCGGGAACTATCGGGCACATTTCCGTGTGTGCTTCTCCTTTGTCGTCGGTTACAATGCACGAAACGAAGGGATGACCAGCGTCTGATAATTCAAGAAGGTCCTCCTCCCTGCAGGCAGATAAAAAATAATTTTGTGTAAAATAAGATGAAACTCACAGCAATTGCATAGTCAGAGGAGATAAGATCGTTGCTTCGGAGAGCAGCCTGAATTGGGTTAATTATGGTCACGAAAACGAGAAATATCTTACGGCGATGTAACGAGGAGGAAACACGCAGTCGAAATAGCCAGCATCCTCTGAAGAGACAACAACAGATTAGGTGGGGAGGTGCACTGGGGAGTGAATGGAATCCGACGGGATTAGTCGGAACAATGATGACGTCTAGAGTACCGGGAAACCATCCCACCCCCTTGGGTGGCAAGCTGTTCCGACTAACGATGCGCGTTTATACCTAGCTGCGCCCCTAAATAGCAACAACTCGTCGTCGAGACTGGCACAAGAATGGGGTTTGATGAAGAAAGTGAATGCTCAAGCTTGCAAGGAAGGTAGCAGCTGCAAACGAACTGAAGCCTTCGTTACCTTTCTCCTGATTAAGCAAGGCGAACGCTTCACTGCAGAAATCACACGAACGGCGTACAGTAACGCATACGGAATGTGCCACTATTATGCAGACTCGATCAGGCAAAATAACTGATTATCGTATTATAGTCAGAGATCTGCATCAACTCCTTCGCTTTTGCACTAACGATTCTTCAGAGCAAATTCAGAATAATTACATCGGTTCTCGCACTTGTTTCCCATTCCACTCGGTTTCTCCGATCTCTAATTTCTCTTCGCGGTCTCGTCATATATGCACCCCTCAGGCAGTGGAGAAAAGAGATGGAGAAGAAGAGGAAGCAGAGGGAGAAGTAGCGAGTGTCTGTCGTGTTTCATTCCCTTCCTTTTCTCGTTCGCTGTTTCAGAATATCCGACTACTTTCGCGTGTTTTGGACAGGTCATTTTCTACTAGAAAGAAATCAAAACCTTCAGCTGCTGAGATTCTTTTTGTAATTGGTTTCAATTACCTTACGTCATTACGAGTTGTATAGCGAAAGCGATTATGTTATGAGACGCTCTATTTTCTCTGTGAATTCCTCAGATTGAGTTATCATTAACTTTCCCTCCTACCATTAGTTTTCCGTTCAAAATAAGATTTTTGTCTCACTTTTCTCTGCACCTGTCGAATCGATTGCCCGCTAATTATGAAATTGCTACTCTCTGGAGTTTCATCAACTTTCTCACGTAAAAGTCATCTCAACATTGCTGGCCTGAATAGGGGGAATATGTGAGCATTGTTAACTTTTCCAGGTCCTTCGATGGAGAAAACTTCTCTCCTCGGTGCTCCTCCCTCTCCCGATGCCCCTCCAACTTTCGACCAGGCAATGGGCATCGAACCACCCAAGGACCCGTATGCTGTGAGGGTGAGTAGCTGTTGTTTCCTGTCTGAACCGTTCAGACTGAGCGCTCACGTGTTCAGTCTCGAATAGATTGGAAATAGACCAAATATCGTTTCTCCATTTCTCTATTCGTCTAGCGTCTGCACACCCCGTGATCAGATAACTGGAAATGATTGTTTCCCAGTGGCTGCTCGCAGCGAAAAGAGAGTGTCTGCTCGTATTGGAGCTCAAATATCCTTTCTCCGGATAATGCACAAATTCTAGCTGACGTTTTCAGGGTCCGATGTCCTACAACGTCGCCCGAGCGATGAGTGCGACGATGTTCGATCGTGGACGAGAAGTAAGTAATGTGGGCAATCCGCATAGGAAAACTAATTGACCCTGGAGAAAATCTGTTTAACTTCCAACAACCAATCCTCCCCTTTTTCAGTGTCGAATGCACGAAGAGGCGGAGGCTGCGGTCCTCCAAGCACTGAGAGAAGAGGAGATGAGACCGATGATAACTGAGGAACCGAAGGAAGAGGAGAACAACCAGAACAAGCAAGTGGAGCAGAAGAGACGAGGAGGGGCGGAGATATTCCGAATGCTACTCTGCGGGTTGATCGCTAATAGGTCAGGCAGTCAGCAGGAGTGAATGGTGTCACATGCGCTGATCCGGTAAACTGTTATATGCAGTGCATAAAATTCTAATTTTCACTTGCACATTTGAATTGATATCCATTTATCAAGAACGATAATATACAAGATACGAGAGCTAGTAGTTGCATTCATCCGCGCGAAACGGGTCGTTTCTCAATCCAATCCTTGATGGCGGGCAGGGCACGAATCTTGGCAGCATGTACGAAGACCTTGAAAGCAATGTAAAATTGATAGAAATTATCAATTCGAGTATGCACCTCGGGATAATCCTTGAGGTAGCCGGGAAATTCCTCCTCAAGCACAGTCACATGCTCTTGAATCATGAAGTCGATCCAGCTCACTTGGTCGCCGATGAGGAAACCCGATTTGCTTTCCTGAAATTGAACTCTTGATTGTTTCTGACGTTGATTGAGTTTAATTCTGACGCTTTATTGTACCTTGAGTAGTTTCTGCAGATGGGGGAAGAGCATGTCTCTCGCGGGCGCTGCACACTTGGCACGAGCTGCCTCCTGCAATAAATTGAATTAGTTTACGAGTTTTCCGGAGCGTAATTCCTAGTCTCAACATCACCAATTTCCATAAATTGAGTTGATTGGAATAATAAATGAACGGGTAACTCACAACGTCTCCCTCTGCATAGCCCATGTGGACGTAGAACCACGGAGCGAGAGCCACCCAGTAGTCCTGGAATTAGATCATTGTTCAATGTTCCAATCAAAGCACGAGCAGGAAATCCACCTTGAACTGATCAGCAATCGCATCGATCCACGCGGCCTCGAAGGGAGTCTTGCCGTAGAAACCTGCATCAAAAATCTGTATTGTTAGTTTTCTCCAAATCTCAGTTTGTACATGGTTCCATTTCCTCACCATACTGTTTGGCAACGAATCTTCCAATCGCCAGTGACTGCGGAAGTTGTTTTCCGTCAACCTCGAGCACGGGAACTTGATCGAAGGTCATCTCTGAAGGGAATTAATAAATTATTCAAGTGACAAGGCCGGAGAGCGCAAGCATAGCGAATGAGTCGAGAGAGGGATGGGTCTTTAGAATGTTTCATTGGAATAAACTTTTGAAACGGAAGAGTGAATACGGGGAAAACATACTATTCTTCCATTCAGCCAGCCACTCTTCCTTCGTGATGCGAATATCCTCGTACTCGACTCCAGCGTATGCGAACATTTGACGAACCGGCTGGAAATAATTATTTTCGAAACTGCGAATCTGGAATGAGTGAAGAATGAACACTGACCTCGGCAACAGAGCGAGAAGGGAAGTAGTAGAGCTTGTAGTGAACCATGGTTAACCTCTGAACTGTCTTGTTTCTCAGTAGATAAAAGCAAAGAACAACAAAAATGTGAGACGAATCGTGGAATCAGAGGAAATTGGATACTCTGAACTCCGCTGGGGCGCTATTTATACTGGCGGGAATGATGATTGTTCGTTTCTGCGAGCACATGCGATCAATTCGATCGGGCGCTTATTATGCGGACGAGAGAGAGGAGAAATCGAGAGAGAGCAGGTGGTAAATCGGCCTTTCTTGTGAGTGAACGAGCGTGATCTGTGAACACGAAAAGAGCTCGCGCAACACAGAAAATCACGCATCCAAGATAGACCAAGAAAGGAATAGGAAAGAATCGATGAGGAGTCGATAGTCAGATTCGCTGTTATCAAGGGAAGAGTGGAAGGCAGCAATCGCCGGCGAGTGTTTGATTGCACCTCTCACTGTTTTTCTCTGGGCGAGTAGAGATAATCGCCCTTCCCACTATTGTTTGTGTTATACCGATCTCGCAGAGCAAAACAAGCGTGTTTTCACCTGTATTTACTGCAAATCGTCGAGAAAAGCTTGTCATTTCAACGAAAATTTCAGAATTGGTCAGTTCATGGCGACCATCGACATGGGCTCTAAGTGTGCGCAAGTTTACCCACGCTCCTCGTCTAGTTCTGTGTTAGGCTCCTCTAGTTTATGTTCTACCCTCACTCGTCTGGCGCATCTCAACCAGCAATGATCTCTACCTGCGGACAGCCAGCTGCTATAAAGGTAGCCAGGATAAGAAGGAGACGCTGACCTTCTAATTGTTTTGCCTATCTGATCCCAGTTCTTTCTTTCTGATCTACGATGCCCCAATACACGCTTCACTACTTCCAAATGCGCGGCCTTGGCGAGGTTCGTTCAACTTTTTTTAAAATTTGGCAACTTGTAGAAACTATCAAGCAGACATAGCATATTGAAGCTCTGCCGTCAAATCTTCGCCCTTGCCGAGGTCGAATTCGAGGATAAACGATATGAGATGGATAAGGAGTGGCCGGCGTTCAAGTCGCGTGAGCACATCCTCAATTCTGATGCATTTTGAATCTCAGAATGCTCATCCATCCAGAATGTGTTGCAGAAACTCCTTTCGGTCAGCTTCCCGTGCTCGAAGTCGATGGCAAGTTTATCCCACAGCTCTACGCCCACTGCCGAATGCTCGCAACGGAGTTTGGTTAGTCGATGCGTTCGTGATCGCTCGTCCTCATCGTATAGCACGGCAAATTGAATTTGCAGGATTCGCGGGCAAGACTCCTTTCGAGGCTGCGTGGGTGGATGCAATCGCTGACCAGCACAAAGACTTCTATTGGGGAGACTTCAAGAAGTTCTGGTGGAGAGCACTCCATGCGACTGAGGGAGACCTGGTACTTATCTTTTTTTCTGCATTACCCGGCGCTGTTTCATATGGTCATCTTTTCAGGACGAGCTCACAGTCACGTTCGGCATTCCCGAACGCGACAAATTCTTCCCCCATATCGAGAGGCAGTTGAAGGTATGTCATTTTTCCATTTTAGAATGAACCAAGTGCTTCAATAATCGATATTCAAACGATGCTTCACTCATTTAGGAGACCGGTTCCGGATTTCTCGTCGGAGATTCGGTCACCTGGGCGGATGTGCTCATCTCCGAGCACGTTTCCGTCATCGAGAGAGTCGTGCCCGGATTCCTGGATGCGTACCCAGAGGTTTGTTGCCCTCTTCCAGATCCGTTTGTTGACAAACTCCATTTCAGACGAAAGCGCACGCAGACAGAATCCAGGCAATTCCGCAGATCGCTCAATGGATCGAACGGCGACCGAAGACTGCTCACTAACTTGCTTCAAAAATCACATTATGAATGATAAAATCTATTCTTTTGATCGCCCATTGCACACGATCCTAACAAGCTTTGTGAGATCGGGATATCAAACGATCAGTAAACACGTATGGGTGGTTCAACCATCTCTATCTTCAAAAACGAGTTGGACGGCACTGCATGACATCATGCATAGACAGAAATAACGTTCCGTTCAAGATTTAGGATTTCAACTGAATCAGATTCAGGGATATTGTGAACGGTTATCGCGTTATCGCGAATCTCATGTTTATTGCTTGAACGCCTGGAGCAGAGATTAGTTTTTCACTAGATGGTGGTACAGATGACAACCATAGATCGAGTGAAAGTAGCGCCATCGAGCTCTTTATAAGGGGCGAATATAGCTAAGATCTCGCTCTTAGTCAGCATGATCTCAGCAAAGGCAACGCTCGTCCTCTTCCTATTAGCTATCTTATCGCTTTCTGTGGTTAACGCTCAGTGGTGTGAGTTTTCTTTGCTACTTCTTCGTTTTGAGGAACTGAATGGGATTACTAAATGATCAATATCGATTGCAGGGGGCGGACTATGGAATGGGTGGGGCGGTCGAGGTTGTGAGTAATTTTGCCATTTTTTCAATTTTTGACTTATTTTGAAAGGAACTTCCATAAAGTTCATCCAATTCATTCAGGGAATAACTGGGGCGGTTACGGCGGACGGGGATGGGGTCACCATCACCATCACCATCATGACCATCACGACGACCATCACCACCATCATGGACACCACGGACATCACTGATGGCTTTCAGTTCCAAATGTTCTGATAGCGACTACGACGAGAATTGTGATAACAACTGTTCCCCTCTGAATTTCCGAAATAAATGTGCACGGCAATAAAAAAACAATACCACGCTTGCATGACTCATCGAATGACTTCATATCCCAATTCGATCAAACAGATAGTAGGAGAAGTACTGGCTACGCAATAGCCCGACACGAGCTTTCACGCTGCTTCCGAAGTGCGGAGGCTTCTATTTGTGCAGACGTTTTCCTTTCCCATCCCACTGTATTGAATTCATCATTTTCCATCCATGAGTCACTGTTTTCGTTTCCTCGATTAGAATTTTTGATCTATTTTTGAGCTCGTAAATGTGTATTATCTACTTTGAATTCGAATGCCCTATTCGAAGTATCTATGCACTTCAGCATTCGTTCATGTATCCCTTTTCAAACTGTATGCTGTCTCTTGCAATTCGAGATTATGAAAACAGGGAATGATTGGACAAATATTAGTTTATCGCTCGGGAAAATCAGCAGCAGATATTGCCGGCGCTGCACGTTTTCCCATTGCCGCAGACGCCGTTTCTGCACGCTCCGAAGGGCGTCGCGTTGTTGGGACACGAGGCACAGCAGTAGCCATTCGGCATGCAGCGGAAGCCGGCTGCACAGGCTCCCTGAAAAGTGAGCGATAGGGCTTAACTGGGTTACTTGAGTATGCAGCCACTCACATTGGTGCATCTTCCGGCGGTTCTTCCCACGGGGCATTCACAGCAGTAGTTGGAAGGAGTACAAGCGAGTCCTCCACCACAGCCTCCATTGGTGCAAGAGGCAGTCGCTGCCAGACCACCGCACGCCGCTGAATATGATTGTGATTTGCATATGAGTAACTGGTAAATGGTAGTACTCACCAGTGTACTCATTGCCCGTTGTCGTGCAGCAGAGTCCGTTCATGCACGTCTGTCCCGCAGCACACTGACCACGCGCAGAGCAACCGACTTGCGACAGCTGACCGTGATAGCATACTCCTGAAAATATTTGTCTGTCAGGTTTTTCGAAAAAATGATATTTCTTACGTAGACGAACTAACCAGAATTAGCAGGAGAAGGATTGCCCGGGTTGGTTGTGCCAGCGACAGAAGTGCAGCAGCAGCTGTTGACGCATCTGCAGGAATGGGATTGGATACTGTAGCAGAATCGAGAACTGACTTGACGGGTCCCTGGAAGTAGGGCGTGCACTGATTCGCATTTGCGCAGCCAACTCCCAACTTGATGTTCGAGTCTCCAGGAGTGCACGATTGGAGGGTGTTGCAGGCTTGAAAGGAGGGATCTAAAGGAAATCGAGGCATGGGTAACTTACGAACTCGCGAGAGAATGGTGTAGGTTCCGACGCGGCATTGGTAGTACACCTGAACGTTATTGGATTATCGATTATTTAGGAACCTATACCTGTCTTCCTCGTCTCGTAATGGGGAATTCCACGGCAGCAGAAGTGTTCGCAGGCAGAGTGATGGGGATGAGCTCGGGAAGAGGTTCAAGGGGTTCTTCTGCGAGAAAGAGAAGGGGAAGAAGAGAGAGAAGAGCGATCGAGTGCATCTGAGACAACCTTTGGTTAGAGGGACTTCGAAAGATTGAAAAGAGAATGAAGAGCTGCTCACTTCTCCTCTCTCTTCGATTCTCTCCTATAAATGGGAGTTTGCATCGCTTCTTCATCTCGTTTATTCAACTGTTTTCTCTTGGTCTGTGTCGTTCCCGTTTCCCAACTCTCTTCCGAATCAATACTTCCTCTCACTGGGAAGAGGAAAGACATGGTTTGGTCAGCTTCACCCATCGAGGAACGTGGTTCGATGGCTGGGGAAAGCGCAGAGTATCAATTATTGCTCATCCTGCTCTTTCGATCGACGATCAACGAGAGATCGGCAACAAAACTCTTTCAATCTCTTTCACACGAAGAAAAGCCAGAGTAAAAGATTAACGGAGATTTTTCAGTCACACGGCCTTAATATCAGCTAGATGAGGAAAATGTCTGCACTTCTGTTTTCTCCTTCAGATGACTACGGAAAGCGACGGTTCTCTTGTCAGTGATGTCTCTCTACCATACATCACATTCTCGAGAAATGCTGCGCATTAGAAGAGCAATTGGGAGGTGATAAGAATCCTTTGTGATTTATCTTTTGTTCCTCTTTGCTTCCTGCTCTTTCTTGGTCAGAAAGTGCAGTTGCCATGACGATTCCTCTGCGTGTATTGGTTGTTTCAGTTTGAGATTTCACTCTAGTGCACGTTTCTCAGAATGGAAGTGTTCTCATCCATTTCCTGCTTCTCTTTAGAAATGTCATTCGCCAACATTGCTCGTTTTCTTATTTCCGTACTTTCGGCGAAAGAGATTCTTTCTTTTAGAAAGAATCGCTAATCAGAAAAATGACGTCGACTCATCCACCCCTCTGGTCATTCAGATCCCATCGATTCAGAGTAAGATGCTATCGAATATTACGTCATGGCGAACATGTTATTTCAGGTTGCCCTCACACTTATGTTTGCCATGTTTTTGATGATTAGCAACAGCTCGAGTTTAGGTGAGAAACACTCTAATGTCAAAAACGTACTCCAAACCTCTAAAGCCAATACATTTTTATTCCAGGAATGGCTATTATCTGCATGGTCAACTCAACCGCACATGAAATAAGGAGCGAGTCATTATTACTTGTGAGCTTTTACACATTTGACCTCATTTTTTTACTTCATTCCCTAGAACAACTATTGATTTTCTTTTGCAGAATACCACTTCGCCGTCTAAATGCGCTCTCCCTGTTGAAGAAAATGCTGATCAACGTCAATATCAGGCACGAAACCGGTCCATTTCACTACATCTGACACGACATTCTTTTTTCATCATAATAATCTCTAGTCTGTCGTCATTCACACACACACAAACTAGACTGCATCTGCATTGGTCTGATTGAGCTCTTCTTCCAGGGAACTCTTGATTGGGAGCCTGCCAAGAGGTCATACTTATTCTCCGCCAATTACTATGGAGCGATTGCTACTGTTTTCGTCTCCGGCATCATGGCTGATAGATATGGGCCCAAGAGGCTTCTGCTAAGTGGGAAAAGGAGAGAGAAACTGGCATGAAACCGTTCTTCCAGTCAGCTTTACAATATCTACAATCCTCACTTTCGCTGCTCCTATACTGGCGCAGTTTGACTACTGGGCCTACTTTATAGCCAGATTCATAATCGGAATGGGAGATGTGAGGGAGTAATCATGGAAAGTGCTTTGGAACCATGTTTAGGGTTTTCTCGTTCCGTGCATAAATTCGCTCGGTGGTTGGTGGTTTCCGGCTACTGAGAAGTCTTCTATGGCTGCTTTGTACACTTCCGGAGTCCAAGTGATCATGTTTTCGGTTTCCTCTGCATTGATTCGTTTAGCTAGCAGCTGGAAGCGCGTCATTAATTGGATCGCGACTGTGCGAGGTGGAATTCCTAGGAGGATGGCCGCTTATCTTTTATCTTTATGGTATGTTGTTGCGCACAATTTTGTAATAGTTCGAGATCTCAGGCTCATTAGGAGTCGTATTCTTGATCTGCTTCTACATTGCTATCACTGATCATCCATCGGACAACAAATGGCTGAGCAAAGAAGAATTGATATTTTTGGAGAGTACGCATGAAGATGCTGAACGAAAGAAGGTAAGCGCGATTGAACACTCATAAACGTGTTCATGTTCAGAAATTCTCCTCGATTCCTTGGAAGTCAATTCTCACTTCCCCTGTTGTCTATGCATGTGTCTTCTGCAATTTCACCTTCTCTTTCGTCTCTTCAATGAATTCAAATTTCCTCCCCACCTTCTTCAAGGTAAGCTGGTCAATCACCAGCTCTAATTTTTTTCAATAATCCCGTACTCAATTCCTCTTGATCATGATAAGGAAAGGAAATCTGGGAAAACAAAATATCGGTGAAAAATATTAATCTAATCCACTCTCAGGAAGAACTCGCCCTTCCTCTCTCAGCCAATGGTCTCTACACGATGGTTCCCTTCTTTTCCCAGCTATTCTTCAAGAATGTATTCGCTTACGCTGCCGATTATGCAAAGAGATCGGGACGATTGACTCCCACGCAAACTGTGAAGACATTCCAGGCATTGGGTGAGCCTTTCTTTTTACACAACTTCATTTTCCTTCTTCAGGTTCCTTCGGATCATGTTTCGCCTACTTGGGACTCGCCTTTCTTCCATCTTGTGATCGAACGTGGATTGCGCTCGTGTGCGGATTCGTTTTCGGTAAGCGAATGTTCCGATGTTTTGTTCATTAGTATCACAGGTCTTTCCTTCTCGAGTGGAGTTTGTGGATTCTTCACCTGCATAATGACGATAGCACCCGCTTATGCCGGTGAGAAATCATTTTTTACCCGAGGGTAAAGAATAACTCAGGAACCATCACATCGTTGGCAATGATTTTTGGCCAGATAGGCAGTGCACTGTCCGCGAATACTGTCAGTTTTGTGACTTACATGGTGAGAATCGTTCCTAACTCCGTTCACCACAAAGTATCATTATCAGGGATGGGATCACAAGTGGCAAATTATTCTACTCTTCGGTGCTTCACTGCAGTTTTTGTCGGGAATTGTATTCATGATTGCCGGTTCAGGTTGGTTCAGGCATTCAAGGCGATGGGAAGGGAAGGAAATGTTATGTTTGATAATCCCTTTCCAGGCGATCAGGCTCCATGGGCACGCAGCAAAACGAGTTTAGCAATGCAGAAGACTGACTCGAGGAAGGCGGAAATGGAATTGGAGGCACTAACCGAGAGCCAGTAATCGTTTTCATTGCAAGACTTACCGAATTACGAGTATCATGGTTACATCTTGAAGAGATGGTAATAAAGACTTTGATTTCCAACACCGTTCCAAAAAGCTGCATAGAAAAAGCAGACCTGACAATGCGACATTACTGTTTGTGCTTATCCGAACCAACTCCAGTTCCGGATGTAAAGGAAGGACTTATTTTTCCGAGCCATTCTCGAAGTCTTTATGCCGCATACTATCTGACTTTCAGATTCAGAGAGTATGCGGAATGAAGATTGCGAGAGGAAGGCCATTCGGTTGGGGATGGGACAGGGATAGAGTAACCGGGAGAGCAGAGTGTAGACTGTTGAACCTGAGGAGATGTCGAAGTGAGGACTAGTGAACCGACTTCACTCCTGGATGTAGCATTTATATGAGGCGAGGGGAATCCTCTTTATGGTCACAGTCACGGTTATTTCGGTGATTGACGTTGATTTGACGTAGATGAAAGCTTGGGTAATCTTACCAATCAGTGTAGAGTGGGTAAATATTTTGCACATTTTTAAGCGGGGAAACCATAGAAGCCTCAATTTGGTCGAGCCTGATTGAATTTAGGTGAAAGCATTGCGTTAGAGCTTATTGTTGAAAATGACCGCTGGTTATTTTGAGATCCAAAAAACAATTATGCGAATCATTTTATCAGTAAAGTTCAGCCCCGTATTTCGTAGGACAAAAATAATTACACTCAAATGGAGTACATAGGTTACAACAGTAGCTCCCAGCTTCGTTTTGAAGTATCACCTAAAGATTTAAATTTTCAGCGCATGTGTTAGCGTTTTCAGACAGTCGTTCTTATTCACCTTCATGATAAAGTTATTTGAGAGTGTTGGAGGAGTACAATACATGGTTAGGGCGGGTCGATTTGTTCTTTACCATTCTCAAGGTCTTCACTCCGCATACTATCTGCCTCATCGGTCTTCAAGACAGTGCGCGGTGTGGAGATGTTGAGGATGTAGCTGAACGGATTTGGGTATGTCGAACTATGACCGAGCGCTTGAAGAGAAGAAGAAGAGATGGGTTAGTGAGGACTCATGAACTGGCTCTTCTCTCGAGGATTTAGTCTGGCTGAATTTTGGTCACAGTCTCAGTTATTTTGGGAAACTTCCGTATGATGACGAAAGCAAATACGCTCATCGCGTAGAGAAGCCATCTCATAATTCTGATTTGCTCCTTTTTCAGTGAACCCATTTTCAATACTATCGTCATGAATTCGCCATTTTCTAAAGTCATGAAAAACGTTTTCATTATAAAAATGAATAAAAGAATGCCAATAAAAGCCAACTTCGTTATTTATTCGCGTTCATGCTATGAAGAAAAGTGTTTTAATTTTATGGCTTCATGGAATTTATTACTTTTGGGTGGAACGGCTTGTATTTTCAGTCAGAATAAATTTGACGTAGTTATGCATAGAATCACTAGTGTTTTCGAGAACATTTTGGGTACTTTTTAATGGTTGTTTCAATAATGGAACTGTTCTAGAGATGATAATTCTTCATTTGCCAGTATGTTCCTCATTACATTGAACAGCAAATCTAACAGATCCCTTTCCGATCCTCGTTCAACCAAATTGCAAGCCATCAATTCGTCTCTTCTCGCCAAACGTGCTATACAATATCCCGAATGTGCTTGACAAATCTCACTCTCGTTCTCTCTCTGATATTTTGTGCAACCTACAATCGCACACATTATCACAATACGTTTGTGCCCCCCGAGGTCTTCCTTGTAGTTGTTTGTCCAAGACAACAAACGAGGAGGAAATGCTTCATTTGCAATGTTCCTTCCCACATCCGCATCTCTTCTTGAACGCCGATTCGTCGAATACATTGAATAATCGATAGAGCTGAATCTCCTCGGGGAGCATCGACACTGATTTCTGCAAGTTACGCGTATTTCAAGCGTTCGCACTACGCAATCTCACAAATGCTTCGATCGAATTCGCGTCAAACCTCTCTCAACAGAAGAAACGAAGCACCTATTTCACCACACACAAACTAAACGTACTTGAATGGAGACTAGGAGACAGAACAATTCTCCGATCCTCGCAGCGTAATCCGTTCTTCCTTCTCTCCAATACGAATGATGCATCTCTCTCATGATTCTCTCTCGATTGTGAGCCGCCAGAAGATTCAGATTATCTGAGGGAGCGTCGAGTTCTGAAACTGAATTCATCAGGTTGTTAGGAAGTTCACTTGTTACAACACATAGGAGAGATTACTGGAACAAATATTTCAATAACGGTGAATCAACCTGTATTCCAGAAAGCGAGTCCAATCAGTGCCATGTATTCGTCTTCAGTGGGCATAACTCGGCGGAACGGATCCTTCTTCAGTCGATTTCCCAAATGAAGATTCTCACGGAGGGTTCTGAAATTTTTTTGTGTCGTGCGATATCACTATTGCATCATGAAATGGTGACTGAACTAGACTTTCAGTATAAATACATTGTAAATCCTTACCGTATCGCATCATCTTTGTTCGTCTCCGATGGGCATTCATCGAAGAAGTCGGCTGCATTCTCGTCGTTCATTGTCGTCGTGTAGCTGATGAAACTGAACAACATCGTTAATATTTTGATCAATGCATCTTTTTATTGAATCTTACACAGTCTCATCATGCGGGAAGTGGTGGAGCGATCGATAAGTTCCTGTTACAGCACCCACGAGAGCGAAATTGTTCTTGAAGAACACTTTCTGAAACATCCACTTTCCATTCTATCAGAATAATAATTTTTTTTTTAAATAGGAATTACCTTTTCCTCGTTCGTGAGAGTTCTGTAATCGTCGAAAGCAGAGTGGGCGAAATCGAGTAGCGATTCAACGTAGACACGACCGTATTTCATGGTATTCGACATCGTCGCAGGTTGAAAGTTCTGAAACGAGTCAAGAATGAGAAAATGTCGTTTCAACCATGGTAAAAGCGTTCCAAATTTTAGCAGACAAAAATCTTACCATTGTCTGTCGAGTGAAGCTGGCTTCCTTACAGAAGTTCATCGGCTGCTGACTCGATTCGCCCATTTTCCGCATCATGCAGAAAATGCTGCAAGACTTTGAATATTATTATCAGTTCAGTCAGTGTTGTCTAGACCTAAATAGAAACAAGAAAGTCACACCTGTATCCCCTCCTGATTCGCTCCAGCAGCGGCGCACCACTCATTGCTTCCATCTCGAAGTGCCTGAATTGGTATTTGATTTATGTTAGTCCGTCACATTTGGTCAACACCGAAACATCAGGAGCATTTCCTTCTTTCTCTATAAACACGCGTTTTTTACCACAGCGCAGCGAGAGGTAAGTACAATAGATCGAGGTCACTCACTTTGTGTGGTCGATAAACGACGTTGACGGCATGACAATCAATTTGACGTCCTTCACATCTTCATATTCCTCTTCAGGCACTTCATGATGGGGTTCTTCTGGTTCTTCTGACATTGGGTAGTCCTCCTCTTGCATCATTGTCAGTTCCATCTACAAACAAACTAATTCGGTGCGATTCAGACACCTCCTTGTTCAAAGTGCTACTCATGTGTGCTTTTTAGATGCGAGTAGTGATCACCCATTCAGATTCACTGTTTTTTCACGTCAGTAGCACAGACAAAAACAAGAGGCTAGACAAGAGGACCAACCCCGTGACTCACTATCTAGCGCTGTTCGGTGGGAGTGATAACAGACTTTCAAGAGAAGTAATACTTACCTGTGGTCTTCGGGCTGTTCCATACGCTCGGCCGATGATACTCGCGAATCGCTCGAAGCGACACTTTCGACAGGATGTGGTGGGGTCTGAAAAATTGAAAATTCAACTACTACGAATCAAAATTCAACCAATAATAATGTATTAAGAAAATATACGTCTTGAAATGACCAACCAGTCAAAATACAATTTCCTCCACCAAGCTTGCACTTGAGTGGTCGAGTTCCTGTGAGGGTCCTCCTGCAGAAATGTTTGTTCGAATAATTCGAATTTGATGGTTTCAAACGTATGCTGGATGGAACCGCGGCTTTCCGAGAACACAAGGTTGGCGCATTGTGCGATTCTAGTGTGTGATCTGTAGTGGTTCGCACAACTGCGGGCACAAACAAGGAGGATTTAGGTTTCACGGACTAGCACAAATGAGAGTGAAGTGGAAGAATAAGACTGGGAAATGAGCTCACTTGTAGAATACTGCACACGCTCGGCACGAGTCGATGCCCATGTGCGAATTCGCCGTTTGCACGCCGCAGATGAGACAGTGGCGGAACTGGAAAATGATGGATCGACACTGAAATCAATTAGGCCAAACGCATTTTCTCCACCAATCACGAATGAAATTATATTTCGCCATACCCGTTCTTATTCCAAAAGATTCTATTCCAACACACGCCAAATTGCAAAAAAAGTCATCGAAAATCTCACCCTCGAACTAGTTGCTTCCATGCTGGAAGGCGGCGTGTCCGGTAGACGATGATGTTCCATCATTGCTGTGAATCCAATCAATGAGATTGCAATGAGAACACACGAAACGGAACGGAGAATAGGAAAATGGAAAATGTCGACAAATGGTCGTGATGACTCGATTGCGTCGTGCTGTTGCGAGTGTATGTGCAAAGAGAGCGACGGGGGTTTCTCTCTGCCCTCTCTCCTCCCTCTTCTCTTCCCCTTTCGCTCTCCCTCGTCAACTCGTGGCAAGGTGCGTCTTTTCTGTGCGCGCACACAAACAGAACCGAATCGTGCCTGTGTCACTTCTGTAGTCCACTACAGAACAGGCCATTCGAGCACTCATTACGAAACGACGAGAGGGGGGATTGATATTGACCGAGGTGCATCGATGTGCCGGATCAAGGGTGGTTCGATGCGAGGGAGGGAACAAGTAATCTGACGTGTAGATAGGCATGTGATTACTTATTTATTTGGTGCATTGTAAATACTCGAGAAATGAAGTTTGAATTTGGCCGGTGTGCATCAGTTCTTGTTCGTCACTGTCCGGTGATCGGATACACTCCTCTGGGTCTGAGAAGGAAGCGGCGTAATGTTCGAGCGCTGCAACAGGTTTGAAAGTGCTCTGAAATTTCAGCGTTGATGCTAAAAACAGGAAAACGATAAAACCAACACTCGATAGGGCCGAACAAAGTAGAGGGAGATGAGTGGGTGAAGCGAAGCGACGAGTTCGATGCACTGAATCGACATTTGAGATTCATTTCGGACTGTCAATCTCAACATCAGCATCTCATGTCCAGCGATTTCCGACGTCATCTCGATAAACAGTGTGACAACATAAAAAACAAGCGCACAAACATCAATAGCAGGCAAGCACGATTGGAGAATCAGTCCCTTATTGTTCACATATAAAATTTAATTTTCTAGAGATGTCCAACTTTGATGATTTCGACGTGCGCCATTTTAGTTCGTCTGCTCATAGTTGATGTTGCTGCTTCAAGCGCTGACCGGATTTTGAGAAATACAATTACTATGATAATGTAAGCTATCGGGTACGGCAGCATCAATAACGCAACACTTATCATGTTGATAATGTCATCTTTGTTTTCGTATTCTAAAACGAACGCACTACTGAATACAAAGAAAAATCACCAACCTAAATAAAAGTATCGGTTAACAACTGTTTGATTCAGTTGAATGAGCATAGTTTTCACAGTTTCTTGATCTTTCCATTCCGTCTGTCCAATAATAAACTGCCAATCAAAGATAATATTTTCACAGCGCAAAAAATAAGCAACACTGAAAGGTTTACCACGAGTCTTCTGAGAGATTGCATGATCCCGAGGAACAGATGGCAAAAGTTTGAGCTACGTTCATGATTTTTTGAGGACAGAACATAGTGGAGGAGAGAAACTTTTTAGCGTCAGCCGATTTTCCAAAACCCGGCTTTTAGGTACTTTCCGGCTCTACCTCCGGCTCTGACCTATCTCAGCTCCCCGATGAGCTTGAAGGTTCTACCCGGGCTCAAAAGATGCGGAAAAATATTCTAAGAAACTTTCATGTTGACGACTTTTGCGAAAAACCACGTCTTCAATATGAAAACATCGAAAAACTGGTGACAAAACCATAAAAAAAATTATACTGAACCGGTATGCCCCCTCTTTAAGAATCTGGAAAGCAGTTTCTGAATCTTCAGACTCACTATAGTTCAGAAAAAAATAGAGCTCGATATTTCATTAGTGCGTTGAAGAGTTGTAGGTCAGCAAACATCGAAAAATCGACTATTTTTGAAAAAAACATTTCCTAGATTTTTGTAATTTAACGTCCATTCTTCATGAAATTTTGCAAAACATTTTTTAATATTATTTCTAAGTCAGTTTCCACATTTTCATGTGGTTTTTAGAGCGATCCGCCGATATTCATTTTTTCGGAAAAAATTTCGTGAATTTTTCCGAAAATCGGAAACTCATCTAGAATGCAAACAAATGAAGTCAAACGGTGAACTAACATTACTCAGGGTTAATTCTATAGAAATACTCACTTATTTAGCCAAAAAAAATACTTTAAGAAAAGTCTCATTTTTCATGTACTTGGCCCGACATGAATTCTGATCTATGGTTTAGACATCAGAAAAGTACATTAGATTGAAGAATACACCCCAATTATCAAATTTTTGTGCTGCACGAGCGCTGTTCAAGCCAAAGAATATGTGCTACATCACCGCGAACTTAACTTTCGCACACACAAATTACGAAATTTATGGGATCCGAAAATGCAGCTAATGACCATAACAATTCTTTAGAATGTTTTACAATTATTTATTGAGGTGTATTCTTCAATTTAAAATACTTTTCTGATGTCTAAACCATAGATCTGAAAATTCAAGTCTGGCAAAGTACATGAAAAATGAGATTTTTCTAAAAGTATGTTTTTTGGCTAAATGAGTGAGTATGTCTATAGATTTTACCCTGGGTAATGTTAGTTCACCATTTGACTTCATTTGGTTGCATTCTAGCTGAGTTTCCGATTTTCGGAAAAATTCACGAAATTTTTTCCGAAAAAATAAATATCGGCGGATTGCTCCAAAAACCACATGAAGATGTGGAAACTGAATTAGAAATAATATAAAAAAATGTTTTGCGAAATTTCATGAGGAATGGACGTCAAATTACAAAAATCTAGGAAATGTTTTTTTCAAAAATAGTCGATTTTTCGATGTTTGCTGACCTACAACTCTTCAACGCACTAATGAAATTCCGAGCTCTATTTTTTTTCTGAACTATAGTGAGTCTGAAGATTCAGAAACTGCTTTCCAGATTCTTAAAGAGGGGGCATACCGGTTCAGTAGAATTTTTTTAATGGTTTTGTCACCAGTTTTTCGATGTTTTCATATTGAAGACGTGGTTTTTCGCAAAAGTCGTCAACATGAAAGTTTCTTAGAATATTTTTCCGCATCTTTTGAGCCCGGGTAAAACCTTCAAGCTCATCGGGGAGCTGAGATAGGTCAGAGCCGGAGGTAGAGCCGGAAAGTACCTAAAAGCCGGTTTTTGGAAAATCGGCCGACGCTAAAAAGTTTCTCTCCTCCACTATGTTCTGTCCTCAAAAAATCATGAACGTAGCTCAAACTTTTGCCATCTGTTCCTCAGGGGGTCTGGTTTCCTGCATTCTCTCAGAAGACGCATGTTACATACGAAATTAATGATGCTCGGTAGGAGAATGAGCGCTAACGCTGCGAAAGTAGATTGTGGACTTGGTGTTCCTTTTCGAATTGTATACAACCTGGAATGAAATTGTAAATTCTTCAATACTGAATGATTCGAAAAGTAGTGCTGGAGAAACAATTTACCGATAGCAGAAGCAAAGTATGATGTTCAATGCGAAGAATGCGTGGCCACAAATTGCAATGTCGTATAGATACAAACAAAGAGATCGGGATCCGAAGTAAGTGCAAGGACCGGTAATAATGTCGATGAACGAAGCTTCCGTTCTGACAATATTGATATTCTTTTTTTTTCCTAATTATAGAATTATCTAAAGATACCTAACAAAAGTGACACAGCATGTAATTGCAGTGAGGAAATCGACGACTGCTGAAGTGAAGAGCACTGCTCCATAAGTTCTGCAACCATGAATACATTTGAACATCAATATTCAAGATAGAGGCGCGATGAAACAAGAATAAAATGAAAATACCTCATTTTCGGAGGCGTTCGCAAAGTGATCACACAAAGTAGCATTAAATTGGCGATTATTCCGAACGAACACACTGTGTAGTGAGTGACGCTTAGCATAATAGGCGTAGACATTAGCCGTAATAGTATAGACAATGAATAAGTTATCAGTTCGGTAGCGATCTCGTGTGCTATAATCACTCAGAATAAAGAGGTGTCAACAGGAATTAGATTCAGATTGTATGAGTGAGAATTAAATTGTACCCACGTGAATAGAATCGGTTTCGAAAACAAATAGATAATTTCACAGTACGAAGACGATAAAAAAACTGGTTGTGATTTCATGTGCGTGCCAAATAACCGCTGACTTCAATCTGATTTTTGATAGTGTCCCACTTGTCTAGACAACACTTACGCGTTTGTATGCAAATATACAGATACGATACAATTTCAACAAAAATGAGCATACTATCCAAGCTAAATAGCATCGAATACAAAAAAATCTCTAGATATTCTCTCGACATTTTGTGCTTCTCTAGATACGGTTTTTGCTATTGCTCCGGTTATCGGTATGACTTGAATTAGAGAGTGTTTGCGTTGTCCAACATGTAAGAAATGACATCGCACTGCAACCAATGGCGATTTCTTGAGCAAAAAAGTAAAAGACGAACACTCTATATGGACGAACGAAGTATAGGGTAATCACTGGATGCAGTGACACTAGAAGCTCAATACACTGAAGAGATCAATTTTAAACTATAACCTTTTTTTGGAGAGAATGTTACCATTTGCATCTCATGACCGGCGATTTCGGATGTCATTTCATAGATTTGAGAGGCGGCATAGAAGATCACTGCACAAATGCCGATTGCTGGTATGCAGGATTGAATAACTAAACCCTGGAAAATAAAGTTTTTATTCAAATATTCGATTATTTTGAGACACACTATTTGAGGAGATGCATACCTTGATTATCTCCATATGCGCTTGTTTAGTTCGTGCGCTCATCTTGTTTGACGTGGCATTGAGTGCCTTTCTTATTTTGGCGATTACGACTATGATGATAATGTAGGCAAGGAGGTACGACAGTAACAACCAAGCCGAGCTGATTATGTTGACGATGTCTTCATTGTCTTTGTAAGCTGAAGTTCCGTCTCTTCTCAGATATAAGTGGTAATCAATACCGTAGTAAATATAATTGGGGTCGATGGTTCTATTCAGTTGAATTAGTTCGTCCTTGACTGATTCAGAGTCTTTCCATTCAGTCTGTCCGATTACAAGCTGCAATTTTGAAAATAATCGAAAGAATGAAATACCAAACACCTACCATATTGACAATATTCGGAGACATAATCGTAGCCAGAGCAACGATAGTCGATCTTGCACTTGGCGTTCCTCGACGAATCGTATACAGACTGAAGATATTTTATATCTATATCAAGAAAACAATTAATAATAGACATCAAATTTTTGTATAGGATTCAAAAATCATACCGATAGCAGAAACAGAGTGTAATGTTGAAAACGGAAAACGCATTTCCGTTCAGAGAAATAGCATAAAGATACATGCAGATTTTAAAAGAGCCAGTTATAGTGCACAGTCCGGCAAAGGCTTCGATGAAGGAAATCTCGGCCCTCAAAGACAGAGTTTGTCGATTGATCGTCTTCGAAAGCTGACTTTGCGAATGTCAAACAGCTAGTTGCAGCAGTGAGGAAATCGACCACTGCGGAGGCCGCCAGAACTGAGCCATACGTCCTGAAGGAATTATCATTATGAAACTTACTTCATTTTAGGGGCAGTTCGATTCGCAATCACAATGAGAAGAATTGCATTAGCAATCATTCCAAATGTGCAAATTGAGTAGTGAAGGATACTCAGGGCAATTAGCGTGGGCATTGCTATTCCTTGCAAAGGATCGTCGTTTTCTAAATAATAACGAGGTGATATCTTATCATAGAAAATATCGCATCGCCACTTCCGATAGAGACGAGAATACGACTGTTCAGATTCAGGGAAATGGCATGAGAGAAAGCTCATCTTGAAAGGTGTGGTGACATTGAGTCATGGTAGTCTATTACGTTGCCATTCTACGGCCTTCGCATGTCTACTTATGCAAAGGACAAAACATCATCAATACATTAGTCGAAGCTGCTTTTCTTGAAGTATGAACACAATATATTGCTGTACATCGGTGTTCAAAAATTATTTCAGTCCCCACAGTTTTGTAAAAAAATTATAATTTACCTGTTGACTCTACGACACAGAATAACTACCACTTTCGATATGGTATTTTATAGGGAAATCACATGACAACACCCACGGTTAGTCAAACTTGTAGTCGGCTTTGATCAATACAATACTCGTGATTCTGAATTATTTTGTAGTACGTTAGCCTTTGAAGTTCCTTCTCCTAGGCTCGTGAGCTACTTATGCTTTTATCGTTATGATCGATAAACTTGCTCATATCTTTTTTAGTTCCATTTCTAGATATTTAACAAAAGCAACTTGAAACAGGACCGTGGTCGATATCTGTCCTGGACTATCTATGTGCATTTCAGGCGAAACTAACAGTGCGATGATATCCGATTTACTGGGAGAAATCTCATCCTTTCTCAACGGGAATTCCTCACTGCAATATGGTTATGAGTGGGACAGAGACTACTTCATTTCATTGTCGATGACGTGAGTTTCATAAATGTTCTTTCGAAAATTTCAAACTCAGTCAGCAAAAGTACATGCCAATAATCGGGAGTCTCACTGTACACCCTATCGTATTCTACTTACTTCTTTTCGATCATCGATCAATGGTTCCTGAGATACGAATTGGATACTTCTTCATATATGTAAGTTATTTTGCAAAATTGCATATAATAGACACATTTGAGCTCATGCTTGTGCTGGACGAGTTAGTTTTCTGCTTGGCGTTTCGAACATACATGCTTGCACCATACGCGGCATTTTACTGTGAGGGACCACTGTGCAAAAGTGGGTTGGACACGCATTGGTTGATGGTTTGAGTAATGAAGAATTTCTAAGTTAGAGTGCAATTTCAGGCAATTTTCTCCATTACAATTGTTCTGATGAATTTGCCTTTCGATGCTCTCGTTGTGAGGTTGCATCAGATGTTTGTGCCTTCGGGGAGCAAACTGAAACTATCAACGACGTAATATTAAATTTATTGTAACCGTAAACGTCTCCCACTGGATTTCAGAGTTCAAATTGTCATCTTCATCCTTCACTCTATGCTTTTGGCATTCAATATCGTAGCTTGGGGTGTTTCTGGTAAAGAATGCAACGACAGCGAAATTCTGAAAGCGGTCAGCTCATTCATTATCTGTCTGGAGCATCAAGTGTGAAAATGGAATGGAATATGATAATGTAGGAACCTGAGCTGAAATGGCTTATCGATCGTGGCGGATCAATATTCATGTTCGGTCCACCGGGGTCGCCACAGTTCTTTGGACGAGGTGACCAACTCTGTCCTACGGTTTGCTTACCATTCTTTAGCACTGATCACTCTCGCTATTACGTTGTGCATCGTTTCCCCAGTTATCACTTTGTTCACACTTGATGCCATGAGAAGAGTTGCAATAACGAATACGGTACGTTTTTATTCAGAAATGATCAATAATGTGTCGTGATCGATAATATAACTTCTATCAGAGAACAGTTTCCTCGGGAACGCAAGCGGCAAGTCGTCGTATGATGCAAGTATTTTTCGCTCAGGTATGATATTACCTTACCTTTTTGATATTTCGAATTCCAACTTGTTTGCACCTCAGGCGGCAATAGCAGGCGTGAACTACGTCGGTCCGCTGTTCATCATGTTCACTTTCATGGTCATCGACGGCTCATGGATCCCTGGTCCAATACTCGCAGTCATCGTTAGATTCGTTGCAGTGGTGGGGAAATGTGATTTCCAACTAAGAATTCGCAATTTTCAGATTGTCTACAATACCAAGAGCTATGTTTTCGGCATTTTTCTGTTGTTGAAGAACCCTAACTATCGCAAGGTGATTTCCATCACCGTGGCAGGAATCTCCAATTATATTTTCAGTTCTTGATCAACAAATCGAAGCGTCTAATCGGAAAGGGCAGTGAAGAAACAAGAGTTCGGTCAACTGGTGAAGCAACCAAATCGTATGTGAAGTGATGTGTTTTCGATGGGAGAAATTTCAACAATATTCTTCTTTACTTGGGCCTTACTTTTTGCTATGAAATTTTGATTCATCGTTTAGATTCATCATACAATGCTTTGGGTGTTTTCAGTCTGACAATAAAAATAAAATTTGTCATTTCACCGCTAAACGCGATAGATGTTATTCACGCATCGATACTCGCGTAATTTGTTACATTGTAAATTAACTCTATGATTTAGGTATCGTCTATGTTACAAATCAAGTAGACAACTACATTATTTTACGCGTACCATAAAACCGTCTTTGGTGATACGATTTCACATAGTCATGTGATCATCAATATCCACTATCATAAGAGATCGGGTATGATAACTATTGGTCTGCCGCAAACTTGTTCTGCACAATCAATAACACAACAAATCATCAATTTTGTTATTGAATAATGACTAGCAATGAATTAAAAAAATTTTTGTTTCTTTGTTGAAATTCACACTCGGTACAGCCCAGGAATGCATGAGTGAGGAAACACAAGTCTCCATTTCATCAAAGACCGTTTTTCTGTCGAAGAACAAATGTTCAAACCAGCCATCAATCATTGTAATGTCGCAATGCCTACACACAACAACAGAAAAAAGTATTCTTCGAAGATTTTTTATCTTTAGTAACAGTGTTGTATAGTTAGAGCATTGTTGCTGGCTATTTCAATTGTTTGATCTGTGCGATCGAGTATTTTGATTTGTCTTAATAAGCTGCTGACTTGAAGTTGTTGCAAAATATGGAGTTCAATATTTCTAATAACCAAAGCCTTCGATTCGGATTCGATTGGGATTCTGAGTACTTTGTCGAAATACTACTGACGTAAGGCTCAATTGACTATCTTTATGAGATCTGCTTGAAGACAACAACAATACATGCCACTCATAGCAAGTCTCACTCTTCACCCAATCGTACTCTACTTATTATTCTTCGAAAATCGATCGATGCAAGGGGAGATTCGTATAGGATATTTCTACAGTTACGTTCGTCTTTAGCAATACGAACGTCCAAGCACTATCTTCCTTCAGTTATTTCTCGTGTTCGATGAATGGATATTCTCTTTTGCCATTCGCGTCTATCCTCTCACTCCCTTCGCTGCAATCTATTGTGAAGGTCCATTATGCAAGGCAGGATTGGGCAACCAGTGGCTCATGGTACTTTACCATTTTCGAACAAAACACTTATTTTTTCACTAGGCACTTATCTGCTTTTCGGTTAGCATCGTAAATTGTCCTTTCAATTTCATGCTTGTGAAGTTGCATCAGATGTTCGTGCCTGTGGGAAGCACAATGAAGCTGTCTCTTCGGTGAGTTTCTTACTTAGGAGACCTTCCACGAGAATACGTACTAACCGTATGCACGACTTTTTCACAACCTATCCCAATATTCCATGGGTGACTCTCTCATACCGAATGCTGATATCTGGCCCAATATGGGGGGGGGGGCTCTGGTGCACTTTTCGAAAAACGCCAGGGTCGACCCAAAAAAAGTCGAAATTTTCACAATTGAAGAAAGGCTTTTCTTTTAGGGTTTTCCGTTGTATTTTTCGATGCAGATTCCAAAAAAATCACTTTCGAAGCGATGTGATAACGATAAAAAGTCGAAAATGCCGATTTTCATCGTTTTTCGTTTGTCCTGAAAATTTTTTCTTCCTATGTACATTTTCTTTCTAGAAATTCGGATTCTGCGTGAAAAAGTACTCCTAGTGGGATTTTTCTCACACCGATCTTTATGGTTGCCCGGACTTTATAAATCCCGGAACAAGGCTCACCCAGCGATTTTGATTCGGGCCCTCACATCAAATCCAGCGATTGCGAGCTAATAAATGAGGTTTACAGTAGCGCCAGAAAGTATTTGGTCACTTTTTCAAAAGCTTGTAACTTTTGATTGGGAAAAGATCTGAGGCTGATTTCTTGACTCATAGTAGGGAATCTATTGTAGATCACAATCCTGCTATACCGGTCTCTCAAAGATTCCTCCCTATTGCATAGTGATGACGCAATCAGACCCTACTTTTTCAAAAAATCATATTTCCTTTGTAGAATTTTTTTGGAACGCCAAACTTTTTGTGCATGGAGGCACCCCTTGGGGCTACTCAGGAAAAAAATTTCAAGTGTCTACGACTTCGCATCATGGCTGCAAAAATCCTGCAAAATCAAGGTCGAGATTTCAAATCTCAGCTTCCAGACGTGCTAGAGACCTATTCTAAAGACCAAAATAATCCTCTGGGTATTACCTGACGATCCCCAAAGTATGGTAACGATAACTCACCATTTTCCGTCAGTGGCCAAAAAAGTAACTTTTTCGGATGACCCGATTTTGACAGTGTGCCATTCCAAGGGTGATTTTTGTAAATTCGTGATTTTAGTGTAGGAACGTTGCAAGACCATTCATTAGTAATTGCTCAAATTTTCAAGAGGTTTGCTTCACTCTCCTGCATGTGGCGATCGATTTCCGGAGGTACTCTGGTTCGCCCCGCTCTCATTTGAACATACGACCATAGTTATATTTTTCTTTCTGGTGAAGCTACCGGTCTCATATTTCGTAGAAGTTATGAGGGAGTTGCAGGCCACTTATAGGCGAAGTTAGAGCCCGATTGAAGGTTTTTGAAAAAATCGAAAGTGGGCGGGGCGAGTATTTTCGAGCGCAATGTACCTCCGGAAATCGATCGCCACATGCAGGAGAGTGAAGCAAACCTCTTGAAAATTTGAGCAATTACTAATGCCTGGTCTTGCAACGTTCCTACACTAAAATCACGAATTTACAAAAATCACCCTTGGAATGGCACACTGTCAAAATCGGGTCATCCGAAAAAGTGAATTTTTTTGTCACTGACGGAAAATGGTGAGTTATCGCTACCATACTTTGGGGATCATCAGGTAATACCCAGAGGATTATTTTGGTCTTTAGAATAGGTCTCTAGCACGTCTGGAAGCTGAGATATGAAATCTCGACCTTGATTTTGCAGGATTTTTGCAGCCAAGATGCGAAGTCGTAGACACTTGAAATTTTTTTCCTGAGTAGCCCCAAGGGGTGCCTCCATGCACAAAAAGTTTGGCGCTCCAAAAAAATTCTTCAAAGGAAATATGATTTTTTGAAAAAGTAGGGTCTGATTGCGTCATCAATATGCAATAGGGAGGAATTTTCGAGAGACCGGTATAGCAGGATTGTGATCTACAATAGATTCCCTACTACAAATCAGCCTCAGATCTTTTCCCAATCAAAAGTTACAAGCTTTTGAAAAAGTGACCAAATACTTTCTGGCGCTACTGTATGTGCTAAAATCTTGTATTTATGACGATTATGTTATTTTTAGTTTATAATCGAGTCATATCGACCTTGATTTTACCGAATATGTCTGTCTGAGCCCGGATAGCGTGTTTTACCTTTTTCGAGAGAAACAAATCGACAATTCAGAGTGGAATGATATGATAGGATACAAATAATCATTCTTGTTCGTGTTTTGCATATATGCTGTGCTTATTTTAAAACAATTGGTGCGTCCTTTAGCCACCAAACATGTCTTAGACGTCCTAAAAGTGGAAAAAATCGATTTTCATGAAAATTTCAATTTTCTGATAGTTCCTAGAAGCTAATTTGAGCTTCAATCTTAGTGTTTTTGCATAAAATGTATTCTAGGCATAATACCTTAATTTATTTACGTTTTCGGAGATTTTTGGAAAAAAATCGAATTTTTCATTTTTTTGATGTTCGAAAAAATGCTCAAAAAAATTTTTTTCCTGAAAACTGCCAAAAGTCTCAGAAATGCTCACATTCGAGTAGTTGATCAGTCTTGAGCGAAAAAACGGCACATAGAAGCCCAAATTAGCTTCTAGGAACTATCAGAAAATTGGAATTTTCATGAAAATCGATTTTTTCCACTTTTAGGACGTCTAAGACATGTTTGGTGGCTAAAGGACGCACCAATTGTTTTAAAATTAGCACAGAATATGTGCAAAACACGAACAAGAATGATTATTTGTATCCTATCATATCATTCCACTCTGAATTGTCGATTTGTTTCTCTCGAAAAAGGTAAAACACGCTATCCGGGCTCAGACAGACATATTCGGTAAAATCAAGGTCGATATGACTCGAATATAAACTAAAAATAACATAATCGTCATAAATATAAGATTTTAGCGCATAAACCTCATTTATTAGCTCGCAATCGCTGGATTTGATGTGAGGGCCCGAATCAAAATCGCTGGGTGAGCCTTGTTCCGGGATTTATAAAGTCCGGGCAACCATAAAGATCGGTGTGAGAAAATCCCACTAGGAGTACTTTTTCACGCAGAATCCGAATTTCAAGAAAGAAAATGTACATAGGAAGAAAAAATTTTCAGGACAAACGAAAAACGATGAAAATCGGCATTTTCGACTTTTTATCGTTATCACATCGCTTCGAAAGTGATTTTTTTGGAATCTGCATCGAAAAATACTACGGAAAACCCTAAAAGAAAAGCCTTTCTTCAATTTTGAAAATTTCGACTTTTTTTGTGTCGACCCTGGCGTTTTTCGAAAAGTGCACCAGAGCCCCCCATATTGGGCCAAATATCAGCATTTGGTATGGGAAGGTCACCCATGGAATATTGGGATAGGTTGTGAAAAAGTCGTCCGTCGACCTTGCCCAAAAGCTACGTTTTCTCGTGGAAGGTCTCTTAGAAGTTTGGAAAAATATAGCTCGTAGGTTGAGTAAATAAATATAATCAGCCAAATATTGGTTTCAGTGTCCAGATGATAATGTCTGTCTTGCTAACATCTCTCCTCATCTCAAATATCGTTGCATGGGGAATCTTCGGAATGGAGAGCGAACGCAGTGAATTGTTGATCGAGGTGCAATTATTTTGGTGCCCGTAAAACAATTATTACAGGAACCGGAACTGGATTTGTTTCGCGCCCGAGGAGGCAAAATCATCATATTTGGTCCGCCAGGATCACCGCAGTATTTTGCATGGGGTGAGTTTTGAATTACAGATTCAAAAACAAGATACAAATGTTCTATGCAGCTCTTATCGTTCTCGCGTGTCTACTGTCGGTGCTTGGTCCGTTCATGGCAATTTTCACTATCGATGCGATGAGAAGAGTGCTGCTGACGAATTCGGTTTGTGATAATAACCACAACATTCTCGGGAAGCAGGGATAATATTAGGTATCTATTCAGCACACAGTCTCTCATGGAACACAGGCAGCGTCACGCCGAATGTTTCTAGTCTTTCTATATCAAGTTCTCTCTTTCAATTAGACGAAATCGAAAGAAAGATAAACAATTTTAGCTCGTTGGTGCTGCTTTCATCTACATTGTCCCGCTCTTCACCATGTTTTGGTTCATGGTCTTTGATCTTTGCTGGCTTCCCGAGATGTTACTCGCATTTCTGATGCGATTCATTGCACTTGTGAATGAAATGATACAAATAGTTAGTAATCGAGTTTTTTTCAGTTCACATTTATTACAAAAGGCTACGTGTTTGGCTGCTTTCTCCTCTTGAAGAATCAGAACTATCGCAGGGTTACAGTTTTAAACAACTTGTTAAAAATGCCTCAATTTCAGTTGTTACTTAATCGTGTGAAACGTTTGATGGACATCAGTATTACTGAGACAAAAGTTGCCACATGGGCAGAAGCGAACACTAAATCTCACGGGAAGATCTGATTACTATCACAAGAGTCATGCAATAGAACTGACGTGCTCCAACTAAATTAAGTAGCTCTCAATATATATTTGTTTCGCCATCGTTCAACGCTTGGTTCTAGTTGGAAAAATAAGAAATCCCTATTCGATCAATATTTCACAACCAAACCAACAATTTTCTATGAGTTAGCTGTTGGCGCATAATTTCAGCTTTGAACATCTAACCGGAATCGTAAAATTTACTGTCTTCCACTTTACTGCTTTGTTTTATATCCGTGATAAAAATCCAGTAATGGCTTGAAGTATGACAAACCTTCATCCCTTAGTATTTCTCAAGCTCTGATGATATCATTTCCTCCAAATCATTCTGATTTATACACCACAAAATGCGCCCATCGACAATACGTGGAATAGACAAATTTATTGCATGCATTCAATCATCTCAGTTTCCTTGGACAAAAACATTACTAGAAAAGCGTGTGCCGGTACTGGACTCAACCAATCTTGTTCATTCTTATAATTGAGCGACACTTTCCTTTGCGGCAATGACTGCGATGCCCGAAGACGCCGATGGAATCCTCCGCTTCGGCTTCGATTGGGAACGCGAATGGTTCATCCCCTATTCGATGGCGTGAGTTATTCCACATACTGTGAAGGCCGAGATTGAAATGCTCAGTCAGCTCAAATACCTACCCTTCATCGGATCGCTCACTCTTCATCCCATCGTTTTTTATCTGTTGACGAACGAGCAAAAGTCGATGCTATCTGAGATTCGAATTAGCTATTTCTTCTTCTATGTAGGCAATGCAATTATAATTTTTTGTTACTTCATATTTTTTAATAATACTCAAAAAAAATCAGCTGTCTCTCGTATTCGATGAGTGGTTGTTCTGTTTCGCCCTTCGCATTTATCCTCTCTTCCCATACGCTGCCCTCTACTGCGAGGGACCACTGTGCAGTATTAATGAACAATGGATAATGGTATCTTTCTATTTCGTATTTCATTTGCAATGTGTAGGCATCATTCAGGCACTTCTTTCATTCTCATTCCTCATCGGCAATTGTCCGTTAGACTTTCTCATTGTGCGCATGCATCAAATTTTCGTGCCCTCCGGAAGCATTTTGAAGTTGTCGAAGCGGTAATCTCTCTCATCTCATCGCAACGCAAAAACATTTTTTTCCCGTATCAGTCTACACATATTTCAACGATGAAAATAGGAAAAATAACTAAAAAAAATTACAGAAAAAAGCTCAACATTCAGATCTCTAATAATAGTGAACTTCTTCAACGTATTGTTGATGGTTTCCAACGTAATCGCATTCGGAATTTTCGGCAAAGATTGTGATGACACCGCAGAGTTAATAGAGGTACTTAATATTGAGTGGGGAAACAGCATAAATGAGCAAGATCTGAGTAGGAGCCGGAACTCGCATGGCTTCGGGAAAGAGGCGGGCGAATATTAATGTTCGGCCCTCCGACGGCTCCACAGCATTTCAGCAAAGGTATGCACTGAATTGTACTAAACAGAAATAATTGCCTTGCAGCACTCGCTCTTCTTGCTGTCACCCTCTGTATAATAGCGCCTGTGTCTTCTGCCTTAACAGGCGACGCGATGCGAAGAGTCTGGGCGACCAAAGCTGTTAGAAAATATCCATATTTCATTTTGTTTTCACACAATAACATTCTAGAAGTCAATCTCCGTGGGCACTCAAGCGATGTCGCGTCGGATGTTTCAAGTGTTGCTGTTTCAGGTGTAAACTAAAATCGTTTGCCAGTAAAATATCTCTTATTATAGCTATCGCTAGGCGGCGTGAACTATGTTGGACCACTCATTTTCTTTTTCTCATTCATGGTCTTCAACGTGTCATGGATGCCCGGCTCAGCACTTTCTTTGCTGAGATTTGTGAATACCGTGAGCCCTTCAAAGCTTGCAAAATATGTTCTCCAATTGAGATTGGATTCACTACGAGAATTTACGTGTTTGGTCTCTTCTTTACATTGAAGAATCCGCAGTATCGAAAAGTACGTCTCCAATTTTCATCATATTTTACATTTTTTGTTCAGCGCTTGATCAGAAAAGCGAAACGTTGTGTTGGGAAAGGGAGTGATGAGACGATGGTTGAGGTGACGACCAAGATCCAATGAACATTCTTCAATTAATATTTGTTCATCTCTTTCCAACATTGAATGCATTTGTTCACATACGATAAGAAACGTGTTATTTATTGAATGCTTGCTCGAGCAATGGAATGTTTATTCCTAACTGCATCAGAATGACTGAATTGAGAATTGTTTGATGAAACCTTGCAGTTGATAAAACTCCAAACTGTGCTGAAATGAATTTGTTGAAACTCTGTCTTTACCGTATTAACCAACACTCGATATGGCCGGACAAAGTATAGGGAGATCATAGGATGCAGCAAGCAAACTATTTCAATACACTGAACATGTTTTCATTATTTGTTTGTAAAGATATGATTTTGCTTACAATAAATACCGTATATCCTGCACCATCCGACGACCAGCCGTAAATAAGAGACATCGAGTATACTGTGACAGCAAATACATCAATCGCCGGAAGACACGATTGCAGGACAAGACCCTACAACATTTTGAGTGAAGTCGAAATTGCAATTTGCAATTAACCTTTATTATCTCCGTGTGGGCCTGTTTTGTGCGGGCGCTCATGTGAGTGAGGGTTTTTTTCAAGGCTTTTCTCATTGAGCGTAATACGATTATAAACAATCATGTAAGCAGGAAGGAATGGTAGAGTGGCCCAGAGAGTGCACAAAATCGATTCCGGTCTTTCTTCATCTTTGAATGCTGAAAATGTAGGCGAATGGTGCGAATGTGTAGATGAACTTACCAATGTAGATGAAGTCGATATTCACTGACGCGTTGATTTTAACTAATCGGTGCATGAGATCTTCGCTATTCGCCATTTCACCTTGGCTGCAGTAAAACTGAATGTATTCACATTCGCATATTTATCTGTTCTTTTCGAGCTTACCATAACAGCAAAGTTGGTTGTGACAATTACAGCTATAATTCCATAGACCACACGCGCTTTTGGAGTACCTTGTCTAACCATGTACAGACTCAAAACAACAATTGTGAGGAATTTGAGAATATGATTCATAGAAGTTGATAAGAATGAGATACATGCAATGAAACTAACCGTAAGCAGAAGCACAGTGTTATGTTGAAGGCGAAGAAAGAGTGACCACCAAGGGAAATCATGTAGAGATAAAGACACATTTGCTGAGACTCAAAATATGTGCACTGGCCAGTGAATGCTTCGATGAAATCGACCTCGATTCTGCAAGAAAAAGAATTCGGAGTAAAAATTTTAGGTCATGAATCTAACAAACTTCATAAAAGTCACTCAGCACGCAACAGTAGTTAACAAGTCGGTCGTAGCAGAGGTAAAAAGAACGGCGGCATACGTTCTGTAAAAAAGACTAATATTTTATGAATGAGATTGCAATTACTTCATCTTCGTCGGAGTTCGTGTCGCAATAACACATAGGAGAACGATATTAGCTGTCATTCCTGCGCCACAGATTACATAGTGGATGACAGTGATTTCGAGCGGACGAAGCATTTGTAGGCGTAATATCTGGAAATCGAGAGAACTAATAACTCAGCGAATAGGAAAGAAATGATGTCGATCAAGAATCCATTGTGAGATTCGGTCGAAGGGAGAAAACAAGTGAAAATAGATAGTCTGCCAATATAATTTGTGATTAGACAAGTACAATACTAACGAGAAGTGGGAGTACAAAGTAGCATGTAATTTGAGGTTCTGAAGATGACAAAGAGAAGAAACAGTAGTAAATCTACTCATTCTCATAATAAGAGCTGCAGTTTTCGAGAGGTATATTTGCTCGCAAACTGTGCATAACATTGATTGAAGCTCAAAATTGTAGAACGATTGTATTAGCATGACATACAATAAATCACATGAGGTTGTGCTGTCTGTGTAACTCTGTGTTGATGTTTTCCCATAACAGCCATAACCATAACAGATGTTTTCCCATTATTTTTTCACTAAGAAAACTTCGCGAATTCTCAGTAGTTGTTATCCCCACTTCACCGCACGAATTTTTTAAAAAGTTACTCGAATTGTGCTAATCTAACATAGAAAATTACTTATGAAGTTATGAAATAAACTATAAGGAAATATACTATAATGCACTGACGGAGAAACGGCGTTACTCGATAAAACCAAAGTACTCGATTCTACACCGAAGGAAGAAAGATTGCTGGAATGCCAATGACTACGAATCCGACTACAGCAGCCAGTCGTTGAGCAAGAGAGCCCTTCTCCACGGCGAGGATCTGGGAAGGGAAAGTGTGGATCCAATCACATCTCTACTAGGGTTGTCAAAAATAATCCATCTCTTCATTTCGCGTATCTCTCGCGGGTCAGAGAAATAAGAGTCCAGGTGAAATGAAGAGGCGGATTCTTTGTTTTGACAACCTAAATCACAATCTACGTCCATTACTCACCTCGAAGAAGGTGATGTAGAGGAATGTTCCGATGGAGATGCACGAGAGCATACTCTCAACCCCGGCCTTGGCTGCAGTGCTCATCGAAGCATCCTGAGAGAATTAGAAATACAATAATTTCATGGTTTCTTTCAACCAACCTTGAGCAGCATTCCGATCACGCCACCGATCGTGCAGACTGTCGCCACGAAAACTGAATTACGAATTACGGATTACAGATTTTTGTTGACGTAGAGTTAAAAAAGGGCAAGGAACTCGAGAAAAGGTGAAACAAACCAAGCATGGCTGCTACGAATATCGAGTTCGTCGGGTGGTTTTGATGAAGGCGAGTTCCAATTGAGAACGCCTGCAGAAAATGATTGAATTTCCAATATAAAATTTTCATTTTCTCACAGCGATTCCCTTGTGCAGAATGATGCCGATGAAGAGCGAAAACCCGGCCACTTCGGTCTTCTGGAATGATCCTTCTTCGGATTCACAATTTCCATTTCAATTTAAACTCCCACCTGGATTCCGAGCGCGAATCCCTCGAGTAAGACGTGTAGAAGGAAGGAAAGGATGAAGGTCAGCGACTTTAGGTAGGCTGCCTTGCCTCCTCCTCTCTCCGGGAGAAGGGCACTTTCAGCAGGGGAGACAGAGGGAGGAGTCGCCCATTTGTCCGATTGTTGGCCTTCGGAAGGAGGTGTTGAAGGTGAGGAAACAGGCGAGACGTCGATTGCAGCTGATCTGAGAGTGGGGAAGAATGATGGAATCGTTATAATTAATGATGGAAGGGGAAGTTGTTTGTATCTGTCCGTTCATTGCTTACACATCATGGGAGTGTCCGTGACCACACGTGGAAGGAAGGAGGTCGAAGAGATAGATGAAGAAGAAACCGACACCTGAAGAGAGATCAAATTATCAGGGCTGCATGTTATGGAGATTGTGAAATGTTAGATGCATGCCATTACCAATAACAATGGAAGGAAGCGGAAGGTCAGAGTCGAAGGGGGCAGCTGTCTTGAACTCCTCGAACGATTCACTGACAAATATATTTTTTATTGAATTATATTGTTTACAAATTCGTACAGCGCATCGGGGAGCATGTCGAGAAGAGCGACTCCGAGAAATACACCGCCTGCAATTTTTTTTATTTAGTAAATTAATATAAATTTCACCCAACAACTATGAGTGCCACGGCAGAACGTTGAAATGACTCACCCGCGAAGCACGATAAAATGGAGAGCACGGCAGTGAATCGATCTAAGGATCTCGCACGGGAACGAAAGCATTGGAGGATCTGCAATCGAGGCGAGTTTCTCTTTTTTGTGTGTATTCGTGTACCTTGACGGGCACGATTCCACAGACGACAGTGATGATAAACATGACTGCCAAGTAGATAATCTTCATGCCAACGAGATCCACCATCGCTCTAATTGAGAGGGATTAGATGATAATTATACACAAAAAAACATTCAATAGTATTGCGGAACGTATTATGAGAACTGGAACCGTTATGATGAGTGGATCAATCATTCACAGCAAGATCTATTGAAATTAAACGTCTCTAACACCCGTCCTGACATCTCTAAAGTACCGAGTGAGAAACGGTTGTATGCGTTCCGTCTTGTTCTTTGACCAATCTGCCTTCGCACACTTTGTAAATGCTTGCGTACCCAAGTGTTCAAACCAAAGAAGAAACCGAGAAGAAACTCTAGACTGCTTAGGCTTTGCTTCAGCGGGAAGAGTATTGAGACGCCGATTTGGGGTTGCAATACCAGAATTACGGTTTACCAAATGGTATTAGGATTCTTTCCTAATCAGAACGAATATATCCGATAGAAGAGGTAAGATTACCAATTCTCATTTCTCGTTGAGCGGAGAAGCAACGAGCTAGTAACTTACTCCATGAAATGAAAAGGCTAAAGCAGGAGACGTAGACTGACAAGCCTAACAAGTTCAAAAAGTGCAAATCGCGATCAAAGAAACACGGCTTCAGTAGGAACATAAAGGCACGAAATTAGGAACATAATTTTCATGCGGAGGAACGACTTTATTGTTACAAACATCGGTTTCAGATTTTTCAGAAACCCCGATTTGAAGACCCAGGGAAGGAAAAAAATGAATAGACATGCCGAGAAAGATTTTTAAAATATCAATATTGGACTATCCTTTCATGGGATTACCGCGGCACAGGAGTTACAAGATCATGCAAAGGATTATTCTATATCCGCTGTTCCCTCAATTGTGACCTCTACCTTCATTCTGATTCTGTTCACTATCGTGCATATTGCTCCACTGCCCGTGAATGGTCCAAAAAAGGGCTAGGTCAGATATCCGGTGGTTCTTTTTTAGCGTAGTGGAGGAAGATCGGTGTCTGTCTATTAGGTTGTGCAGATAGTCGCTCAACAAACGGATTCAGAAGAAAGAGCGATCGAAGTAGAGGAGAAACTACCTTTTTCTAGACGTTGCAAAGTGTGAACCGAGCAAATAGATTCTACGGCAAAATTGGTTTGCGCTAGTACCCAGCAAAGAGATTTGGACAAGAACTTTGAGTTCCTTGGTTCTCTGATGTTTGTTCGTCAGTTCGTCAGTGACCGAGATGGGAGCGACGAGAAGAGAGACGATTCAAAGTTCAGTTAATTTTGGTGTACTGCGAGTGTCTCCCTTGCATTCGTGCAGTAATGCAAGCCAAATTCCCATGGATGCACAAATGATCTGTGGTCTGTGGGTGGTATATTTTTAGCTTGTAATTTGTCTGGTATTCGGCTTCGCATGTTTTTTTGGCACATGTATTGTTGTTTTCAAGTTAATCAGAAAATATAATTTAGATGTTGTGTAAAATGTCAACATGAAAACAAGAAATGAAAACGTTCTCGATTTTATTGCTCCTCCTAAAATACGAGAATGCTATGCAGCCTATGTTTTCCCAGTTATCTGTGTTGTGTTCCAATTTGACTTGATCGGTTCGATTAGATTTCTGCCCCAAATGATAGCGAATAATCCCTCCCGATAGTCTTTCATCATCATCATTATGACGACTGCATCTAGAGCCGGAAAGATGGAGATCACTGTGAACCATCGGTCCAGTCTTCCCGCGTCAGGCACATTTCCAAAAATAGGAATCGAGACCGCTGTTCCAAATGGAATATACACGAACAGGATAGGAATAACACTCTGAATGATTCCATTCAATGTGTAATATGAGTAATTGAAACCTGAGCGAAAAGCGCGCGCAATATCTTGATCTGAAACGTTTTGTAGCTAGAAGAGAGCATGTTTTCCGATTTGAGATGAAATAGAGTCAGAGTAAACAATATTCCTGCTACCACGAAGTTGCTAATGATAATGGAAGCTGCGAGAAGAAGAATCGCACATCCGCGGATATTGAGGTGATCATCATCCTGTCAGTATTCGTCTCAGCATTATCTACTAAGCAATGCTAATCACTGCATATCGAGAGCTCCCTCCACTCCTTGGTGGACGCAATGAACGAGAAATCGCAAAGAACGTAGAATTAGTTGTCTTACCCAAAAATGCAACACAAGCCAGCCGTCATCGACAGAAATTCCATGCAATGCGGATACGAATTGTTGCAGTATCGCTTTTCCAGCCGCATTTCCGCTAGTTGCAAGACAACCGACAAACCTAAAAATAGCAATTTAAATTAGTTCTGCGCATCAAATGATGATAAGAACAAAGGTTACCATAGAAACGCGAAGAAAATCGGATACAAGGCTAGTTTGCTCACAAACTTTGCATTTGAAAACCATTCCAATTTGAAAGGGCTGAAACAAGGTTATTAGGATTTTTATACTGCTAGAATCAACCTTCGAACGCTCCAGAATCTGTGAAGAAAGTTGATGTTCATTAGAGTAAATGGCACAGTAAAATAAGAGCCGCTAATTGATATGATATACTAAATGCGTATTAATATTGTGTCAGAAAAGACAAATCACTTTATTCTTCGGAAATTCTTTCGAAAATGCCCCGAGAGCACAACCCGATGATATTGATGCCTGCGGGAAAATTCATTAGAAATATCAATGTCATCTTACCGGTCGAACAATCAAATGAACAACAAGCATACAAATGTCGTTGCTGGCGAAAACTATCAGCAAGTAGCGATAATTTCCCAGGTGAGGCTTGCTATATCGAGAAATGAGGAAGAGAAGGAGTATGTTCAAGAGAACCCCAAACACTAAGGAAAAAATAAGGATTGAGAATGCCGAATTCAATAGAAAACCCACCTAGAATGGACAAGTCGATCAAGCTTTCTATTTCGACAATCATACGAGTACGATTTAGAGAAGAATGTAATCACTGCTAACTTGAGAATGACGGAGTTCTTGTGAAAGAAGAATCATCCCGTCTTTTATTTGAATCCCACGAGAGTATAGAACTACGAATAAGTGGGAAGATTGTCAGAAAACATTAACGAAGTCATTATTCACACTGAATATCGTGACAGTAAATTTGTTTATTCAATCGCAAAGATTCATGTATTCCATGCAGCTCGAGTCGACATCCATGTAGAGACCGACACTTCAGATTTATGCAATCCGTAGATCATTGCCATCAGTCCCTGACGATAGTCTTTCATTAGCAGAATGATCACAACTGCATCCAGAGCCGGAAAGATCGAGATGAGGGTGAACCAATGATCGATGTGACCCTTGGATTCTGAATAATGTAATAGGGGAAGTGAAAGACCGAGGCCTAAAGGAATGTAGACGAGTAAGACAGGGACTGCACTCTGCAATGGGCGTTTTTTTATGAATTATTTTTGTTTTATTTACCTGAGCAAAAAGTGCACTCAAAATCTTGAATTGATACTTTTTGTAGCTCGTTGAAAATGTGCTTTCTAATTTGATGTGATGAATTGTCAGTGTGCAGAGAACGCCAGAAGAGAAGAAATTGATGATAAAGAGTGCTGCTGCGAAGAGAAGAAGTGCGAGATCGCGGTAGTGGAAATGGCCGTTTTCCTGAATATTAGCTACTATTATTCAATCTATCGAGTCAAAAATAAATATAAACCCAGTAATGCATTATCAGCCATCCATCTCCAATAGTTACATCGTCAAAAGCTGCAATCGACGATTGTAGAATCGCTTTCCCTACAGAATTCCCGGTAGTTTGCAATGCGGCGATAGACCTACATAATTTGAATAATTTTTTAAATTAATTTATTGACGGACCACACAACCGTCATCAAAATGGGATAAAGAGAGAGTTTAGCAGCAAATGTACGGCTTGAGAATAATTCGATTTTGTGAGGACTGAAAATTGTCTCGTTCTGGAGAATTGTTGAAATACTCCAACCTGTGAACGGTCCAGTATCTATGCAGGAAATTAATGTTCATTAGCGTGAAAGGAATTGTGAAACATGCGCAGCTTAGAGCGATGATATACTGTGCAGGAAAAACAGACTGCTTTCAAAATTGCGTGTCTCGAATGAAATCCTCACTTTGTTATCTGGATACGATTTAGAGAAAACTCCCAAAGCAGAGGTAGAAGAAATTGATGCCTGCAAATAAAACCTTCTGCTGTTCGCTGAAATTTAAAAAAACCGGCTGAGCAATCGCATTGAGAATGACTAGAAAAATATCGTTGCAGGCAAATATTTTCAGCAAGCCTCGATAGTTGCCCAGTTGCGGTTTGCTATATCGAAATATGAGATAGAGTAGAAGAGAGTTGAGAAGAATTCCATGTACTGCAAACATCGATTAGACTAATTCTGACTAGAGCACGGAATTGAAACTCACAAACAATCACGTTCTCAATTGGTCTCATTGTGAACATCGTTATTGATGTGAGATAACAGAAGAAGACTGAGGTACAAGTCAGCGAACACGAACTCGAAGCGTCATCATCAATATATGTATGCTTGTCTCAAGAGAGTTAGTTAGCGAATGAACACTAATGAGCATGAAAAGTACATGGATAGAGTTGATGGATGACCGTCGAGGTTCCCTGTGATTTCTGCCTAAGCCTGTTTCAATCATTGAATAATTATCTGAACGCTCGGAAATATGATTTTTTCCTCAATACCTCCTTTCACTCCGCGTCCATTTTTACTCTTTCGTTCGTTGCCGTCTCAATGGTGAACCCAAGAGACCCCATTATTTCCCATTCCCGAATCTGCCCCCATTTATCTGTTTGGTCATCCAATTGTCTTCTCCCTACCCAGAAGAAGAAAGAGGAGTACGAACCGGAGTGGTCACTCGCCCAAACACTCCGAGTAGAAAGCAATCGAGGAAGAGAGTGGAGTGAGGGGAGGGAGAATACGCATCGGGCGAGAGATTGTGGCTAGCGAAGAGAGTGCCAGAGAGGAAAAGTGGGCCCCTCTGCACAACATTCGCGTGGCCAAACCTCCCTGTATAGTGGTTGTACCAGCCAGCGTGGCTAGTCTTTCATCTTATTCTTCTCGTTTCTCGGTCAATCCTCTCATATTGCGCTTCGCATTGATTGACTGCTCCTTTCCTCGTCTAATATTAAATATTGTAATGTATTCTTCAGCTGTCTACCTCAGCTCTTTCTCGTCGTCATGCGAGAAGCGTGTTAATCTTCAGTCACGAATAAGTAAAGAAGAAAGGTTGGTCCGACTCAAATAACTTGACGTAATTCACGTTTATTTAGAGATCGTAACACTCGATTTTGCGCAAAAGTTCTTTGGAAAGGCTGGATTGAGGTACATTTCTTCATTATTCCTTCAATAAGTCACTCGTTCAGTTGGCACTTCACCCAGTCATCCTCACAGCCGGTCAGATAACGCCGGTGAGAATGACTTCCTTCATTCTAACCAGCACAGTTTCCCTTTTGCCAATCTTCTCCGTTTCAGGTTATTATCACTCCCACGGGTTCTCCATCGCCACCGAATTGTGTGAAAAGGAAATAAAAAAGTTATTATATAATCCATTGTTTTGCACGACACATGGGAACATTGATAATGGAGAGAAATACGAATGTCGACTTTTTAAAATAGTTATTGAATTGTTCCTTGCCTCTTCCCACTTCATCGCTGTGCATTCCAACATCAAATTCAGAGAGCTTGATGAAACAAGTCTATGGATAGAGATGAATACGATAATCAATTATCATTGGATTTCAGATTGATTCAATTTGTAGATGATAACATCAAATGATACACAGAAGATTCATCGGACATGGCATCCGTTGAAGAGAACCAGAGTATTGTGCACATCTAATTTTCTGGCCCCGAATTCATCCTTCGATCTCTCTTTCTTGTCAGACAGTTGTCTTCTCCCTTTTTCTGAAGAAGAGAGAAGCACAAAACGGAGTGGTCACTCGCCCAAACACTTCGAGTAGAGATACATCGAGGGAGAGAGTGGAGAGAAGGAAGGGAGAATACACATCGGGCGAGAGATTGTGGTTAGCGAGGAGTGTGCCAGAGAGGAAAAGTGGGCCCCTCTGCACAACATTCGCGTGGCCAACCCCCCTAGTATAGTGGTACTACCAACCAGCGTGGGTCAATAGTCTTTCCTCTTATTCTTGTCGCTTTCTCTGTCCATTTACTCGCTTTTCTCTGAGTAACTGCACGTTTCCTTGACTAATGATAAAGATCCTACTCAGCTGTCTACCTCAGCTCTTTCTCGATGATAATCGATCAGAACTAGCCATCTTCAATTACAAAGGAGGAAATAATGAAGGTTTGCCCTATTCTGAATATTTGCCAACGAATAAGTTTGTTCAGCACTACTCACGCTAGACTATGCCCAAAAATGCAACAAAGGAGCTAAAGACTTTTTCGGCAAAACAGGCATGAGGTGAATTTCTATATTGTTCTTTCACTTAGCCACTCGTTCAGTTGGCACTTCTCCCAGTCATCCTCGGCGCCGCTCAGACAATGCCGGTGAGAATGGCATCTCTGTTTCTCTCCTTTCCGTTTTATTTTGCCAAGCTTCTCCATTACAGGTTACTATCACTCCCACGGGTACCGCATCGTCACCAATTTTGTGAAAAGGAAGAAAGAAATTGTTATTTTTGTGAAAAGAAAGAAAGAAATTGTTAGTATTCGATACATTGTTATGCACGAGAAGGAAATGGGCAACAGCTATACATATATATTATATATTTGGATTGGAAGGAATGCGTAACACTGCTTTTAAATCTATGATACTAATTTTAATCTGTTCCTTGACTCTTTGACCCTCCCTGCACACCGTATGGGTTCCAACATACAAAATTCAGAGATATGATGAAGCAATCATGTTTATGGACATAATACTGAGACGAATCAAATATATATGTTCGCACAGTCACATGACCAACAATTTGACTACTAATAGCAGATAGTCAGTGATAACAGACAGCAGTTCTACCTCTCGGACATCATTGTCGAATGGGGGGGGGGGAATTCGGTCTGCTTTTAGGGCATCGATTGCGAGTGGAATAGGCCAAAAAAGAATAAACCAAACAAAAAAATAAATATTTGAAGTGAGTCAGGAAGGGGGGGGGGGTGAATCAGCGCTGAGTGTAACGCGGCGTTGAAATAGGAAATCAGTGGTCACTCAGGCAAACACGGAGAGGAGAGAGATCGATCGAGGGAGAGTGAAGAGCGAAATGAGAGAATGGGAAGAGAACGCGACGAATGAGAGAATGTGAAAATGGAGAGAGCACACGAGAAGGAGAGTCGCCCACTCCACATCTATTGTATTGCGTGGCTCCACTTTTGTACCAGCTATAGTAGCTTCGTTTTGCGCTCGCTTCTCATCGATTTATTGAAATTTTCGTGAATTTTTATGCGCGATGTCGTCGTATTCTCCAATATTCTCGATTTGTTTAGCTGCCTACCCCTGCTCCCTCTTGAGAAAAATTCGAAATACATGTGATAATCAGCTGTCCCTGCGGACAATTTTACCAAGGTTTGTATGAGTGATGTTGAATAATTCACATTTATGTTATTTACAGTTCCCGCAACTCTCGATTGCTTAGTAACGGATTAGATATTTTTGACATTGGAAAAGCAGGAAATTCGTAAGTTTAGATATTTTGGTGTTTGTCAATACGATTATGTATTCAGATGGCACTACTGGTCGCCCCTTCTCACTGCCAGAAGCGATAACGCAGGTGACCTATTCGAATTCTTCGTTTCCAATTTCTTTTCTCCTTCCTAATCCGTTTCATTCCAGCTAACTATCACTCTAACGGGTTCTACATCGCCACCGAATTGAGTGAAAAGGAAATAAAGATATTGTTTATACTCGAGTTATTGTTTTGCATGTTAAATATTGATTGCTGTCAATGAGTAACACGTATTCAACAGAGACTGCCTGCACTATCAGCACCTCTTTATTCGCTGATTCTCTTCATGATTCAGTACAATCCTTCTTGCAATGGACTAAGAATGGTTATTCAGCCAGTCACTGTGTGCAGTGATTCATCTATGGAGAGAGTAGAGGGCAACGAGAGATTGGGATGAGAACACGGTGGGCGAGGGATCGAAGAAATGGAGAGAGCGCTAGTAGAAGAGTGGACCTCTTCACAACTTTACATCTTTCACTTTGCTCCCTTTTGCAAGAGATACAAGAGTGATTCGGTCTACTTTCACCCACTCTATCCGATTCCTACATTTTAAAGTTCATTGATGTGTTTTATTCGTTGTCGCTGTGCTATGTATTTAATCGAGAAATGAAAAATGATATTTTCAGCTGCCTATCCCAGTTCTCTATCGAGGTCATAAACGTAATTCGCTCTCTCCAATATTTCTAATCCCCAATTTCAATCAAAATGTGATCACCCATGGAAGAATTCGTGAGAGCAATGCAACGATGTAAGTAACTAAGCACATCGTCTGAAATAATAATCTGAATTTCAGATGCTTACTGTCTTCGCACAATTCAATTAGTTTATCAAAACGAACGGGTTCACATCGCCAACGTATTGTGTGAAAAGAAAAGAAATAAATAGTTTATCCATCTCTCCGTTCCCCCGTTACTCATAGTTTCCTCTGCTCGCTCTTACCCCTCATTCATTAGCGTTCTCTCTCGTTCACTGCCCTTGTCACCCCTAGCTTTCCCAATTCTCTCGCTCTCTACTCTTTTCCCTTACTGTATGTGCTCTCTCATCTCCTATATAAGCCTGACATTCCGTTGCTTTCTTTACGTCGAACCACCCCCGTATACCTCTTGTGCCTTTGCTTGTGCTGTCTCGGAAAGCATCTTCCGATTACAGACACGGGCTAGGGCTTCGAGAGACACGTGGGTTTGACCAGTGTAAACCTTGTTGATTGGCCACTACGATAAACTGTGCTAAGTAAGCAGAACCTGTCCGAGTTCACCCACAATCTGAACCACCGGAACTCGACAGAGTTCGGCACAATTAAGTTATTGTTCGGCATGTCATTGATAGGGCATGGGCAACAGATTAAACACAGATTGCCACAATCAGCCACTCTTCTCTTCTCTTCATAAATCAATCCAATTCTTCTTGTAAAGGACGAAGAATGGTCACTCAGCCAGACACTTTGAGGGGTGATTTATTCATCCAATGGAAAGAACAGAACAAAATGAGAGATTGGAAAGAGAACACGGCAGGCGAGAGATCGAGGAAATGGAGAGATCGCTGGAGTAGAAGAGTGGCACTCTCCAGTTCTTTACATTTTTCTCTTGGGCACCTCTTTGCAACAGTTACAGGAGCGATTCGGCCAACTTTTATCCACTCTTTTCGATTCTAATTACTTTTTTTAATTGATGCTTTCGTTGTATTTTCGCGTTACGAATATGCTATTTTCAGCTGCCTATAACAGCTCTTTCTCTCGAGATCAACTCGAATTATGTGTGATTCATCAATCCCATCTGAAAAATCGAGGCATTATCCCAGTACACATAATTGTCTAACAGGTTTGCGCATCGTCCCGCGAATAATCGTTCATTAAATAATTCAGGCTATTACCGTATTCACTTCAGTTTCGTCTCGCACTATCCCATGCGGCTGCCATCTTCCAATCTCCATGCGACCGGGTACATGTAAATTCATGCGATAAATGCAACGACGTGAGTACCTCAGTATAATCCGAAGTAATAATCAGAATTTCAGATTCTGACCGTCTTCGCTCAGCTCAAGGCATCTTTCAAAGGTTCAAGATCGCAACCAAAATGAGTTATTTATGCTCGTTTGTACATGTGAAAGATTATTATGAATCGTCAGATATTAGTTGAATCAATGTATTATGCGAATTCTACACTGATAATAATCAGTATCTCTCTGATCTTTACTTCTCTATTATTTGATACTGCTCTTTGTCGGGCAACTGGTCACTCAGTCAAACGCTGTGAGGAGTGATTGATCGATGAAGTAGTAGGGTGGAACGAGAGAGTGGAAGAGATAAAGACGGAGCGGAAGGAGTGTGGTAAAAGAAGAGAGTGCTAGAGATGGAGATCGAAGCCCTTCCCTCCATCTGTCCATTTCTTTCACTTGGTATCCCCTCTGGGCTAGCTGAATTACCAGCAGAGACGTGCCCGCAGTTTTTTTTTTTATTTAGTAGTATATTATTACTGATTCCACCTTTCCACAGTCTCTCCATGTACTCCGTATTTTCATTCCCAATTCCGTCGTTAATAAATAATCTGCTTTTAGCTGTCTACTCCAGTTCTTCCTCGGGATTGTCTCGAAATGTATCACCTCCATCTTTAATTATGAATGAGTGATTGAGAAGGTTTGTTAAATTAAATATTTTTATCCAATTTTTATCGCCTTCAGTCATCATAACGATGGATTACGCCCAAAAGTGCGAAGGTTGACAAGTTCTGAGAACCCATTCTCGGGAAACCAGGAATCAGGTATAACATTTCCACTTGCCTTTCCACATGTATGTCCGTTCAGTTGGCACTCCGACACGCGTCATTTCAACTTCGGAACTGATAACGCGGGTCAGTTGTGCTCCTCTCTGATCTCCGGTTGGCACTTCCATGTGTGATCCTCCTTTTTTCAGGAACATATCACCAGCACACCCGCCACATCACCTCGTTATTGTGAGAAAGTGAAATAAATCCATCATTTCCTTGACTGTTGGTTAGACAATGGCATGAGATACATCGACAATGTGTTGATGTACTGAAAAGGGAGAGGGACAAGGTGAGTGTGGGCTGGCTCTATACGAAGAGACGATAGAAGTCACCATCTCTTTGTCAGTTACACAAGACGATGCCCAGATGAACTCTTTCCTTTCTTCTATGGAGACCTAGCCTCCTACTTACTCGGACTTTTTCTCTCTTTTTTGTCAGACTTTTTTCATAATATCCGGTCCCGTTCATCGCCGGCTCTCCATTTCTTTTTCCAGTGGATAACATGGAGAAAACTAGAGCAAACGGAAAGTGATTTCAAAATCTTTATTATTCAAAAAAGAGTTAAGAATCTTCTCGAATTTAGACCAAAGATCAAAGACCGAGGGCACAGGTGGCTCTCTCACCACTGGGTTGCTGCTCTTTTCCACGGTGCCCCCGCTGCATCTGAACATTTTTCATTATTTTGAGCTAAATTTCTAAGACCTTCTACTAAATTGTATCGTCAAAATCGGTTGTCCTCCTTTATTGTCAGCAAATTCGACAATTCGTACAAGTTCTCGCACTCACTGGCACTGATATCCTGCACTCCATGTTGTGCATGCTCCCGACGCTCTTCCCATACACTGTATACAGTAGTCAGGGCAGTTCTTCCACAGAATACCAATGGCTATGAGAGGTTATAGATGAGGTCAATGATAGCACAATAGCGCCCTTATCGAAAGAAGTGCATCTGGACCAGTTATCAAAGCATTTTCCAGATAGCTCTGTCATAACCAGGAGAGAAAGGAGAAAAAGAGGGAAGTGAATAGTATAAAAGTTCTGGCACCTCCTGATCCTGTAGGGTAGGATGGCTCGTATTTATAGCAGCTTCATGGATTATGAAACCGTTACGAAACCTGCAATATAATATCCACTCTCTGTCTATTGCGTGATCTATGTCTATTTCTAACCTGTGATGAATCCAAATGAGTCAACACTACACATAATGAATCATAATTACCAAATTAGAGACACAACAGTATCTTCTCTCTTGTCCCTTCTACTCACAAAGAAATGTGGGATAATACTACTCCCGTCCACGGCTTTGTTTAGTAACCGTTGCATTCCCTCTGCTGCATCATTCATCTTTTATACAGTGATCCGAGTCCACTTTGAAGAAAGGTGTTCCACAGTGTTCCACAGTGGAACACTTTTGTCCACTTTTTGTCCACTTTTTGTCCACTCGCCAATTTCTCATTAAAAGAAGCTATGAAACGTGGTCTATTTGTGTTTATTTTCTTTGGGTAACATCCTTCTATCGATTTGAGCATAAACATATAATTAAAAAATGATTTTAATACTCTATTTTCGTTTCCACTCGAGTCCACATTTTTTCGGGCGGAATTTTGGTGTATGGCGTGGTGTATACCGTAATTTCGTGAGTCAATTGCGTCGGACTGATTTGGTTACGCGACACGACTCCTTTTTTTATTATTGATTTTGTATATTTATTAGGTTATTAAATTATTAAATA
>LS541967.1:21027-88316 GCA_900490775.1 Pristionchus maxplancki
CCAAAATGTGATGACGCAGTTCGATTAGATTTTTAAAGAAAAATATAATCCCAAAATTTGAAAGTTCTAGCTTAATTTTAAAGCGAGTTATGGGCATTTAAAAGTTTGCTTACTTACAGTATCCCTACTTGATTGCTGAAGTCGATCGTGGTGGGACCCAATTAAATTGTTGATTTTTGAGGAAATTAGGGATGTGAGCACAAGTTGATTGTAAATACTATTGTTTACGGGAAGAGAAACGTTGTGAGCGCCCTTACCCTCTTCCTTTCCTCAAAAATCAACAATTTAATTGGGTCCCACCACGATCGACTTCAGCAATCAAGTAGGGATACTGTAAGTAAGCAAACTTTTAAATGCTCATAACTCGCTTTAAAATTAAGCTAGAACTTTCAAATTTTGGGATTTCCTTTTTCTTTAAAAATCTAATCGAACTACGTCATCACATTTTGGTCGAAAATGACGGGTTTATTCCTCCTTTAAATTGAAAACAATTTTTTTAAAGCAGATACTTAACTTCGTAAAAGTGATCCGAAAATGTGTGTTCAAATCTTTAAAAAAATATTAGATATTAGTTAGTCTAACCACCAATTACAAAAAAACCGAATCGCAAAAAAGATTGATAGTTTGATACTATTTACAGTATCTACCATGATTGATATAATTTACGGTATCTTCCACGGAAGAAGAATGTTGGCATAAGATCTAAAGAGACTTTTGAGATTTATAGGTCTTTTTCCGTAGTATTCTTGAATTGGGAAACTTCTTTCCTCTTTCTCTTATCTCGATGTTTCTCCCTTCTCCTTCCACCTCGTTGTTTGACTGCCCACGACTACAAAATGAATTGATTCATCGAAGGGAATGGATTACAGGGACGAAGGAGGAGAATCATCTTCATCTCAACGGAGAAATGCCATCAATGATCCCCATCAAGTAGAGGGAACCTTCGAGGGAATTAGACGACACAAGAAGAGTGGAGGTACTCCCCCCCCCCCCTTCCTCCATTCCATCCTCCTCCCTTTCAGCCGGTCGTCTCTTCGAACGACATTCTCTCTCGGATGCAGCAGCTTCTCATTCCATTCAGAGAACAGTTCAACCGGGGAAATGTTCCCATTGTGATTCCCTCTCCCTTCTCAATTCACTCCAATGCTCAGTCTGTTCACTCGTATGGCACAAGGCTTGCTTCCCACAGGTCAACACCCTTTTTTGCTTTTTATTCTTTTCAAATATCAAATATTTTTACTATTCCTTAAAAAAATAAGGGTAATTGCAGATAACAGTGAGTTGTGGTCATCAAACGGCGCGACGAACGAATTCCGATCGAAGAATGAGTATATTCGGAGTGAATCTCGAGACTCATCTCAAGTAATTTTCCCTCTTTATCTTGGTTGTAAAAGATTGTTGGTGCAGAGACGAAGAGAGGACGATTCCGTTCATTATCGAGAGTACTATCAACGAGATTCAAGGGAGAGGAATGAGAGTGAAGGCAAGTGATTCCCTTATGATCCCCTCTCTCTGTTGTTGTCTCCCCTCCATATCCCCTTCCATATCCATCGCTCCTCTCCACGAGTAACGATTCTCCCTTTCTTCCCTCTTCTTTTCTTTCTTTCTCTTCGGACGATGCATCCAAAAAGGAGAGAAATGAAGAGAGAAGAGAGGGGACGAGTCTAGTCTAGAAGCAGAAGGGAAACTCACGCTATTCTTATCCTGATGAAGAGAGAAATGAAGGGGGAGGAGGAATCAAGTGAGGGAGGAGGAAGGGAGGGAAGGAGAGAGGGATGGGAGAGGGATAGACACTTCCAGTAATGAGATTGGAGACACGACAATGGAAGGACGTGAGAATGAACTATTGAGATAGATTAACAAAGTTGTCTGTCTCACGAGGGAAGAAACATCATAACCAGAGAGTAGTCCAAAGGGGAAAAGAAGAGAACAAGTAATGGAAATAATATATCCGCTTTAAGGGAATCTATCGAACATGCGGAGTTAAATCGAAGGTGGAAGAGATCTGTGAACTCTTCGAGAAGAATCCTTCTTCCTCCCCTGTCGATCTATCTTCACTCCATCCGATGAGTCTTGCTTCCGTCGTCAAATTATATCTGAGGAAGTTACCCCAACCACTCCTCACATATCAGTTATACGACGAATGGATTTCTATCGCCGTGAGTACTTTATATAATTGATCTTTGATCTCTCTTATTCCATTGCAGGAGATTGAATCGGAATCATCTCAACTGTCATCAATAACTCGTCTTCTCTCTCTTCTTCCTCATCCCAATCATTCGACTCTCAAATTCATCCTCCTTCATCTCAATCGAGTCACTTGGTTCCATGATTCGAATCTGATGTGTGCCTCGAATCTGGCTGTGGTCATCTCTCCTTCCCTTGGATGGCCCCCTTCCCTCTCCTCCTCAACGGGAATCAATCACATTCATGCACTCAACACAACCGTCAAACTACTCATTCGACATGCATTCGTAAGTGTGTCCTTCTTTTTCTTTGAGAGGAGAGAGGGAATGATCTAGGGGGAGGAAGGGGGAGGAATACAGTGAGAGAAGGAGGGAATCTGGATGGGGAAGGGTGTTTATGAAGGAGAGGGAGAAGTGTACAGAAGGGAGGGAGGGTTGAGTGAGGGAAGGAAATACTAGGAATGGACAAGAGGAGAAGGGGTCTACGCTGTGTGGGAAACGAAGAAGAAGAAGACTGTTAGAGGGGAAGGAAGAAGAGGAAATGAGTTGAAGTTGAAGTGTGTGACTGCAGGAATTATTCGGAGTGGATCGAGAATCGGATTGGACTGCCTTCTCAGCACTCTACTCAATGGAGATGCCATCGAGAGAATCATCGAGAGATGACGAAGATGAGGTCAGTCTATTACCTTGATTACTCACTCTATGGGGGAAGGAATGACGCAGATGGAGAGATATTGAATGATTAGAAATGAGATGAACTAAATTACAGGATGATAGTGAAGATAAACGAGAGGAGATAATGGATGATGAAGATGAGGAAGAAGAACATTCTTTTATTCCCCAACCACCAACTCCCGATCTGCTCAAGAGTACACGATGTATCTTCATTCAACCACTTTCTAGTTTTTTTTATAACTTTGATGCGAGATTCTTCAAAATACTTTTAGTCAATTTATGTACGAGGAACATAAATAGACGAAACGGTTATATTTCTTGAGAATCTTGCGAAATTGTATTGAATGGGACGATTTCAGTGGAAGATCGAGGAGATTCGGAGAGTCGATTGAGAAGAAGAGACAAGAGAAGATCGTATACTACGAGTATACTCATCGCTCCCAGAGGTTTTAACCACATTTTTATTAACACAATGTTACGGATTTAGTTTAGCTTTTTCAGTTTTTTTTATCATCTTTCTCTTAACAATTTGAAATTGAAATGAGCTGATTTGATCTCCATAGCACTTTGATCCCATGTCTAATTTCAGTAGAAGATTCTGTACGAAAGCAACGATCAGTGGACGAAGATCTACTATCGAATGTCACTCTCAATATATCAAAAGTGAGTACTCTTCTCATTTACTCAAAAGAGGTAAAAAGACAACGAGAACCGGATGATGTTCGGGAAGTAGATTGCGGGTTGAAAGTATTCACCCGTTAATCGTGACGAGTATAGAACGAGAAAGAGAAATGTGGTTGAGGGTCAATTCTTCGTCGACGATTCTTCCCTTCCTTCATCGAATGGATCGATCAAACTTCGACGACGTCAATCAGAGAAAGAGTACGTCTCCCATTCTAATTCAGACCACGACCGGGTTATTTCCGTCCATCAAGTAGGTGATCTATTCCCCGGTACTGATGTTTCCTATGTATGACCTACCCACTCTCTCATTTTCCCATACTCTCTCGTCTCGAGTATCTTCCATTGTTCTCTTCAGTCCATATCTCACCTCACTCCTTCTTTCATGTTCATTCGACCTGTCTTCAATTCGTCCAAAAGAGAAGGCTTCTTTCTCTCCCCTTCATTACGATTCCTTCCTTTCCCAATCCTTCTCTCATTTTCTGTACATAATCTAGCGATAGTTTCATTTCTCTCCACCCTCAATACGGCTATTCCCTCTTCTGAAGGAATTCACAATAAAGGGATAATATGAATACGATGATTGATTGATAAATGTCTTATTGCATCTATCGAAGGGGAAACTACATTGGACGAATGAAATGAGTTCCCTCGAATGAGAGGAAAATGGGTTGGCAATAAAGAGATGGCAGAGGTTTTTAGTGTGAATCTGTGGCACTTATAATTGATGGATGGACACTTCGGATGAGTTCTTTGATGGCGTAAGAGAGTGGAAGAGAGTGGAAGGAGGAGGAAGGAGGAAGGAGGGAAGGGTGAGTTTACGATTGTGGTCTGTTCACTCCCTTACTGAGGGTGTAATGGAGGAGAGAAGACGTCCACTCTATAAACTCACTCAAGATGGAACAACACTACACACGCCGATTGTTTGTCCCATACCATAATCCGATGTGCAATTGAGGTTCAGCTTTCCATGTGAGATCGCACCTTCATCCATTCCTCTCATATTCATCACTCTTCATTTCACGAAATCTGATTTCGTTGAAAAGAATTAGCGAAGAATGGAAAATGAGATTCCGATGAAGCCATTCCTAAAAGACAAGGAATCATTCTAATTCCAACGCCCTTTCTCGCTTCCATTCCACTCTTCTCTGCTGACGATGAGAAAGGTTCGTTGTCTTGTATGGAGAGTATGTGGAACAAGTTGAAGTTCCCTGAATTGATAAATGATCAATCTGTCATTCATTCATCACTGGTAACATTATCCTCCTCCCTCTCTGTCCCCCTCTCTTCCTCTTCGGTGTAATGCTTCTCCAATATAGCGCCTTCTCCATTCCTCCCCTGGTCCTCCCGTCCTTCTTCCCCTCCTTTCCTTCTTCTCTTCGACACCTGTTCTCAATATCAGTTCACGCTTTCTTTTCACTCCCATTTCACTCAGTTGTCTTCCAATGAATCTTCGATGATTCTTCAACTTCTCATCCTTCTTTCGATAGATTCATCGTCTGGTCTTCTTCCTCCAGCTCCTTATCACTTCCAGGTCGGCCTTAGTCCATTCCCTTCATCCTTCTTCTAATCTTTTCCTCTCAGCTCCGATGTCTTTCTGGTCAATCGTCTCCTTCTCTTTCTACATGTAATTCGTCATCTACAGCGTGTGCTTACTTCTACTCGAATGACGAATCTAAGGTCTCTTCCCTCTTTCTCTCCTCCCTTCTCTTCCCCTCACAAATCTCATTTGAAGGGTCACTACACGTGTGTGGATGAGAGCCATTTCGAGAGGACGAAGGGGGATGCACAGGTTAACTCACTCATTCAATCGCCCCCAGACAGAAGAGAGAAGGGAGTCCCTTGCAGTCTCATCTGGTGTCAACGTGTGGTCCGACCCCTGGATGTTCCCTCCTTCCTCCTTTCTCCCTCACTAATCAAACCTATCGTCGATTCGGACTGATCAACACTCAACCAACCAAATTCTGCTGTTCTCTCTTCTACAATACACTCGTCAAATTGGTGGAAGATGTCAACTTCCAACCAAGTATGTTACAATTCACTCATCACTTTTTATGAAGCATTTTGCTGACAAATGAAATTCTTCAATCACAATCGTTGAGATATTATGAAAATGAGAATAGCATAACGAGACTGTTGAAGAGAATGTTATTTTTGGATGATAACAACATGATATAATTGATCCATTTGCAGAAGAGCCTTCCCTCATGACTTGTTCTGGAATCGACTGTGATACGGGAGCAGTGGGCTGTCTCGTTTATGCTGAGACGAAGGAGAACATAAAGGAAGATTGGGGAGGGAGAAGAAGAAGGAGGAGACGACAGAGTTGGGATGGAGTCAATGCCATTGAGGTACTGTGGGACAAATTGAATTGACGGCGATTGTAAGGAGGGAGAAGCCTTACGTATTCTGAGTATGGAATACTGAAACGGATCAGTAGGGGAGTCGATCAATCAATTCTGTCGGAACGGGGAATACAATGATTGATGACCACTGAGAGACATCGATTCCCTCTTGAAGGTTTCATTCGGAAGTGATGAAGAAGATGCGGAGAGAATGGAACAGAAAGAAAGAGAAGAGAAGGAAGATTTCCCTGATGAGCAAGAGGAAGAATACTCGATGGAGATTGTTGAGTATGAAGGTGAGAAGGAAGGAAATTGAGAGATTGAAGATTCCATCCAGATGAGGATGAACCAGTGGAAGCAGAAACGAAGTGTGTCTATCGACATCTTCAGGTGAGAACACATCCATTTGCCCTTTCGAATATTTAAATAATCATTTGGTCAGGATGAATTCTACAAGTATTGTCTGTTGGTTCACTCGAAGAACGAACCTCTCAAATGCACTGCCCATCTTGGATTCACTGTCTGTTGCTGCTTCGTTTTCCCTGGTTCTTCCACATGCGATCCAACTCGAGTGAATAAACCCAAGTTCATTCCGACTCTTCCTCCTCGTCTCTCGACCTCTCCTCCTCCTTCCACTGTCTCTCCCATCACGACGACGACTATCTCAACGTCAACGACGACTGAGATTCCCACCTCGACATCGACGACTTCGACCACGACTTCCCCCATCTCCACTTCCACTCCCATCGAAGCACCCAAGTAAGACTATTGTTCAATCTTCAGTACACTCTTTCGAGATCTCCTCAAACTGAAAGTAGATAATGGAAATGTTTGTGTTGCAGATGTGACGTAGAATATATTCAACAACTGGGAGGAAAGACGAAGATGCGAGTTATCTGCTCCTCTTCCTTCTTCTTCTCGCCACTCTTCCCACTATCTATTATTACTTTATTCATCACTCGATTGTTATGGTGATTGATCACATTATGTACAGAAATGAGCAAGGAAAGACGATGGTACGAAGGGAGGGATACTCGTGGGGGATGACTCATACTCTAATCGATCTATTCTTCTCCTCACATCAAATCGCTATCACTATGGGTCCAATAATGTTCTCGACGCATTCGAAGGAAGTAATTCGACAACTGAAATCACGCGATTGTTCATTTGTCCAACTGATAAAATCAGTTTAATTACGATGTATTTGACCACGAATGAGATGGATACCTGTAATAGGAGTACAGCGACAGGGAAAGCGGAGACTGCTGCAAGGAGGGAAGATTGGGCCATTCTGATGAGGGGTGTCTGCACTCTCGCACATCCCTCCATCACTAGAACCACGTCTTCCAATGAATCCATCTGGGAGAGAGGAGTGAGAAGGAGTGAGAATGGAAGGGACTCACGGATGGTTGGACGAGGGGACAGAGAGAGTGGTGAGTGTGAGAGAAGAGAAGACCTATGGAGGAATAGAGGAGAAGGAGAGGAACAACGAAGAAGATGAAGAGAGACATTATCACTGATAGAACTCCCACGATATCAGACAGCTACAAATCAGATTTATTGCTATGAGAACTATGGGGATGAATACCTTTGATCTGTCCATGGGATGCGATCCTCTTCCATAGTACATCGCTCCTGCAATTGATGAGTTGAAAATATAAAACAATAATCGAAATTCTGACCCAGTACAACAAGAAGAAGAGAAGGAAGAGTGGCGACAATGAGAACGAAAGCGAGAAGAAGACCGAAGAAACGATTGGTCGATCGATAGGAATCTGTGTGGAGAGATTCGAATTGACGACGATGAGACAACTGAAAGGATTATGATCAATCATTCTTACAATCGGCCATTTGGACTGAGAAGAGGGATAGAAGAAAGAGAACTAACCAGTGATAGATTTGGTCGTCCACTCTTGGTCGATCCCTTCTGAAGAATATGACCGATCTGGATGGGAATTGCATCCACATCATTGAATGAAATGTAGTCAGGAAGATCATTTGAGAGAGAAGGATTAGAAGAAGAAACGGAAGGAATTCCATTGAGAGTCGGATCAAATCGATCGAATGGAGAATAATCGACAGATGGAGGAGGAGGGAAGGATTCCGATAGAGAGGACATTTCTTCATCAGAAGGGAATTCAGACTCAATTGGTCTTCTCGTTGCAGTCACTGTAGTCGTGGTACCCACTGTGGTAGTCTCTGTGGTAGGGGGTACTTCGAATCCATCGAATGATGGGTAGTCGGGGAACTCGGACTGAGCACCGACTGTGGTAGTCGGTTCCGTGGTAGTCGTGGGAGCTTCTGTTGTCGTTGTGGTAGTGGTTCTCCTTCTGGTCGTTGGCCTTTTCGTGGTAGTGGTGGTAGTCTGTGTGGTAGTCGTGGTAGTGGGTGTGGTACTCTGAGTGGTTGGTTGAGTGGTAGGAAAGAGAGTAGTGGTGACTCGATGAATGGAGATCTTTCTCGTTGTAGCAGGAGGAAGATTCTCCCCTCGAAGTAGAATATCATCCCATTCTTCCCCTTCTCCGATACGAGATACCCAATGAGGAGTACTCTCACGAATGGGATGAACTGTAGAACGAGTTGGGGGTACGGTAACACGAGTGGATGGTACAGTAGAGGGTACGGCGGGTCGAGTAGTGGTTGATGGGACATGGAATTGAGTAGTAGGTCGATCAGTCATTTCTTCATCCTCTCCATCTTCTCCTTCAATGTATTCCTCTTCATCTCCTTCATTCTCATCCTCAATCGGATCGATTAGTTCCTTCTCCCTCGGTTGGCCTCTCTCATCGATATCTCCATTATGAGTAACAACAACGATAGGATCTCCTCCCCTCCTCTGTTCCTCTCCTCTTCCCTCTCCCCTCCTCTCTTCTCCTCCAATGGGAACGACTCTTCGAGTAGTCTCAGTGATGAATGGGGAAGGAGTCGTCGTAGTTGTTCTTTCTTCAGGTTGTTCTTCTATCTTATCGAAATCATAATCGGGATCATTGAAGAGAGCAGTGAGAATGGATTCTCTCTTTCCTCGATCGTAATCAGGATAGTCCATATTGAGTGGTTTGATGGGGACGGAGACCAATTGGGAAGGATTCCGTTGACCGAAGAAGGAAGCAGTGGAGAAGATGAAGTTGAGAGTCGAAGTGGCCAGAAGAAGCCATGAGAAGATAAAGGAGAGAATGAGGAAGAGAAAACGACGAGAAGAGATGGGGAATGGCTGAAATTGATTGATTATTGATGAGTGAACAATCTATTCGACAACCAAGTCTATTTCGTAAGCTTCTCAATAAATTATTTGAAAAGCTATTGAATGTAATGAAAGTGAGTAGATGTAGTTGCTTACTTGACTCACTTGATATCGTCTCCCTCCACATTTCCCGAGGAATCGACAGATAGTGATGACTACTGCGAGACAGAAGAGAGAAAGAGAGAGGAAGAGAAGGAGAAGGAAGATGGTGAGAAGAAGAGGCTCTCCTGCTAGATATGTCTCCATCAGTCCAGTGTTGAACAACGAATTCTGAAACGTCCATCATCAATTTCATTGGGTTAATTACCCCTTGATTTATGGACAATCAGTTTGGGGTGCAATGAGAGTGTCTCTGCTCTTCCCTTCCTCTCTCTTCCCAAGTAGGTCAATCATCTGGCATGGAAGAAGGGAGCAAAGCTAATGTCCTTTCACTTCCTTCCCAAGGAGTCACTCATAAGTTATGAGTCATAACCACACGAACTATTGCTCGTCTTACAAATAGATATGCGATTAATATGTGATTCCAAACCCATATTTCCGTTTGTAATTAGCGAGAGTTAAGAAGGTTCCTTTCCATCCGAGAAGGGGAATTACAATGATCAAACCTTTTGACGGAATTCATGGATGAGTTTGTGTTTGTCTTCCTCTGTTAGAGACGATGAAATGAGATCGAGAAAGGTGTGACGAGATTTAGATGAAGAAGAAGAGGATGATGGATACATTCCAATCACAGAATCATAGAATAGGGGAGATCTAGAATGAGGAGATTGCTTAAGAAATTATCAACAGAAAAAGGGCAGATGGAAGAAAGAACAAAGGGAATGAAAGAGATTGGATGGCAGATCAGAATAAATGAGAGAAATAGACTGTGGCATCGGATAGGCCATTGGCAGCATGAACCAAAATGGAGAATTAAAACATTTAAAATTAGAAACATGAAGCGGAAGATGGAAAAAGAAGAGTAGAAAGAGAATAGCATCTCCATTATGTTGTACCTTACGGATTGAGAGCGAATGAGGGGATAATTACAATGTAGGAAGAAGGATGAATTAGATGGAGTAGATCCATGGCATATCGAATAGGAATACTATTCAGGAATGGGCATTGTAGGTCAATTTGAGTGGATCTCAGAGGGAATCCGAGATAAAATAGAGCTATCAATAGAGGAAAAGAGATGAAGATAGAGTGCAATCTCTAGAGCATTTCTCTCCCCTTTTGCTTTCATTTCGGTCAAGAGACTCGATAATCAATGGAAGAGAGAAGGAAGAAGGTAATTGGAATACAAAAGAGAGTGAATTGAGGACGGATCACAATGGAATTCGAATTGAGATCAGGAGAACGTCCAAATTGGTCCCAATTCAGCCATTGCACTTATCGGTGTTTACATTGATCAATTGTATTCACATGAATTGTATTCACGTCTTCAATGGAATGGAACGTACAATACAAGGGGTCATTCTCTGGGTATAAGTCTGATTGGGAATCCGAGAAGAGGAGCAGAGATAACCTCGGGACAGACGAGATTCTTCTCGAATGGAATACGAGAAGAGATTATGAAATGACGGAAGAACCAAGCAAGGAAAGTTTTCTCTTCCAGAACAGCGAATTTCTGGCCTGAAAGGAAAAGAAGAATGAAAGGAAGAAAGACGAGAGTCTCATGTCTCTCTAACGGTCACTTAGAGAGTGAGAGGAGACTACCAAGAGAGAAAGTACCCCCTGTTCATTATGGAAAGTTCTCTGACCAATGCAGTTCCGAGGGCCGGCTGAGAAGGGAATGAATGTATATGATGGACGAGAGGAGATCGCATCCTCATTGAAATTATCAGGGTTGAAAGAATCAGGATTCGGATAGAACTGAGAAAGATCGGAGATCAAGGGGAAGGGAGGGATTCAATACCTCGGGGTTTCTGTGAATGACGAAAGGAGAGACGAGAAGGGTCACTCCTGCAGGAATCTTCGTGTCTTCTGAATGATTCTCAATTGATAGATAGTAGAGTGTAAGTGCATACTCAGCATGGTATCTTCCTCGACTTCTCTTGTCAGATTGGGTACAGATGGATACAATCGGAGAGATTCCTTCACTACTTTCTCCAGATATCGAAGCTTCACCAGATCTTCACTCGTCACGTCGCGAGTCTTGTCTTTTCCTGCAATTAATCCTTCCACTGAAGATTCGAAATAAAAGATTCGAACCGAATACTTGATCAATCTCGATTCGTATATTCTCCTGTACAGTAGGATGATGGGACACACACCAGAGAGTCCATCCGAGGGAAGCTGCCGTTGTGTCGTGGCCTGACAATACGAATGAACTTCTTATTTCTCTATGACCATTCAAAATATTCGATAGAATAAGCAACCTTCGAACATGAAAGTATCGACTTCCTCTCTGATATCTTCATCCGTGAAATTCTCAGCCTTTTCCATCTCTAATAGAAGATCGAGGAATGCTTTCTTCTCTCTCTTCATCAATTGTTCCTCATTCTCTCGATACTCCGATCGACGTTTCCGAATTACCTTTTAGATACGTATCAGAGTAAGAACGGAGGAAGAAACGGCCTACTTGTAGAGTGAAGTCATGGAGGACCTTCAGATTCTCCTTGTACTCAGCATCGTATCCAGTCATCTTCCAAATGGCATCAATCCACATCCACGGCATTCGTTGATGGAGGAAGACGATCTTAGTCAATCGAGCAGTCGATCTCACGTAGGGATTAGATATGTTTATCTGCGCATTCACACTGCATCCCATCGCTGTTTCTGAAGGAGGAAGGGAATCGTGAGGGAGAGAGAAGGGAGAGACAAACCGCAGATGATATCGAGGGCGCATCTCTTGATGAAGGGACCTACATCCAGATCCTTCTGTAGTTCTTGTTCCAAGAGGATTTCCATAAGTCTCTGGACCAAATGAATTGAACCATGAAGTGATCTCTGCTTCTCTCACATTGCATTGTTTGTTGAAAACAGGCAGAAACTGTTTGAGTACATTGAAATGGAATGCAGGAGTGATCAACTTTCTTCTTCTTCTCCATTTCTCATGAGTTGAAGTGAGTAATCCCGTTCCCAACCAAGGAGCGAGAATACCGTATTCTGGCCCCTTCGATATCAGTGTATTACTCTCAAGAATCTCCTGAAACGATCGAGATTATTCGGACTTTAATCTCTTTGAATCGTCGAAGCGGCCAATAAACTTTGATAAGAAGTGACTGGGATTGTAAAGATAAGAGTTGAATCGAAGCTTCAAAGTTGGAATCTTCCTCCTAGTTCCTTTTTAGTGATGACTAACCTTAGCGTATTCAGGTCTGAATGCAATGACGAGAGGTCTCGTTCCCAACCAAATTCGAATGAGTCCATATCCCTTCGCTGTGTAATACTCTGACCAACCTCGGAGTTGAACCACCAATGCTGAAATGAACAATAGAAGAATGATGGTGTCAATCGAGTAAACCTTCGATTCTCCATTTGAGTTGCCAGGTGGTCCCGAGAAGAGGAATGGAGAATGGACCGGGAATTCGATCGACTGCTTCGATCATTCCACTTCGTTCTTTCCATTTCTTCCATACAAAAATTGTAAGACCAAGAATGAGAAGAAGAAGAGAGAGGGACATTGATGAACCCTGACGATGAAGCTAGATAGCAACAATATTAACTGAAGAAAACATGAAAAATTAGTAATAAAGAAATCATAAATGGTACGAATATTTTTGTCTTCTAAGTGAGTGGTGAGTCTAAGGGAAGGGCGTGTGGCTTTCCATCTGAGAGTCAAGTGATAAGGAGGATTCTTGTGTCCATTCTATATCAGCCTCGAAAGGGGGAAATGGAGTAGAGACTGCAGTGGATGTCAAATGAGAATGGAATACTTCGAATGGAGAGAGTGGATATTATCACAGTGTTTTATACCTGTGAAGGAGAAGTCATGGAAACGAAAGACGAACAATGCATTGAAGTGCAACAAAAACAGTGTGAAAAGTGTTCGTTGGACAAACAAAAAGCGCATTTTACAAATTCTCAAATGATGTTGATATTTCTAATTCGCATGCTCATGGAGGCTGGTCGTCGTTCGATATTCGATGATGATGAAACCTCGAAGGAAGAAAGATTGAGGGGAGAAAGAGGAAGGAGATACCTTGGATAGGGCGAAAGAAGGTCTTCTGAGATGGGATGAGGATTGAGATTTAGAGATTGCATAGGAAGATGCCGTAGATGAAGTGGATCCCTTCTCGAGAGAAGACGATGACGTTGTCGAAGTAGTCCTGTGAAGAAGGGAAGAGAGAGAGGGGATGGTCCATCTCATTCTCACCTCGTCTCTGATTGAGCTCGCAATCGATCTCTCGCTGCAGTCGAGGAAGAAGAAGGAGAAGAGGGAGGGGAAGGATTTGATGAAGTCAACGGGGAACGAGATTTAACTGAAATCAATTGGATGGAATGGAAAGATCAAAGTTGACTGACTCGTTGTTGTAGATGTACTCAATGGAAGACGAGACTTCCTTTCTGAAGTGGAAGAGGGAGAGGAAGGAGAAGGGGAGGAGGAAGGGGAAGGGGAAGGAGCGGGTGAATGCCATCGAACGTGAACAACGGGTTGAGGTCGAACGACAGCGATGGATCGACGTTCCATTCGAAGAGGAGAACACGATGATTCGATGAGAGATCGAGACTGAAAGAGAGGAGGACTAGATAGATTCAGCAATTGTTCGTATTGGGTTGAGATAGGCGAAGGGGGAAAAGAGTGAGGAAGCACAATCGAAGGTTATAGTCATCTTTCGATCTATGCACACCTTATCTAGACTAGTTTGAGACCTCTCTGGATCGGATTCAGAGGAAGATTCGATCTGGAAGAAGGAAAGATCAAAGATCAATAGTGATCAAATCTCTTTCTCTCATTCTACTCACCATTTCTCTACTCGCTCTCCTTTGTAGAATCTTCTCCCTCACTTGATCTTCCTTCTTCTTCCTCTTCTCTTCAATCTCCTCTCCTCTCTTCTCATTCCACAACTCATCCTCTTCCTTTTCTCTTCTTTCATTCTCCACATCTTTTCTCTTTCCCGTATCAGAACGAGAGAAATCTCGAGCCATCTAAAGATCATTCAGAGTTGAGTCTGTCCTCTTGTCTGTTCCCCTCCTCTCTTTCCTCACTTCATTCAATTGGCTGCTCGAATGTGGATTCGTCTCGTTTTCCATTAGATTTCGTACGATTCCTTCACATTTCTGTAGCAATTCTTCATTTTCGGGAAGGACGAAGGATGACTTCAAAATGGAGAGAATTCGACACAATTTTAACCTGAAATATGTTTCACCTTGGCAACTCTTACTGGGGGAATCGTACCGAATATTAGATACTGGATCGGAAGAAAGAGCGAGTGCTGTGGGAAGGAAATGAGAGAGGAGAACTCGATGAGAGAAGATGGAGTGGACTTGAACCACTGATTCGAGATAGATCATTCGACGATAGGAATTGGAATGATGAGCGAGATCTGAAGAGGAGAGATTCACAATGGAAGAGAGAGATATGGAACCAGAATTGAAGAAGTCGATGATTTCCTTCCTCTCTTCTTCCTTGTACAGATTCCTCATGAGAATGAGGAGGGAACGAGAGGCGGCCTCTCTACACGGAACCCCTCGCTGCAATGACCCATTAGCACTCTGTCTTTATGCTTCAGAATCAAGTGAGAATGTATCAAATGAACGTACGACAGTGAGAATCTGAGTCTTGAGAAGAGGGACGAAAGTGTGGAAGAGAGTTTTGTGTTCGACGAGACTGACGAGGGAAGAAATGGAATGGAGGAGAGACTCGTGGGCACGCCAATTACCCGAACTCTCAAATTAGACATTATGATTTTTTTTTCACTTTTTAAACCTTTTAAGCACAAACGATTCAATTTGTTAATAACTTACTTGGAGTAGTTGATTGCATCCGAGAATGAGACGATCGATTGAGATGGGAGACAACTTGAAAGGAGAAGTGAGGGATGGAGAGAAGAGGGTGCACTCACATTATCACTAGGAGGAGCTTCAGATACACTTTTGTAGAGGATGGGAAGAATGGAGGAGAAGCGAGTGGCGATCTTTGCCACCACCTTAATCAGACCATTGACTCGAGAGAGAAGGGAAGAGATACCTCGATTGATCCTCCTCTGACCAATTCGATGAACGGACCAATCATCATCTTCTTCTCTGTGCACATTTGAAGAAGTTGATCGAAGGATGAAGCGATTGAGATACGAACCTCGAGAGATTGAGATGGAAAGGAGAAGAGGAAATTGATTACCTCATCATCAGAATCAACACAGAAGTCATGGATTATAGAGGCGAATCGAGTGGAGGCAGAGGGATACAATTGGTACATGCACTAGAGAAAGAGGATGGAAAGACGATTGGAGGGGGAATAAACTGACGGGTAGATTGTATGCACAGGATCTTCTGGCAGAGACCATCTTCACTAGATCAGTCCTCGTCAGACTGACCATCTTGATGTAACTGTTGAGAGCCCACGTCTGATCCAGAATATCCATATCATCTGAACGATTGGATGAACAGACAGGCATGAGATAAGACTCAACCAAATAGATAGGCGAGTAGTTCTCCAAAGTATCTCGCAGCGAGTCCAATCCTATCGTCCTTCTTCTCCATTCCTCGTTCAACCAATTTACGAAAGAACGGAGTAACCACCGATCGTTTTGTATCTCAAGGAGATGATCCAATAGATCTCTTCTAAATAGAAGGAATACCTCTCGTGATTCGATGAATGAGTGAAACGAGAGAAGGAAGAGCTGCTTCCCTCACATTCGCATCTTCATCCTCAGCGAGAGAAACGAGACAAGGAAGGACTATTCGAGAGACATCGGAGCATTTACTGATGAGGAAGGAGAGATCAAAGATCAGAATGAAGATGACTCACTCTAATCTCTCAGCCACGACAGTCAGTCGTTGTGCCATTGCAATCCTCACAGTTCCATAGTCATCCATCGAAAGTTGTTGGATTGGCTTCTCGAATTCGTGTCGAATACTGCAACAAACTCATTGAATCGAAGAGACCATCATCATTTACTCATAGGGAGAGACAATCCGGACTAATTTCTCCAATAATTTAGTGGCCATCAATCGCTTCTGAACCTTCTGTGAGGGATTCGCCTGCTGGATGAAGATTGGAACCACCTCAAACAGAGAATTCGATGATTGGAATTATGAGGAAGAACTGACGACACTCTTGACGATATCCAATGGAAGAGTATCAGTTATATCAGTCAGAGTCTCCAACCAAGCTGCTGAACTTACTATAAAAGGAAGAAGTTTTGAATTAGTGAGAGAGGAATATTGGAAATGAACTGACGATTGTCTTTCTGTCGATTGGCATTGTCCACAATGTAGTCAAGAAGAGTGATCACAAGAGATCTGAAGGACGGAGGAAATACAACTGATTGTGATGTTTAAAAGGAGGAAATGGTTTACGGTTGTTTCTCGAGAAGTGTCTCATTCCTGAGTAGATCCTTGTAGAGAACCGCAGCTTCACAATGGAGATCGAGTATTTCCTTCTGTTCTCGAAGAGTATCCTTAAATATCCATTCATTTGATCACGCTGAGTGAAAAAGAAAGTGGGTTACCTGTAATTGAGGCAATACTAAATTGATAGTATCTTCCACGTGAGTGTCCATCAATTGGGCGATATCTCTCACTGTTTTGATCCAATACGACTGCTTGTCTTCTCTGCAATCACTCTCGTTTCTCAGTGCATTCCAATTCAATTGGAATAATAAAAAGATGAGGAATGAAATCTGACTTGAGTACTTGAACCGCCCTCTCAGCCGGATTGAGTATCTCTGGTTCATCATCCATATCATCATCATTGAGTATTCCATTAGCCTTCGAGAAGAGACTTGACCAATCGATGGAACTGGAGGCACGAATTGGTTCTTCTTCCTCTTCTTCGCCCAATTCTGATTCCATCTCGGGATTGGCCATTCGATCTGAAATAAAGAGGGGAAAGAAAGACAACGAGGTGGAAAAGCAAGATAGATCTTCTGAAACTTGCGAGGATGAGAGAGAGAGAGAGGAATGGAGAGTGTAACGGATGAAAGAGAACAAAACATGTCTGAGTAGAGGAAATCAATCGATGAGTGATGAGAACAAAGCATTCATTGGGAGGACACTAAATTGAGAAAGATGGATTGGAGAAGGAGAGAAGAGAAGGGCAGTTGGTAGAGAGGTCCCGTTCACTCCCATTCACACAGTGTAATCGAAGAGAATCGAGTGATCTACTCTTTCTCTCTTCCTCCCCCTCTTCTTCTTCTTCTTCCTTCTCTCATCTCGCAAGTCCTCGAAGAATGCCAATCGGAGTACACTTCTCTCCACCTAAACGAATCTATTTATTTCACGATAGATTTTATTCGACAGAATGAATCGGTGCATTGCGAATGATTTCAATGCAAAGACCGTGAAAGTGTGAAATTTTTGATTTTGTCATTTTTGATTTCGTGCATAAATTGTTCTTATCTCCAATTCTTCCTTATCTCTCCACCCATTTTCTTCGATCCATTTCAATCTCTTCATCACTCTTCACTAACTCCACTATGATCATGTGCAAGGGATCTTGAATATCTGAATGCCCACCCATCGTCATTCAATCCCATCTGTTTCTCTGATTCGCATGAGACATCTCCCCCTCCCACTTTCTCTCCTCTGAGATTCCGCCTCCCCTTAACTGGGGGAGACTACAGTACTCTCGCCTGTAGACATTACCCCCACCCCCTCCCTTTTCCCTTCTTCATTACTATCATCTCGATCTACACTTGAGATGCATATCGTATCCAACACTATTCTCGTGTCAACCCTTCAAATGGTTGACTCGCACTATTCTCGCGTCAGTCCGTGTAGTCCATTCTCGTCGAGTCGTATCAGAGTGCATTGCAATGAGCTCTTTTCTTTTAAGCGCGTATCTATTCTTATCTCTATCGAATGATTGCTCGTCGATTGGTGTCTCTCCACTCAAGGGTATACTCAATTCATTCATTTACTCCATTTCAACCACCATTTCAACATTTATGTGCGATAAATTGCTTGAAATCACAGTGGAGAGTGAAGAGTGATTGGTATGAGAATGGACGAACCATAGATCAGACACGAGAATCACCCACTCTTCTCACGAATATTGCACACGATCCCAACCAGACTTCAGAATACAATCTCATCTCTCCTTCTCTTCATTCATCTCATTCTCATTCCTTTCAATCGGTCTCATTCCTTCCTTCAGGTGCTCTCTGTCTCCCTTCGATCAATGTCTTCCATTCCTCCTCCCGAATGTCTCTTCAAGGAGATGAACATTCCCAACAGGTACATCCTTCTACCGTAATCTAGTCAGTTCTCGATTCAGACAACTCTTCGGTCCCGGCCCTTCAACAATGCCTCAGATCATCGGTTCATCGCAGTCTCAACCTCTTCTGGGTCATCTCCATCCCGAATTCGTAGAGGTATTCCATCCCTTCCCGTCCATTCCTCCCTTTGATCTCCCCTTCTTTGATCTTTGATCTCTCCTCTCAGATAATGTCTCAAGTTCGTCTCGGTTTGCAGTACGTATTCAAGACTCGGAATGCGTACACTTTTGCAGTGAGTGGAACAGGTAGGTGAGGAAGATAGTGTATGGATGGGGGAATGGATTGACAGGCCATGCTGGAATGGAGGCTGCCATCCTCAATCTGGCTGAGAGAGGAGAGACTCTTCTCGTTGCTAAGGCAGGCATATGGGGACAGAGAGCTGCTGATCTAGGAAGGAGATTGGGATTGAAGGTTGAGGTGAGGAAGGCATCCCCCCTCTCTCTCCTTCTTCTTCCTCTTCAGGTGGTCGAAGTGGGAGATGGACACATTGTTCCTCTCTCTTCTATCGAAGAAGCAGCTAAGAGAGTCAAACCAGCACTCATCTTCGTATGTCATGGAGAATCTTCCACTGGCATCGTTCAACCTCTCGAGGGTCTTAGCAAGATTGCCCATGATAACGTGAGAATACGGTGGTTCCTCCTCCTTATCGATCCATTCCAGGGTGGTCTCCTTCTCGTGGATACGGTAGCTTCATTGGGAGGAGCTCCCTTCGATATGGATGCACTGGGAGTAGACTGTGTCTATTCAGCCACTCAGAAGGTATTGACGCATTTGAGGTGTGATCACTAATAAACGGACTAAAGGTGCTGAATGCTCCTCCTGGATTGGCCCCCATCTCTTTCTCTGATCGAGCAATCCACAAGATCAAGAATAGAAAAGAACGAGTTGCCTCCTTCTATTTCGATGCTCTCGAATTGGGAAATTATTGGGGGTGCGATGGAGAGATGAGAAGGTACGGTAGAAGAGGTACTGTATCAATTCATTATCGATCTGATCAGATACCATCACACTGCGCCCATCTCCTCTGTGTATGCACTGAGGGAAGCATTGGCAATCATTGCGAAGAAGGTATCATCGGATCGATAATTCTTCCCCCTATCGTAATCTGCAGGGTATCGACAATCTGATCGAGCAGCACGTTGAAAATGCTTCTGCTCTGTACAGTCAATTGGGGGAGGAGGGATTCTCGATGTTCGTAGAGAAGAAAGAAGATCGACTTCCTTGTCTTCACACGATCAAAGTGCCAGAGGGAGTGGATTGGAAGGCTGTTCAGTCTAATCTCTTCGGACAAGGAATCGAGGTATTCCTTGGATTAGCACGATTCCTGCAGCGTTTCTTCAGGTGGCTGGAGGACTCGGAGCGACGACTGGAAAAATATTCCGTATCGGAACTTTCGGACAAAATTCCGAACCCTCGAAAGCAAAGGATGTTGTTAAAAAATTCATTCAAGTCGTCAAAGAGCAATCTAAGCTTTAGAATAACATTGTTATCTACCATGATTGTCTGTTGAAAATGTCTCTTCCGAGTTGTTGTAATTATTATTTATCTTATTTATATGCAGAGTAAATATTTTCCCACTGATCTAATGGACTGATAGAAGTGCATATAGCATGGAATAACGTATTGTAGATAAGGCAAACTATTTGCATTACTTTATCTATACATCTCATCTGAATTATCTTTGGGGAATTCAAAAGTGATTCCGAGAGAGCTCTCATGCTCATGTGCGATAATTTGGACGGAATCGTATACAAGAATTCTTGCAAGAAGAGTCAAACTTCTGGTAAGGAGTGTGACCCTTCGAACCACCGTATCCCTATGTGATTTGTGGTGCAGACGCGAGACGCGACGCAGCGCCCATACGATCGATTACGATTTAAACCTTTTCCGTTTTCTTGCATTTGCTACCCCTTCAACACTTCTAATTTTCTTTCACTTAGACCAATTTAAGATGTCGTCGCCAGGCGATAACGGAGAAAAGAAGGAAGGAGACAACGGAGAGAACAAATCAACTCCTCCACCCAAGGTCGGTGCTTACATTTTATCCGTTCTCTAACGTGTTGATATTATTTCTAATTGGGTCATTTTTAGGTAGAGACATCGGACTACGTAGTAGTACAAGACGAAGATGGAGGAGAGCCGATGGAATTGCCAGTTAATAAAGAGGACAACTCATTGGGAATGAGCACTCTTACCAGTGCCTTCCCTGGTTCTCATGGGCTCAAATTCAAGAATCCCAAGACTGGAGCATCACGAGCACTCATGTTAGATTTGTTTTATTAAGGGATGGAACTTCGTTACAACCGAATGAATACATAAATGTCTGATTTTTTTCTAAATTAATATTTGCAGGATGGACTCATCAGGGACCAAGTTCATCGCCCCTCCCGATGGTTGGGACGGGAAAACCTTCACTGTCATATTCCCTCCTTCGAGAGGTGAGTCCTCTTGATTGATATTCTCCGTCCATCTTCCAATTGGAGAGAGATCGTGAGTAGATTACGATTAGGAGAGGATTTGTTGTGAGAGGAGGAGAACGAAAGCCGCATGCTTACTAACAGTAAGAGAGGTCTCTGGAGAGGAACTGCAACAGTAGAGAGAGAGACTGATTACTTGTGAAGTAGAGATTGGAAGAAGAGGTAGAGTGGTAGAAGGAGGGGAGATGAATGGAAGGGGCGAGAGGGAGAGAGTGCCTTCAGGTGCGGGAGAGGCTAAACGACGAAAGTTCGGTGACGGATCAGACACTGAAGAGGATGAGGGAGCTGCTAAACAGAAGAGATTGGATGACAAACCCACTGATCTCATCTGTCTCGGAGTGAATTATACCACGACTGGAGAGACTTTTAAGAAACACTTTGAACAGTTCGGAGAAGTCGTCTCTGCTGATGTGAGTGAGAGTAAAAAGAGATTTCAGAGGAATCGGAGAGATGATGAGAGGTAGAGTGGGGAGAAAGGTTGAGTTGAGTAGGAGAGATGGAGAGATGGCATCTGAATGTGAGGTGAGAAATTGATTGAGAGAATCAAATGATATTGATGCAAGCTCGCATGCTACTCTTCCAGCCCCCACTCTACAAGAGCTCGCATGAATTTATCTAATTTATTATTTTATAAATTGTCTCGGTTTCAGCTGAAATTAAACTACGAAGGAAAGTCGAAGGGATTTGGATTCGTGCTTATGGCCTCACTGGAAGAACAAGATAATGTATTGAATCAAGAGAAGCACGAGATTGATGGAAGAAGAGTCGAAGTGAAAATTCCCGATTCACGAGTAAGGATTCTTATTCAACTCTCTTGTTCGATGAATTATCTATGTTGTTGCAGAGTGAAAACTTCCGTAACCCCCTTCTTCCCCGCGAGCAAAGTACGAACAAAGTATTCGTGGGAAGACTACCAGAGACAACGACCGACGAGTTGAGAGCATTCTTCGAGGCTGAAGCAAAGAAGGTTGCTCACTCGATATATTATTACGAAACAGATGTCAAGAATGAACCGAGTCCCCTTTTCATTGTGCTTAATGAAGGTGTTCAGCTGAATCCTCATGCGAATATCACGGATTGCTTCCTTCCTCGACCATTCAGAGGATTCGGATTCGTCACTTTCTCCACTTGTGAAATGGCAAGGAAGATATGTGTGTAAGTCATTTTTTATTTTTCTTCCCTTTCTTATTCGAATTGATTCCTCTCAAATAAGATCATAATATGCACATGGCTATATGAAATGGTGTCCAATCCTCTTATCCTCTTGATTATATTGTAGGGCGAATAACTTCTCAATGAAGGGATCCCCTCTGGCAGTTTCATTGGCCGTTCCTCGTGATGATCCCCCTGGTGGTCCCTCTCCCGTTGGAGTAAGAGGAGGAGGACCAATGAGAGGAGGACCAGATCGATATGGAGCACCTTCTCCCCAATATGGAGTATGATTATCTACTTGTACCAATAGGGATAGGGTTGAGTAGTGTGGATAGATGAAATGAGTGGTTTGCCTCAGGGCGGCGGCAGCAGCATGGCTTCTGGCTACGGATATGGATACGGAGGAGGAGAATTCGCACGAGGATACGATGATTGGCAACCATCTCCAAGGTCGAATGACAGATTCCAACCATATCCACGAGGGGGCGGAGGGAAGGCCGGATGGGCTGTCAAGAAATGAGAAGAGAAGAGAGAAACCATTCCATCTGGAGAGACAACTACTTTCGATTCCTCCCCACCCTAATAATTTATATATTTTTGAATCAATAAAGAGTGTTCTGTGAAGCGAGAGTACTGTAAGAGCGACACTGTGAGAATGAGAGTGGGGAGAAGTGAGAAAGAATAGGGCGAGAGTGAGAGAGAGAGAGAAAGACAGAATAGAGTGATGGAATACGGTATGTTGTTGTGTGTCTCTTGTGTACGGTGGTCGCTCTTTCAGATACGTCGGGTCGTGGGAAGGACAGAGCAAGTCACCCAATAGTCGTCCCCTAGCAGGATCGGGAAGGGCGGGACCTCCTCCACCTCATCTCACTGCCACCTATGGCACTCCTTCTCAAGTACCACCATCATCTCATGGAGGAGGAGGGCATGGATATGGAGGACCATCCACTCCCCAACCCAACTATGGATCACCAGGAGGAGGCACGCCCAACTACGGTCCTGGTCCCGGAACACCTGGCTATGGAGCTGGTACGCCTGGTTCCAATTATGGTGGAGGACCAGGTACTCCCGGTGGAGGAGGGAACTATGGAGCAGGTCTGAACCAATCATTGAGTATGGCATTGGCTGGTAACATACCTGGGATGGGAGTGAGAGGAGGACGAATGAATGGAGGGGGAGGTCCTCAACCATTGAATGCCCAACCTGCCTCTCTAGCCACTGGATTGGATGCACTCAATTTGAATAGGAACAACAATCCAGAAGTATTCAGTGCTGCATGGGCAGTCTTCATGAATACTCTGAAGAATGGACAGAATCAAGGTCCTCCTCCTAATCAACACCATCAGAATAAGTGGTAGTCCTCCATTAGACACGATCTCCCTCTCTCGGGTATCCCTCCCTCCTTCCCTATCCATCTCACCTACTACATCACACCCATCCTCCCCTCCCTTATTGCTCAGAGCACACAAGAAGTTGTTAGAAACATTTATTATCCCACGTTTAGCTCGCTGTTCATCACAAGTTTGAATCATCTTGATCATTAATAATTAACGCTGATAATATCTACGATATACTGTACGGTAGTTTACACATGCATGGCCAATGGAATGAAAATTGAAAATGGACTTATTAACACATAGAATGTGAACTCATTAAATTAGCAACGAATATTCCCCTATGATCACAGGCAAGTGGAAAGAGTAGATCACAGTGGTGGAATGTAGAGAAACAGGAAAGGAATGAGGGTGCGGTACCCTATCGATCAATTAGCGGAAGATTACAGTACGCAGAGAGTCTTCGGGGAGAACTCTGAGATGGGCTTCTGATCCATCATTGAAGGGATAACTCATTCCTCCATCGACAACCAAGTGAGAGTCGTAACCACGAGAGCATACTCTGTAGAAATGAGGCATTGAATAGAGTAGAAATGAGATCGGTAGGAGACTCACTTGATATCAGTGGCGAATCCTCTTGACTTCGACTGTGTGAAAGTAGAGTTGAAGATGGGATCACGAATACAGAACGCCATTTCTTGAAAGATATTAGCGCAACTAGAAATAATGAAGCGAGTAAACTAACTGTTCAAATCGGGATCGAACATGAGTTTCTCATTGAATTCATTGCATATTTTGTCGATGATTTGATCAGAGGGAGAAATGGAAGGGAAAGAGGAAGAAGATGAAGACGCCAATGAGAGAACCTCAACTACTTCATTCCCATCCTATACCAATTAGTCCACTCACATCTGCCACACTTTCTCTCGTCAGTTTATTTATGTTGAAATACCAAGAGGTAGAACCTGAACCTGAATGAAGAATACGATAGCTAATGAGTTATATTCTCGCTTTCACTATTAGATTATTCACCAGTGCACACAGTGAGTCCAGAATTCTTCTGTTTGAGAAGAGGCTCTCCATCGATGCTCAATTGGAAGTAGGATACTCGAGAGGAGAGAGATTCCCCCAGGAAGACTTCGTTGAGGGACAGAATGGGAACATCTTCCGTCTTTCTCTCCCCAACCACTCGAGGAGATTTACGACGAGATGACCGTCTGTGATATTGATTGAGATGAAGAGAGAAGAGGAAGACTCACTCTCTATCTCTTCCCCTCCCCTCCCATCGAGTAGTGCTCGGTTCTCTATTCATGGCTGATGAATGGAGAGGAGTCGACTCTCCCAATCCTCCCTCGGAAGTCACTGAGATACGAATACGGGTACGATACAACCATCTGAAGAGATCATCCATTGAGGAGAGAAGGGAGGGACTGACTGGAAATCTCCTTTGAATAGACGATCAATGGCTCCATCAACTTTCTCCATCGGGGCCTTTCGCAGCAGACACATGTGGCCTTCGGATCTCAAGAGGGCAGAGATCAATATGTGGTTTTATCCCAATCAGACTCACCCTTGGGGATCTGTATTCATACCGATCACTGGCTTTTCGTTCGTCAGAATCTTCGAACTCGCAAGCAGAAAAGTTCCATCTCCTCCCGCTGAAATTGATTATTCCCACCCTTTTTCCAATTACAGTATCTACGATGAACTTCTCCCATATGATATCTAATCGATCCCTCTGACCTGCGAAGATGGCATCGGCCCAATCAGCAGCTTTCTCGTCATAGTCGAATCTCTCCACGATCCGAGTCTCACAATTTCGATTCCTACAGTGATCATTAATTCGTTATTTCATTCATCCCATCAAACTCACTTGAGTAGCTGCTCTAGATACTTCACATACGCTTTATGCTCATTGTGCTTCGAAAGCAGTCGATTGTAGTCTGTGCCTCTATTGACCAACTGGAACATCAATATCTCCTCTTTACCGTACTTCCTTCCTCTAACTCACGATGGAATGGAGTGTCTCATCATCTACACTACTCGCTAATCTCTTCTCCATCTGATATCGTGTAGTCTTCGCTACAATCAATACCTTCGAAGGACGGAATTCCGTCTGCAAAGGGGAATTCACCATCTCTCTCCTCACTCTGGTAGATCAACTGACCTTGGGAAGAATTAATGGAGACGTCATTTGTCCTCTCGATTGGTTTACTACTCGATCGAGTTTCCTCAGGAACGATACCAATTTTGTCATCGGCCCATTCCACGAAGAACGAGTGAGATCGAGCTAAAACTGCCACTCATTCAATTTAACAGACTCTTTCGATATTATCTTCCGATGCATACGGTAGGTTAGTGAATGAACTCGTAAAGACAGAAATGTGATGAATACTTTACTTGTTATAGTTGCCAATAACCGGATTAGAATTATTATAATCGGATTTCATATTTGTGGCGTAACCCGTTGATCAAAAGAAAATAATATCACAAAAAATGATTTGCTATGATACGGTCACGTAATCGAGGATTATCAATTGAGTGAGAGAATGAAATTGAGATTGGAATTGGCTGTAGGAGCAAGTGAATGAATGAACAATGAGCAGCGAACGATTTTGTACCAATTTGAAGACTATTAAAAGCGGAATTCTGCCTAATAACATAAAAAAATGTATGAACAGTCAAAATGATAATTGGAAAGTTAATATGGGAAGGATGAGATGGAATTCGATGTAGACTTCCCTCAGATCTACAATGGTTGCCTAATACAAGGTCGTCTGATTGATGGATCTCCCTTGAGAATGGACGCTCCTCCTATCAATCGACGATGAGATGAGATCATGTTCTTGGGTGCCTTTGGATCGAGATCCACCACCTACAATCAAGTCATTGAGATGATAACAATTGAGTGAAAAGAATTGTTCAATGTCGCACCTTGACCGAGTACGCGAATGTCTTATTGGAAGGGAGTCGAATGAGATCTGTTTCCTCTTCGAGATCCGAATCATTCTTGATCAGTCGGAGAGAAATCATTATGGAACAGTCTTTGAGAGTCGCAGCGAGGAAGAATCTATAAAAGGAGAATGAGATACTAAGAAAAAAGGAATGTATCACCAAATCTAATGATGAAATATCCCAAATAATATAACAGAACTCGGACACCTTTTGAGTAGAGATACGGGTGATTGATCCTGAAGGAATGAGAGACCGCCTTGACTTTGAACTTTCCTTCCAACCTTAAAATCAATGATAAAATAATGCGAAATTTTAAGAACCGAGAATCTGTCGTAGAGCTTATTCGTGGTAATATTCGCCATTCCAACAAATAAAAAATGAACTGACTTCAGCCTGTTCCTTCTGCGAGAGAGTGAAGAATAGTTGATGCGCCTTGACTATCCCCAATTCATCCATCTTCTGTCCTTTCAATAATTGTTGTAGTAGGGAATCCTTCCCGTCTCCACTTCCTCCTTCTGTCGATCCTCCATTGAGAACACACAGAACTCCCTCCAACAGATCATCCAGAGAACAGTCGTCCTACAAATAGGTCATTCCTTATTTAGCCAAATTCAAATCTACTTATTCAAAGGGCAAAAATGAATATAAACCTCAGGATAGAGTATCCTCTGAAGTTCTTCTCGTTGTAGGAATGTCTCATTCGAATGAACAGTCTTTCCATCGAGAAATATCCTCAGATTGCGATGGGGATCACGAATTAGCGACTCAAACAATTTCGTATTCGTCTTCATTTTAATTTTAATGTGTGTCACTTACTTCAAGTGCTCCTCTTTGTTCACTAATTTGAGTGGAGAACAGTGAGAGAGGACAGAAATCGTACATGGAAGAGAACGTCGACTCTTTTCCCACGCATTTCTCCATCTGATGTAAACAATGATCAAACTTGTCACAACAAAATTTCATAAGAAATTATGAAACAACTATGAAACAATATCCAAAACGATATTTTTAATGAAACTAACTTGCAGGATGCAGTTATTGCAGTAAGGTAGATCGATGCCTGGATGATTCTGCAATTCTTCTCTTGATTTATTCACTGGCTAATCAACATAAACAGTCCCCTCCTTCCTCTCGATCCCCTCGACCCCCCTCCCCCTCTCTACCTGGTAGTATCCTTGCTTCGGTTTGATCTCCATCGTCACAGTCGAATGGTCGGAGAGAGCTATGAATCTCTTTGGTATGCATGTCGCATCCAACATTTCCAGACACGTTATCGTTGCCACTCCCTGACGATTGCATCATTACTTGTCATAGAACAAATGATGTCTTTTGTCGTCCCTTCTCAACTACATAAAATCTCATTAAAATTGTCAAATAGCACATCAGCTGAGTGACTCAATCTCTAATTAGATCAAGTTTGCAATGATCGACCGGAAATGTAAAAGAAGAGAGAGAGAGGGCGAGAGAGGGAGAGAAGAGTGATCTGATTAACCAACCTGTGGAACGGAAGAGAGAGGAAGGAGAGAAACCGAAGACGGCACTGATTCCAATTCTAAGAGATCTTCTACTTTACTGTTAGTCTCCAATTTGGGAATCTGATACGAGAGAATATTCATTAATCATACGCATCCAATCTCTCCAGCTGATAAGAAACAGATTCAAAATAAAATATAAACCTTTGCCAATTGGTGAACATCTTCCACTCTCATTTCGACTGTTCGAGGTTTAACGAGATAATTAGAATGAAGGAGAGGAGATACCTGGAATGAGAGCAAATGAATCGATAGATGAAGAAAGATAAATCATTGAATGCTCTATCAAGAAAGGAAAAGATCCCCGGATGTTCGCCATCGATTTAAAAGAATCGGAAAAATAAAAACCCATTGAGCGAAGTGTTATTGAATGATTACCTGAACAGGAAATGGTACCCACCATGGTCTCCATGAATTCTCCCACTACCATACTCTTGGTCTTGAGTGAGAGTTCCCCACTCTTTCGAGTCTTCGCGAATCGCCATACTATCCTCAAACAAATATCAATAAATAATTGAAATATAAATCTTGAAGAATCTCGTCGAGAAATCTACCGCAACAACAGTCCAAGTTATTGAAAAATCACAAGCAAAGACAATGATAGCTCACCTATTATTTGTGTGTCGATGTTTGGCAGAGATGACAATATTCGCCCTTCCTTCGCCTCGGAAACAAAAGGAACGATAGAGAGAAACGTCAACTACCATTATTGGAGGAGAAGGAAGACGACCATTCTGAAGAATAGAAATGAATGAAATACGATCGAGATATGAGAGAGTGCCTCAAGACACAATGAATGGGAATAGAAAGGGAAGACCTTTCGAGGACGAGCCATAGGAGATAGAAGGGATCTGATTTGGGAAGTAGGGAATGAATGGGAAGCTGATACCAATCGAGAGATAAAGGGAGTAGGAAGACAACAAGAGGGAGAGAGAAGAGAAGAGGGAAGAGAGGGGTCATACAGTGAATCATCCCCCTACAAATAGACTAATCACGTGAATTAGAAGAGTGGAATGGACGAACTGTCATTTTCACTCCCTCACTCATCTCTCTCACTCGCAAAAAACCAGAAGATTAGAAGAGAGTAATGGAAGTTGTAAGCGAAAGCCACTTGAGATAAGTCATGAGAGATCAGAGATTAAAGATGAGCAATTGAGTAGATCGATTCCCTCCTTTGAATGAGATACTCTATGGCGATTGTAACTACAACGCGTTGTGAAGACTCAGATGGAATTGGGTAATTATAATTTATCACTTTATTCATCTCTAAAATGCCTTGTGATCCGTGAGGTGAGCAATGACTTCTTCTACATTGTACAATTGATCATATGGGAGTTATGATGATATTAAAGGGAAGGAATCGGAAGGAAAAGAAGCACGTAATGATTAATGATTGGCAAGGAATCGATTACAGTTTGATCGATGGTTGAATGAGGATACTCTTGACATGTTAACCGATACAATACATGAAAGAGAGAAGGCAATACTCGGGAAGAAATAATTATGTTATTAGTTATGCTTATTTATGGATGTATAACTCAATCGTATTCACAGGATATTTAATGGATTATCTAAAGTTAAATGGAAACACCGGAGGGAAGAACATAACGAAGGGGATATCTACAATGATTAGATAGACAGAGGAAGAGGAAAGAGAAGAGAAGGGGAAGATAGGGAATCCCAGCCGATATGAGAAAAGCGATAAGATAAGGGAAAGGAATGGTATGATACAAGGGAGAGAAGATTAATCAACTATTCTACTCTATTTACTCTCTTCTCACTAAACACTAAAGAGATCGATCACAGTCCAGACTATGTCCTGTTGCCGGCCTTCCTTGTGATATCTGAGACTACATTGGACACAGTCTCGTCCATCGGATTGTTGAATTCTTCTGCGAATTGATCTCTCATCGAATGCACTCGGAAACTGAAAGGATGCATTTGTCCCTTTTCCATTCCCGTTTCCAAATCAGTTCAAAGGAAGAATACAATAAGAATAGATGTGTCTCACATGGTGACGATGTCAGCATGAACTCCCTCAACAGCCAATTGAAGGGGAGTCGCTCCCTTCCCATTGCACTCGTTCTGATTCGCCCCTCGACGAAGCAGTTGACACACTCCTCTGAGAGAGGGCAGAGATCAACTATGGGGGAGGAGAGGATAAGAAGGGGGGGGGGGGTACGTACAGAGTCATTCCCCCGATGGCAGCCACGTGCAAAGGAGTGTTCTCCTCTTCGTCCTTCGTCTCCACTTTCGCCCCATTCACAAGGAGAAGTTCCGTCGCTGATGTCTGACCCTCCAACGAGAAAAGAATGGAATATTGAAAGACTATTCAATAAGAACCCTTCTCCTGATTCTAGAAGGGGATGATCACCTCTCTAACAGCAAGATGCAGTGCCGTCTCTCCATTCCTCTTCCCATTAATCGCCACTCCACTCACGATGCACGATAGAATTCCCTTCAGATCTCCGGTTCTCGCTGATTCGAAGAGTCGAGGAAGAATGAGGGGAGAAGGACCTGAGAATGAGACGGATCTCATTATGGAAGAGAGATATATTCATTCGGATCAAAGATTGAATGTGATAAAAAAGACAAATGACTGACCACTCGTGATTCCATTTGAGATTCCATTCACTTCCAATCTCGTTTTCTCTCCATTCCACTCGTCGAGATTATCAGAAGACGAACTTCGACCTGAATTGAATAACTTTATTTTCTGATATTTTCTCAAACGGGGTCGATTACTTGTGTCGTCTAAAAATTCAAAAAGAATATGATTTCCAAATATTTCTCATCTCATTACCATATTTCTATCTTTCGTCTCTCTTCTCTCATATTCTCTTCCCTCACCTCTCCTCTCCATTCCATTCTCCTTCGATCCTTCATCTAATCGAGTGCATGTGCTCGATTTCCTCATTTGAGCTGCTGCGAATTTTTTCTCCACGTATTTCGCACTAAAATAATTACCCAAATATAACGGACGGTAATTATTTCGATTGATGAACAAGAATGGACGTACCGTATCCATGCTTCTCTCTCTTCTCTACTGGAGGAAGGAGTGGCTGGAGAAGGAGAAATCTGATTGGAAGAGGAAGGAAGATGGGAGAGGAAGACACTATTGGCAAGAGTGTTTCCCATCTGAATGCACAAGGAATTTCAATCAACGTGATACAATATGAATACCGAGCGAATGGAATGATATCGAGGGGACCGACCTGTGCCAGCATTTCTTGTGTCTCTGAATCGAATGAATCCATCGTCAGACTGCGAACCTGAATACAAGAACATCACTTCCTCATAGTGATTCCAAACAAGCTTCATCAATTGACTATTGAGAGTATTGAGAGAGACTAGACTGACTACCTTGGAAACGTGAACTCCGAGTGATCGATGCAAACCAGCGCATTCGATGCAGAGAAGAAGCTACAAATTGAGAAATTATGATATCAATTCCAAGGGGGGAAATGATGGAAAGATGAAGAAGAATGAACGATCGATGGTACTCACTCCAAGATTGATTGAAATCCACTTGGGATCTGCTTCTCCGCAGTCTCCGCAACATCTACAAATGAGACCATTCACTCACTCACAACATCATTATGACTCCAGCAATAGAGATATTCCGAGATCAGAGGCGTGATTTAATATGAACTAAGAACTTCATAATATCAATTAAACTAACCGATTGGTCTTATCTTTCCTCAACAGTTCATATAATTTAGTGGATGGTCCATTGGCAGGAGTGGGAGGAGGTTGGATGGATGATCCATTTGAAGAAGGAAGAGAAGAATCACGAGATGGAACTGCCTTCTAGAATACATTACTCTACAGTGTCTAGCTCCCTTCGTCTCTACTCCATCCTGGTCAATAAAGGGATAATCGAGGATGATCACTAGATATCTATAATCTACCCTTGTTCTAGTGAACACTCAATGACCATCACATCGAACGCGATACCATCAAAACCAGTTGACAATCCCTTCTGATCACACACTAATTCGATAACTCCATTTCTATCTCTCAATCTGACCTGATGTGATTCGTGTAGATGGAGGATTGTCCTCTGGAGAGCTCTCATCCATCCATTGCACACCACTTCCGAGTCTGCCTGTAGCAGATGACTCCTGCCATTCACACTCCTTCTCCTTCTCCTTCTCCTCCCCTCCCTCCCTCCCCCCCCCCTCCTCCCTCCTCTCACCTCGTCGGAGTGACCAATTCGAAGCAGGCAGTTCTGTCCACACTGGCAGCAGCGGGTCTCACTAGACACAGCATCAGATTCTCCTCCATAACCGTCGGTTCCTCTTGATCCGATGAACGATGAGAGTACAACTGGAACACACCAATTCATTTATGAAGCAGAGCCTTAGTCGCGCTCAATTTAGCAACACCCTAATCAACCTATTATCAACTTGTCAAACGAGATATTGGTGACTCGACCGAGAGGGAACGAGAGAGGTGTGAGATAGAGGGATTGGACTGACCAGCTTGGAATCCTTGATCTGGAACCATCTTCTATTCCATTTCCTGAGTGCATTGGATGATCTCTTGTACAGATATCCCTCCATCACTACATCTGGATCGGGAGACATTCCCGATGGATTCGATAGACGGTCCTGCAATCTCTCCTTCTCTCTCTCTCTCTCTCTCCTTCTCCCTTTCTCCCTTTCTCGCCCTTCTCCCGTTCCAAATGGCATCGATTCAGCCAAGGGTTCTGTTTAGATCATTTGATACCCTAATCCCTTTCTAGTTTACGCAATCGATTATTCTCACCACTGAAGAAGTAGAAGATGGAGATGGAGGAGAGGAAGGAGAGGATTTGGATAGAAGAGGAAAGATGAAAGAAGAGAAGGAGGAGAAGTGAGGAGATGAAGATAGACGATCGGGATATGGAAGATGATCCATGTGCGAAGGAGTGGAGGGGAGACTGATTGGGAGAGAGGAAGATGTCACAAGACAAAAGGGAACTAAGGAAACCTTTCCCCTTCCTCTGGAATAGAGATGTCAAAAGGGGAGGGAGAGTGAAGAGATGAAGAGAGTGAAGAGCGAGTGAGTCAGAATAGCGTGAGAGAAGGAAGAGAGACGGAGAGAGAGAGAGCGAGTGATTGCACCGTTTGTATGTCTATTCAGAGAGAAAGCGAGAAGAATGAGAGACCGTGTAGAGTATGGGACAATTATGGTCAAGAGTGAGAGTCCAGAAGAGTGGAACCAGAAGGAAGAAGGATGTCTATAGGTTCACCCCTCCCTCCCTCACAATTGGAACGAGATCAATGGAGGATGAGTCCTAATCTCCTTATCTCTCTCGGGGGCACTCCCAGTCTCCCTTCCTCCCTCTTGACTATACTCTTCTTCATCGTCAGTCAATCGAATCCATTGATATGAGTAACCCCCTCCTTTTCCTTCTACTTCTTATCAACTGTTCAAATAGACTCATCGGGTGTTCGTTTCCCTTCTCTTCTAACAGATGACTCCCCCTCCTCCCCCCTCTCCCTTCCCCTTCCTTGACTGACTGGACTGACGATGGAGTGTATATCCTGCATCTTCCTCTCGGTCACTTTGGCAGCTGCAGAGAGGGCGGAGACCGAGTCGGCTATCGCTCCCTTCTCCTGCAATCGAACGACCATGACAAGGAACGACATTACTAAAATTCATAAATAATTATGAAATTGTCCCCCCCCCGTTCGTTTAGGAAAATACCCTATTGTAAGCAAGTATTTGGAACTTCCAAATTGGAAGAGGTATATTTATCTATCAATTTGTACTCTCACCTTGCATCTATCCTTACACTTCTTCTTACGAGCATTCTGTCGTACTAACAGTCTGTCGTTCATGGTCACTCAATTGGGATGGAGGTGCTAGGGGCGAAGATTGGGAAAGTATTTGAGGGAGGGAAGAGGGAAGAGGAGGGATTGAATCACGAGAGAAGGAGAAACAGTGACACACTCACTCATACACCTATTATACATCATCCCCCCTTCCTCCCTCTCTTTCCATAAATGTTCATCCAAAAATTCCAGATATTTTAACGATTTTTCCCGATCATAGAATCAATAACATTTTGTCTCCATATTAAAGGTTTCATAAACCAGGAACGAATAATGTGATGGTGGAATGAATGTGCACAGTCGATCTCTCACCTCACTAGTCCATTCATCGAAGAAAGCGTGTCCACGATGGAAGAAGAGAGAATATTCCTTGACGAGTCCCCACAACTGGAATACATCTTCATCCTTCCTCTCAACCATCACCATAGCATCTCCCCCTCATGAGTCACTCCCGCCTCTGTACTCTCCAATCCTTGTTTCAATATCAATTCGAGTGGCATCCGTATGAGAGGTATCTTTTGCACCATAGTGTAAAATCGAGTAACCATGAGAAATGGCATATTTGAATGTTAGAAATTGAGACAGAAGCAAAGAAGCAACGACATCCCCTCCTCCCCTCTCCCCTCCCCCTCACTGACAGCATCGACGACGAGATGGTTCTTGTGTGCATGGGCGATGTTGATATGGGCGACGTAATCGAGTGTGGTATGGGCGAAGCATGCCCCCACTGACACCACTCCATTACGACCATCTGCACCTGAGGGGATCATCATTCACTCATTCCATCTCTTCCATCACTCTATCTACTACAGTACTCCTCCAGTCCCCCTTCATTCTCTTCACTTACTCTCGGAAGGTTTGGTCCTTGATACACTCGAGTTCTTCGTAAGTGCTTCATCCATATTGTTGCTCATTGATTCGAAGTGATTCCGGGCCTCTCCCACTTTATGCAGCTCTCTCAAAATGAGTACATTCCACAAATGCAACAGCAGACTTATCGATTTCAGATAATATCCTTCAATTTGGCAAAAATATGTACTAGCTCACGTTTTGATGAAGCTCTGCAGTTTAGTTTGTAATTGTGCAGTTGAATTCTGGAAGAAGTCCTTGGATAGATGAACTGTCTGAGCATATGCTTCTGCAATGGGAGAAGGTTAGCCTCGTCTCCTCAGTCAAAGACCACACGTCCATTCAAAGCGTGAGAAATGAGACAACAATGGACTCTCCATGCTAGATGAGTACTCATAGACCCCAACTCACTGAGCGAAACGACTTGCATTCTTTCAAAAGCAATAAATTATAAATAGACTAAATGAGTAAAACTGATGAGGATACCTACCAGATATTGCTCTTAGTGCAGGTGCGGCGAGTGGATTTCCATTGAATGACTCGTCACTCATTTGATTCACGCACACTGATAGTTTACTGCAAGGAATCTCGTTTCATTTCATTATTATAATCAGAACAGACCGACATTAATTAGTTTTCATAAGAATTATATGTGAATGTTGAAAGATGGACAGCTAAAATGTGGAATGGAAACAAACTAGAAATTGGCGACATAAGTCTGTCCCAGTTCAGCCATCACAGCCACCAATTTGAGCATCTGCAATATTATCACATCACTTTACAATTATTTGTCGTAGTCTCGTTAGAAAATCCATTCATCTTTCAAATATCAATGGAGGAAAGAGAGAAGAACGATCCACGTTTTCGCGTTTTGAATATTACGAATGTGTTAAATCATTTTCTACAAACCGTGAAATGGAAAAAGGAAAGTATAGATACCTCATTTATCCTCTGCTCTAATTTATTCAGATGGTTCGTGTGTTGGGATAGAGAGTGCCTGCAATCTACTCTCATTTTCCATATTACAAAGCAACAGATTTTTTTTAAAAGTCATATTATCGTCATAATTTCTCTCAACGACTAAATAGTAGATGACTGACCGGAATCTGGGTGAGTCCTTGAGTGCCTCCTCGATATCGATTGATTCGAGGGGCGCTAGTCGATTCATCGTTAGCACTTCTTCCTTCCTTTCTACTCACTCCACTCCCCTCCACTATCGATTACTGTAATTCGATTGACTGTCTTAGACTAAAGAGAAACAGGCGGATAAACAAGAGAGAAAGAAAGAGAGACGAGGAGAACCTTGAACGAGAGGAAATGACTGCTAGTTGAAATAAGGAATAAACAAAGAAAAATGGCTGGAATTGAGAAGAAAGGAAAAGAATGAATGAGAGGGGACACTTTGAATGCAGCTGTAATATCGTAAACTGAAGCGAGTCCCTTCCCAAATGAGAGAGGACATTCAAGAGGAAGGATGGGGTGGAAATGGAGGAATGGAAGACATGAATGGAGGAGAGGAAGGGAAGAGTGGAAGAGGGTAGTGTAAGGACTGATTGGATTGAATCGAGAAAGCTGTAGAGAAGGAGAGAGAGAAAGAGAGGTTCAGGGTATATTAGAACTTGCAGTGCAAAAAGAGACGTGGACAGCTGTTTGGTAGTGGGAGAGAGGGAGTTCCCAAAGGGAGAAAGAGCACGAATTGAGATGGATGAGAATAGGGATTTATAGATACATTCATGAGCATTGAGAAGGGGAGAGGTGGAAAGAGAAGGAAGAGAACACGAAACGAGTTGGAATGGTGGTGGGAGAGAGGAGGAGGAGAGGGAAGAGAGACTAAAAAGAAAGAGAACTGTTGGCAGGGAGAGGGTCGAGGGGAAGGAGGGTGAGATGAGCAAGGGAGAGAGAGAGGGAGAGAAGCATCCACATGGCCGATAGCCAATCGCCAAGACAAGGGAGGGAGGAGAGAAAGGAAGAGGGGAGAATCTTTATTGGACAGTACTCACAACTTGACACTTCCACAAGATGAATGAAGATGATCTATCTATCTCTATTCCACAAGAATAAATGAAGGGGCGAATGAGAAGGGGTTCCAATGGGATTGAGTCATCTGAGAGAGGGACAGCACGTTCTTTTCCTCTCTTCAACTAGATAACAATAACAATCAACAACAGGTCATAGATATGTACAGTAACGTAATCCTACCGTATCCCTTCATCTACCGTAATCAATCTCAAATGTGTAAATCATCATCGGGATCGGAGTCATCCAGATCATCTCCATCATCTGCACTGTAGATAATTCTTCCTCCCACTCTAACCTTCCCATGATGGATGGAAACGAGACCTGTGCAGATAATAAATCATAATACCATACCATTTCATTTCAATCTCTTCTCTAGAGTACTAGTGAACCCCATGAGGGAAAGATAGTGCCAATGTGATGGATACAGATAAGCGGGAAGACGGGGAGGGGACACTCACAATAACAAATATGGACATTTCCTCCATGTGCATACAATATTCATTACACTCCCCTTTAGTGTGGAACTGGGTATAAACCTCTCATAATTATTTGCAACTTGTCAAGCGGAATGGACTCTAAACTTTTCCAAAAAAATATCCCAAATACTGACCATCTTGGCTTTTCGCAGCTTCGAAGGGCATCTCCAATCCACTTTTTCCCTTTGTCTCTGATTTCTTCACTTCCAAAATATCCTCCTTGATTTCCACTATCGTCTCCTCCTTCTCCTTCTCCTCTATCAAACCACCAGTTGAACTTTGACGCAGAATATATTTCTTCTCCTGAACAGGAAAACATAATTTAAAAAATAATATAATACAAAAGTTGGTTCTTTAACCTCAATGAGTCCATTCTTCTTCATTGTCCTCACTCTGGCACATATCCTTCCATCTCTCTGATCAATGAATCCCACTCTTGACGCGATTGAGACCAATTGATTGAAAATGGATGGAGATGTCATCTCACCCTGCACAATACCGATCACGTTTGTACATTCTGAAAGACCGGAGATTCGATTATAGACGAATAGATATACTGACTATTCAATTGCACAATCATCCTAGCGACAGATCCGATTCCACGATCGATAATCATTTCATTCAGACTGGAGAATACTGTAGTCGGTCGAGGATTCTTCATCCACTCATCACTGTCCATCGAAGAAAATTCTACGCTAGAATACAATGAATTAGTTAAAATTGTTTTCCACCTTTTTATAAACTATTATTGCACCACATAGTTAATAATATGTGAAAATACTTGTCGAGTGTTTGGTTGTTCTTGATGTAGAGAGGAACTCTGCCCACTATCCTCACTTCCTTCCCTCTCATCATCGACACAACTGTCGACAGTCCATTCACATCGCCCTCGACTGAACACACATCTCATATTTAAAATAGTCTGAGAAGATGAGAGAAGATACTCACAATTGAGAAGTGTGAAACCACTATGAGTTGTAGTCAGCATCACACTGCAACTTAAGATTGGTTTCTTTCAACATCATACATTCACTCGAGATAATTTTCCACTCCTGGTCTCCAACCAATCACGCACCATTGGAATATTAATCATGCAAATAATTTATCTTGCGAGATGATCGGTTATCAACATTATTTAGATGAAAAAATTGGAAATTAATTACGACTGCATATTCGAGTGCGTGAATAAGTTTTAAATCGCGCATAGATTAAGGTAAAATAAATACATTCTTAAACAATCGGGTACGGAAGACAGACAACTGTGTTGAATCATCTTGAGATACAAATGACAAACGGGTTGGGATTGAGATTATCGATTGGGAAAAGATCAGAGTGATCTATTGTACCACAAGGGGATTTGGTAATAGTGGTGTACGAAAAGTCGAAAGGAAAACATTATTAGAATGAGGGGAGAGAGATATATAAATACAAATGAGTGGTCATTATAACTGGAATGCAGTACTCTCAAGCGGATGTCTCCATTGGTTCATCATTGACCGGAGGGAGAATTGCCTCTTCAATCTTGGATCCATTGGATGACGATGGTTCTTCTTTCACTTCCTCCTTCACCTCTTTCTTCTCCTCTCCTTCTCCATCCTTCTTCGTCTCCTCCTCTGTCTTTCTCTTCGCTGCTTGCTCTTCCACCACTCTCTGTAATACTTCATTCTCAGCCCGCCTCCATCTCTATCTTATTCTAAGTTTTGATTTCCTCCGGAACTTCCTACCCAAGGAGGTGTTCCTCCCTCCTCCCCTCCACTTACACTGTTGAGGGCGGCGAACTTGGGCTGTATTCCACTCAATTGTTGTCCCACAGTGGGAGTGACGAATGGACCAGGAGGAGGAATGGGCGACTGTCCTGCCACTGCATCCACGTCCTTCGTCGTCAATCGTTCCAGAATACTGCAAGAAGAGACAATGAATCGTCGATCCGCCATCTACCGTAACCAATCAATAAGTGAACATACGCTCTCTCAGTCATTCCTAGTCTCTGAGTGACAGGTCTGAGTCTAGCGAGAGTGGCTGGTAGTCGAGAGACGTCTCCCTTCATATCAGAAAGAAGTTCCTCCAACTGATTCAGAATCTGCAATAACTCTCATTCCCTTCCATTCCTCATTCTTCTCTCCTCTTCCTCCTTCATACCTTCTGAAGGACGACATTGGCATTTCTATTTCCTCCCGCAGTTCCATCCTTGAATACTTGAGTGTGCGAGGCAGTCAGATTCTCCATCTCGGCGAATCGATCCACGAACTGCAACGGGTCTCTCTCAGTCTCTTCCCTCTCCCTCCTCTCTCTTACCTGGGTGGTCCCCTCAGCCGGAGTGTGGTGGCCTAAATTCAAGTGGGCGGCCCTTCTCAACTGTTCCTCGATGATCAGAGACTGTTCGATCAGCTGAAAGGAAGAGGGATTACAATTAGAAACAACGAATCTCGTTTAATTATGAATGCTCGTGAGATGAGTTTATACCTTGAATCTCCTCTGGAGGAATTTGTTCTTCTGTTCAAGGAATGCTCCCTTTCCAGCATCAGTCTTGAATGGTTCACCCAGAATTGCGTATCGAGGATCAGCCTGAATGAGTCCATTCGCACCTCTTTCTCTCTAGCCCCCCCCCCTTCTTCCTCTCCTTTCTTCACTCACCAATACATCCTGATATCTTCCATATCCATAGAGCACAACTCCAGCCAATAGCCAGTAGTCGTGTTTTCTATGCCAGATGTCATTCTCATTTCCACTATCGGCAGCCTTCTCTTCACTATTCCACAGAGAGTGCAACTCAGTGAATCCTCCATCAGCGATATTGAACTGAAAGAGAATGAATGACCAGTGACCCCCCTTCCCTTCCCCTCTCAACTCACTCTGAATCCAGTCTTCTTCTTAAACTTCTTCTTCCTATCCTCATCGAAGTCTTCATCTTCAATATTCTCTTCCTTCTTCACCTCATCCTCCTTCTTCTTCTCTTCACCCTCTTCAATTCCCTCCATCTTCTCCTCTCCCTTCTCTTCTTCCTTCTTTTCCACTAGTCCATCTTCCTTCTTCTCTCCCTCCTTCTCCTCCTTCCCTTCACTCTCTTCTCTACTCTCCTTCCCCTTCCCTCCTCCTCCTGCAGCAATCAATGCCTCGTCCTTCATCTCGGGTACACTCCATTCTCCATTCACTGCTTCGAATTCCTGTACTTTCTTCCTAATCAGAGACATGATTCCGATGCGAGTGAGTACGTGCTGTCGATTGAGACCCTCACGAGGAACTGAAAGGGAATCACTCAATACTCCCCCCCCCCCTCCCCTCCCTCCCCCTTCTCTCCCTCTCGTACCTCCATCATTGAACGTCTCCTGTGCATCAGCTCCTGGTTCACAAAGATGTCTCATGAATAGGGATGAATATGCCTTGAAGGCTCTCTCCGACTTCCCCTTCAGATCTCTCACCTGTAAGGGGACACTCGTCATCTCTCCCCTCTCCCTCCCTCTACTCACCAGCCATTGACTCTGGTAAGCATCAGCAGGAGGCATTCCCCATCTCATCACTGCATTGTAGAAAGCACGACGTTGACGGGGATTGAATCCAAGCACTTCCAATTGACCATTCACCTGCAATCACCATCCCTTCCTTCTCCCTTCCTCTCTCTATCTCTCTTCCTCCTCACCTTCGACAATAGAGGGGGAAGTTTCTCATCAGTTCTTTCTCTTCTCTTCTTCTTCTCTCCATCGAAATCTCCATCTTCTGATCCGTGTCCCTCACTCATTCCCTCCTCTCCACTCTCCATTGAGTAATCTTCATCATTATTCTGCTGCAATCAACATCATTCCATCTCTCTCATTCCAACCCCCCCCCCTCTCATCATCCTTCTCCCCACTTACCGTATTCCATTCCGATTGTCCCATATTCTCAGCAGCATAATTCACTTGCTTCCTCACTCTCTTTCCCTTTCCAAGCTTCTGAGCGGTAGTCTCTTGATCTTGCTCATAGTGATGGCGGAGAAGTTTCTCCCAGTAGTCAGGATCGGCCACTCCCGCATCCTGAGAGGAAAACGGGGTTACTGTATACATTCAACGGGGTTACTGCATCGATACCTGTTTGATGACCTCCCTCTCTTCCTCTTCCTCTTCCACTTCATCCTCTGCTTCCTTCGTAGTGTAAGTCGCAACCTGAATGTCCATATTCCCCTTCATTCTTCCCCTCTATCAATGACCTTGAACGATGATAGATATTCATTGGTCCAATCCTTCTTCTCCTTTCCTTCTCCATCGACTCCTTCCTTCTTCCCCTCCTCTCCTCTCGTTCTATCCAACAATGCATCCACAGCATCATCATCCCATACGATCTCGTGTTCATTCGCCTTCTTCTTTCCATCTCCCTCTCCCTCTTCTTCCTTCTTCTCCTCCACTTCATCCTGAACAATTCCCTCTTCCCTCTCATCACAATGCACATGATTGAATGAGATTATCATTCATTCCATCATCCTTACTAACCTTGAACAGTTCTTCGGTTCCCCATCTGAGTACATCGTCCAACTCAGTCTTGCTCATCGATGGTCCCTGCAATCTCCTCCCATCACTTCTACCCCCTCCCCCTCTCCCTCACCTTCTGTCCAATTCCAGCTCTGACGACAAGATGGGTGAGGAGCATCTTCTTCTTGGCGACCGAAGTGATTCTCTCTTCGACTGAGTTTCTAGTGACGAATCGATAGATCATCACTTTGTTCTGCTGTCCAATTCGATGGGCACGAGAGAATGCCTGCAATACCAACCATGACACTGTCCCCTCCCCTCCCTCCCCCACCTCTCACCTGGATATCATTGTGGGGATTCCAATCGGAATCATAGATGATGACAGTGTCAGCAGTAGCCAGATTGATACCCAATCCACCTGCTCGAGTCGAGAGAAGGAACACGAATTGTTGTGCACCAGGAGCATTGAATCGATCGATGGCATCTTGTCGAGACTGACCAGTGATACCTGGAAGAGAAGGAAGGATTAGGAGGGGAGAAGGGAGGGGGGGGGGGACCTCCATCGATTCTCTCGTACTTATACTGCTCTCCCTCACAGAAGTCCTCCAATACATCCAGCATTCGAGTCATCTGACTGAAATTGTCTCCCATCACCATCTCTCCTCTCCTCTCTCTCTCTCCCTCACCTGAATATGAGTACTCTATGTCCTCCGTCCTTCAGTTTCCTCATCATCTTCTGCAGTAGAACCAACTTTCCAGCTGATTTAACGAGAGCGTTGATCTCGTATCTGAAGATGGAATCATTCACCACTCTGCCCCTCCTTCTTCCCCTTTCTCTCACCTGCCCTTCTCATCAGTGGGAGCCTCCATTCCTGCCTTGGGGAAGAGATAGGGATGGTTGCAGCACTTCTTGAGTTCCATAATAATATTGAGAAGAGACATCTGTGACCCTCCACTCTTCACAGAGAGAGCATCGAAGTTGCGAGTGAGGATGTTCTTGTAGTACTTCCTGCAGGAGAATCAATCAATTCCATCCACTTAATCAACCATCTCTATCGCATCCCAGTCTATTCCAATCTGTCCCTATATAGCCCAATCTCCTCACTTCTGCAATGCAGCCAGATCAATTCTGACGATGAGTTCACTCTTAGAGGGCATTCCAGTCAACACGTCACTCTTCAGTCTCCTCAACATATGGGGACCGAGGAGGGAATGAAGCTTCTGGATCTGATCTTCCTTTGAAATCTCAGCGAATTCGTGAGTGAACGACTCGAGATCACTGGAAAAGGAGAGAGATTGATAGAGTGGACATATCGTACACTCACTAGAATCGATCGGGAGAGAGGAAATTGAGGAGATGGAACAATTCTTCGAGATTATTCTGAAGAGGAGTTCCAGTGAGAAGAAGACGATAGTTGATCTGCAAGATATTAATTCCACAGTTTTCCTTATTCAAGAGGAAATGGAGAAAGAGCAACTGACATTGAATTCTCTGAGAGTGCGGAAGAATAGAGATTGGTTGTTCTTGAGTCGATGAGCTTCGTCGACCACGAGTGCTGACCAAGGAATGGACGATAGAATTGCCTGCATCGACCGATTCATTCACCATCCCCTCCCCTCTCCCTCCCTCCCTTCCTACCTTGTCCATGTTGATCAATTCATAAGAAGTGAGTAGAACATGGAATTTGACAGGTCGATCTCCCTTCAGTTTGGTCGCCTTCGGTCCTGCTTTCACTGCATCTTCGAAGAAGGAGAATTCGTGTTCTCTTATGACTGCACGAGACTCCTTATCTCCCACGTAGGTGACCACGTAGAAATCAGGACACCAGAACTCAAGTTCTCGTTCCCAATTGATAAGAGTTGAGAGGGGAGCTGCCACCTGAGAGAGAAGAGATGAGAGATGGAATAAGAGTGGGAAACATACGAGGAACGGTCCCTTGCACTGGCTCTCCTTCATCAGAGTATAGAGGAAGGTGGATGACTGGATTGTCTTTCCCAATCCCATCTCATCGGCCAGAATAGCATCCGTCCCGTTAGAGAAACAATGACGGAGCCAGTTTATTCCCTACAACAATCAGATTATATACCTAATCAAGCATCCAACTCCTCTAATTTGACAGTACTGTCTGTTTATAGTATGAATGCATAATCAATAGCACAGTATACCTCCAACTGATAAGGGTGCAGTTTTCCACCATTTTCTCCCAGATAGTCTGGCTGTTCTTCATACTTCTTTCGCAACTGCAATCACATACAGAGTATTCATGACTAATCCGTTCTCCTCTTACATCACAGGTTGGTTTGTCCTTCCTCTTCGTATCTTTCTCAGTGAAGATATCGTATGGAGGCAGTCCTTCCTTCTCTCTCTTCGCTTCCAATCTCTTTCTGATACTCTTCGGAATGATATCACCCACACTTCGATTCCTGCAACGGACCATCTCCTTCTCTCCTTCTCTCCTTTCCCCTCCTCTTCCCTACCTATGCATCCAATATCTCAGAATGGCATCTTCATAACCGGGAATGTCCATGTCATCTCTCTCCCAAGTCGCATCTTGATACACGAGTTCCTTCCATTTCACGAGATAATCGAATTGATTCTTCCCGAATGCAGCGTGATTGATGATACGTTGCACCTAAACCATTGAATCAATCATCTATTCCATCACCAATAGGTCATGAGATCCGTACCATCATCCACTCTGGTTTGATTCCGTATCTGAAGTATCTCTCCTCTAGATTATGAGGATCATCCTCCTTCTCTCTTCCATCAATCTTTCCAGTCTCCATATCTTCATTCGATCCATCGTCCACTTCTGGTGGACACTCTGGATCGTACTTACGCCAGTACATACGGAGAGTCTGCAAGGAGGACGGATTAATCAGTCAGTTATCGATCGAGAGAATCCACTATCTCTTTCTTCAGACTACAGTGTTCACCTGAGGGAGGAATACATCGACAATCATCTCATTGAGCCATTCACAATGCCAATAAGAACGATATTTCCATTTGACGAATAGTTCCCTCTCCTTTCTGGGTGCCATCTTCTTCGTTGGTTTAAGAGGAATCTCCTCTCCTTCCTTCTCTGGTTCAGGATCGGGATAAGGGACGACCAACCATCTCCACGAAAGAATCTTATCGATCTGCAACCATATCTCAATCCATGCATCTCATCCCTCTCTCGTACCTTCTGTTTATCCTCAGGAAGAGTACAAGTGCATCGAGGACACGCCCATTCTCCCTCTGGAATCTCCTCGAGAGGGGGAGAACAGCAATAGGCATGGAAGGAAGACGGACAACGATCACACAGAAGGAGACCTCCGTCTTCCTTGCACACTCTGCAATCAATCAATGAGTCCTTCCCTCCCCTTCTCCCTCTCTCTCACCTGCAGTATTCCATATTTCCCTTCTTCGGGTCTTCCTCAACAGGAGGAGGTCCATTCTTCTCACAATGGGGACAACTCCATATTCCTTCGGGAGCTTCTTCCATATCGGGATCGATGCATACCATATGGTAGGCACGAGGACACGTGTCACACAGTATGATCTCCCCTCCTTGTTGACACACCTCAACGAGACTCCATTCATCCACTCATCATCCCTTCTCCCTCCTCTCCTCCTCACCTCACAATAATCCTGATGGTCTTCCTCTTCCTCATCTCCCTTCTTCGCAGCTTTCTTAGCCTTTCTTGCTTCAGCCACTCTTTCCAATTGAGCCTTCTTACTGGCTGCACGTTGTGCCTGACGAGAGAAGGAGATCAACACTCTATTCTACACAGTACACTCATCACTGGAGGATCATCAACTGACCGCTCTTTGAGCTCTCTTCTCCTCTTTCTCCTCCTCTTCCTTATCCAATTGGGCGTCTCTCTCCTTCAGTAGATGCTCGAACTCCTGGTCCGAATCCTCATCATCACTCCCCTGCAATCAATCAATAACTTCCATCATCAACAGAAGAGAACGAAACGATAGCCATCGACGATGATTGAATGAATGGTATCAAGTAGACTGACTCTCTTCTTCTTTCCTCTGGATGAGATGCGTATCTTAATGGGAGCAACGGTCTTTTCCTTCTTCTCCTTCTCCCTCGGGGTCTTCTTAGCAGGAGTCCGTCCAGTCGCAGCTTGTTCGTCCTTCAATTCATCCACTAATCTCCACTCCCCCCCCCCTCCCTCCCTCTCTCTCCTTCTTCCCTCTCCCCTCACCTGGAACTCTCTATACTTCGCTTGGATGATAGGGAGAAGTTTCGTCGAATTGGCTCTTGGATTGGCAAGTTGAAGAGCAGGACGAACACGATTGGTGAATGCCTGTAATGAGAGACCCTTCACTCCGCTCCCTCCTCTCCTCCTTCTATACCTTGAGAGTAGTGATGGTATTGTAGTCCTCATCCTCCAACTTCGCATCAGCATCCTCCAATTCGTGGTACTCACACAAATCGGCGGAACTGGTAGTATTCGGGTCGGGACCAGCATCTTTCTTTCCCTTCTTCTTCCCTTTCTTCCCCTTCTTGCCCTTACGCGGCTTCGAAGATGATGCCTCTGCACGAGTATTACTAATTGACCAAATCCCCATCCCAGTAATCGATACTCAGACGAGAGAGTGTGTGAACATTTTTTTTTTTTAACACATTTATCAAGAGTAGGCTCTGATGTGCATGGATGGCCACTCATGACTTCTCGCTTGTCTCAGAAACGTGACGTGTGAACATAAGAGAGTCAAACTGACCTTCTCCATCCTCTCCCTCTCCCTCCTCCATTTCCACGTCTTCTCCCTCTTCTCCTTCCTGATTCGCCGCTAGCATCGAATCTTCCTGCATCGAATCATCACCTGAATTTAATCATTAGAAGAGTTCAGAGTAAATGAAAGACACAAGGAGGAGTAAACTGACCACTCTCGTGTTCCGAGAGCTGGGGATTGTCGGCTTCCTCTGCCATCCTTTCCACACTCCGTTGTTTGAGACTAGCTGCAATGATTTAGATAATGAATTAAGAGAACATTCAGCAGCGATGCCACAGGGAAAACAGAACACAGAAAAAGACGCGGACACTAAAAAAAAGAGGGGTGATATAGAAAGGAAGAAGAGAGAAGGTGGGAGGAGAGGGAGGGGAGGGGGGACAAATAGGGAGGGAGGCATAATTGACACACGCAGAAATGGGGGGGGGGGTGGAGCGGAACGGGGACAGATGCTAAGAGCACGGAAGTGCTAAGTTCATGGGAAAAGGAAAAAAACTCCTCAAATTCATGGGAAAAGTGCCCCGCTATATTATCCCTCGAGCGGTAAATCGATGCACAAGTGCGTTCAAAGGTCAAAAGAAAGGAGAGTTTGAATTACAGATTTGGTAAAGAATATGCAAAAAAGATATGACGAATGCGAATTCGAGAAATATTGTTAAAGAAGTAGCAAGAACAAGGTGGCCATGATATACTAATAATAATGTGGTACACGAATGATCCAAAACGAGATTAGAAAAAATGACGGTAGATGAAGTATCTCTAACCATCCATCACGGAAATTGTTTTATGGAAAAAGTCTTAAATTACTTTCAAATACATAATACCTACATGAGATGGTGCTCAGAAAATTTTCGAAACAGATGATTACCAGATACAGAGGAGGAATGAGGGGTGGAGCAAAACGGGGACATGGCGAGAGAGTGGGGGGGGGGGGGGTGGAGCGCAGATGGGACATAACCAGAAATCGATATTGAGTTAGGCCACTACGCTCACATTTCTCCAAGGTCATCTTCGAAGGGCCCACGTCGGTAAGTGTGGCCTCTCATGGCAAGTATCAAGAAATTGAGAATTACCTACAGAGTAACCTACAGCAGCGGTCTAGAGCATTGCCACTTCTCAAACTATCCCTAAATATGGCCACTTCATGAAACGGTTAATTGCCCGTCAACTAGGCACAAAATATGATCTAACAGACCTCCATTATTGCATAACAAAAAGAAAAAAGAAAAAAGAGTCGATTTTGAAAATTCAAATTCACACTACTGTGTTTCGGATAAGTGTTGAGTGCTGTCAACTATGTAACCTCTCTTATCTATGGAATATTTTTGTTGTCGCGACAATTGTCACTGTGCAAACGTGTTTGGTTATTTGAATTTGCATTTTTTTTTTGAAAATTATGTTTCAATAGCAACGGTTTTCGGTTCATGAATTGTTTACATTAGTATTCCTTCTTAGCTTAGTTCATTGATTTCCTCTTGAGAGAGACAAATGGCACCTTTTTCCAATTCACTCGTGCATCCTCTTCCTCTCTCAGTTTTTCTCTAATTCTCACTCATTGATCAACGTGACCTCTGAACGATTAGAGACGAGTACGAGGGATAGTTTCATTGCATGTAATGGCTGACTCTACAGATATGCCCTCTTCTACTCTCAAACAATTCTCGTCCATTCTTCCTCGTGGTTCACTCGCTTATATCAACGGAAATTGGGCAGAAGCGAGTAGTCGATCTGTCTTCCCAGTCACTAATCCATTCAACAATGAACTAGTAGCGTCAACTGCTAATTGTGATGTGGATGATGCACGACTGGTGAGGATTTCCTTCATTCAGTACTTCAATCTACCCATTTCAGGCAGTGAAATCAGCCAGAAATGCGTTCGCTAAGTGGTCTCGTGAGACCACCGCCAGAGAACGATCAGCAATCCTCTCAAAATGGTTCAGAATCATTGAGAGGTACGGTAGAATACAGTATTGTTTCATCGATAGATCCTAATTCTTCAGGGAGAAAGAGAATCTGGCCAAACTATTGACTCTCGAACAAGGAAAGCCACTTGCCGAGTCGAAGGGCGAGATTGATTACTCCAATTCTTTCCTTGATTGGTACAGTGGGGAGGCTCGACGGGTCTACGGACAGGTAGAATATACACTCGTTCATCCTCCATTCACTGATCGATTGCAGGTCGTTCCTGCTCCAGTCCTCAACAGAGAACATCTCCATATCCGGGAAGCAATCGGAGTTGTTGCTCTCATAACTCCCGTGAGTATCGTCGCTTTCAGTATTCTCTCCAATCTACCGTACACCCCGTGACTACCGTATCTCTTCTCAGTGGAACTTTCCAACTGCGATGATTGCTCGCAAGGCAGCAGCAGCTCTGTCAGTCGGATGCACTCTCGTCATCAAACCAGCAGAGGACACTCCTCTTTCTGCTCTCGCTTTCGCCCAGGTCAATACGGTAGATATCGATCGATGAGTACGATCGATGATTCCAGACAGGAGAAGAGGCCGGACTGCCATCGGGAGTCATCAACGTTCTTCCTTCTGATCGATCGAATTCGGCCTCGATTGGAAGATTCCTTTGTGAGAGTACTGATGTAGATGCCATCTCATTCACAGGAAGTACTGCTGTGGGAAAGGTATTTCATCAACTGTAAGAGATCATTTATTTCCTTCGACCCTTCTAGATTCTGCTCTCTCAATCAGCCTCAACCGTCAAGAGAGTGTGTCTCGAATTGGGAGGCAATGCCCCTCTCCTAGTCTTCCCTTCCGCTGATATTGATGTTGCCGTCAAAGTTAGTCTCTCTCACTGATCTTTGATCTCTCTCTCCTCAGGGAACGATGGCATCTAAATTCCGTGGATCGGGTCAGACTTGTGTATCTGCCAATCGACTATTCGTCCATTCTTCTATTTCGAAGGAATTCGTTGGTAAACTGAAGATAGCAATGAGTTCACTCAAGACTGGAAATGGACTGGAAAATGGAATTACTCAGGTGAGCATTATTCCATCCATTTAGACTACCGTACTCTCATTCTCAACTACGGTGTCTTCTTTCTCGTAGGGTCCTCTCATCAACGATCGCGCAGTTGCGAAGACTGAAGAATTGCTCAAGGATGCAACGAATAAGGGAGCCAAGGTTAGATAATTGAAATGAATTATATATCTTCATATCGATCATGCAGATAGTTCTCGGTGGAACTCGCGGTTCCGGATGTTGTTTCGAGCCAACTCTCCTCACTGGAATCACTACCGATATGAGAATCGCCCATGAGGAAATATTCGCTCCTGTCGCTGCCATTCACGAGTACGGTAGAAGGGGGATACTGTAGTTGACTCATACTGTAGAGTACAGTGTCTATTTGGAGGTTCGAAGACGAGACAGAAGTTGTCTCTCGTGCCAATTCTACTCGTTCTGGACTGGCTGGATATGTGTTCTCGAAGGATCAATCTCAGATCTACAGAGTGACCAGATCACTCCAAGTTGGAATGATCGGAGTGAATGAGGGTGAGCTTCATTCCAATTAATAGATATGAGAATGGAATGAGAATTAGTCAGAGTTAAAAGGGGTAGAAAAGGGTATCAAAAAATAACAAGGTCAGACGAAAAATCGAGTCAAAAACATCGAGGTATGAGTTATTTTGGCCATTTTTTCTTTGAAAGCATCACGTATGCCATTTTTCACCAGAAAAACACAAGGTATGAGTTATTTTGACCATCATTTCTGGGGTACCTTTTTAATTCTGGAATTAGTGAAGACAATTGTGCTTGAGGTATAATGTCGTGTGCGGAGGCAGCATTCGGAGGAGTGAAGGAGAGTGGATTGGGAAGGGAGGGAGCAGGACAGGGCATCGATGAATTCACCCAATGGAAATACATCTGTCAACAGCATTGATATACCTTTACAGTACTCTCCTACAGTTGTACTTGTTACAGTATCCTCCCCGTGCCAGTTCACTTCTGCCATTCATTGCCAATTAGTCTAGTCTCAAACGCCTTCATCGATAAATAATGCACAGTTTATTTTGGAATGATCAATATACTCGATTAGTCTCCAAACTGTTTGGTGGACAGTAGAGACCATCATTGTGATGACCGGAACGAAGGAGACACAGTTGATAGTGACGACACGATGAATCACAATGAGGAGATGGAGTACGGTAGGCTAGTCTGAAAGGGACCATTACGGTAGAAGATGAATGCTGTGTCACTCACTGGAAGAATCGATCAGTGAGAGTAGCATTGCTGAAGATATTATCGGCTACTGTATTCCAACTCTTCGGAGATAGATCCGTCATGTTGTATTCTTGCTGCAATTATCGATTGGTTGGTAATCTCGATAGGGTGACCTACTCGTGCAGAGTAGAGTAACTTCCACTCTGGTTCAGTATTCTCATCGGCCAATGAGAGATCAGCGAAGTAATTATCGTGATCGATTATCCTCTGTAGAAGAGAGTTAAAAGAGAGAGATGGGGAGACATACGAAAGTGTTCTCAGCATCAAGAGTGTACACTCGATATCCCGGATTGAGATAGTCGAAAGTGGAAGCTGATGGAGAGACATAGGCAACTCCGATCTGAGATCAATATATCTTCAGTAGTCAACCCTCCCGTCTAACCGGCTCAGAAGTGACGTCATCCATGTCTTCATAAAACATTGTGAAGTAGTCATAATGGACATGTCCAAAGAATTGGCCAGTGATGATTGAAGAGAATCTTAACAGAGATATCCTCTCAGGAAGGGAATGATAGATAGCAAAATCTTTTTTTCATGAATACAATTTTATTTTGCTCTTTCGTACGGGATCAAATGGAAAGATACCTCTGGATGACTCGATAATAATTCCTTGACCATCCCTCTAGACAATCGTAGTATCCAGGAGGAATGTGAGCGAGGATATGCACGTTTTCACCAGAAACTTCAGCCTAGGAACGTTTTTCAATCCGTTTTCGAGTTTTTTGCTGCATTTTTACTACCAAAATGTTGGACCTTGATACCTTTTTGAGTTGATCGACAAACCAAGTCATCGTTCCATCGGGGTCGCTCTGATTGAGATACAAAAAACTGGAACGAACCAATAGTCAAATGAATAGAATAAAAGTAAATTACAAGTTGGTATTTATGCAAAATCCAGTGTTGATGGAGATCAATCTGAGTCGATCCGTCACGAGAGTTGACCATGAACCACGACTGAAATTATTGCCCAATAAATCTTACATATTTCACAACGGTTGAAACATAGATGTTGCTCATTTGCCATAAAAATATATGTAATAGAAAGCAACAATCTGCTGCTATTGTCTCCTTCTTCTTTGATCCATGGTTTATTCATCTCAGCCAATTGATCGTAAAGATGAACTGGCCAGAATTGCTCATTCACTGAGTGAGGAGCGAAACTGCAAATAACAAATTGCATTTAAATCGAGGTATCAAGGGGACCAAAATATTGTGCAGCGTATCAAGAGTATAAAAGTGTAGCGATTAGTGCATACCTATTGACAGGTACTCCCTCGTGATTTCCGAGTGCCCAATAGATGGGAGTGGTAGGGAAATGATCCTTGAAGAGAGTCGACACATTTCGAAGCACCTCAACATCCCTACATTTTTCAACACGAATCCAATTCAGTGCCATTTGAACCAAAGGATCTTCTACTGATAATGGCTCGTTGCTCACCTCAAGTGTTTCTTCCCACGAATACTTCCAATCGTAATGGTCGATGATATCTCCACCCACCATGATGTAATCAACCTAAACGGATTCTTCAAAGCTCTTCATCTCCACTTTCCTCACCTTCTGTGTCTTACTGATGTGTCTCAACATATTCTCCATCGTTCGATAAGGAATATCACACTTGCCGATCGTGCCCCAATATCCAGCCGCCACTGATGGATCTGCAATTCCTTCATCCCACTGTCCACTCTCCCTTCACTCACTGTCTCTCCTTCCCATTCCCTTTCCTCTACAACAGACTGGATCAGCACATTCGGCCTCGGATCCTGGCTGGTAGTGGAAATCAATGTGAATGTCTGTGATCTGCAGCACTTTGAGAATATTAGGAGGAGAGATGGAGGAAGGAGGAGAAGGAGAAGGGAGGGAGAGAGGACGAGGAGGAAGAGGAATCTGGAAGGATGAAATGAGGAGGAATGGTTGAATATCCAGACTGACATTCCATCCCTCTCCCTCGGGATCGTCTGGATCCACACAACCAGGAATGAGAGCGGCACAGATCTTAGAAGGCTCATTCGCGAGACGACGAAAGACGTAGAAGAATTCATCCTGAAGAGGAGAAGAAGAAGAAGAAGAGACATAGGAGGAGAAGAGGGAGTACTCACTCTGAATTGTTGAGTGATCCCATCACACACTTCCATTGGCTGATTGATGGAACAGATCATTTTAGCGAACCAAAGAATGATTCCTTCTGTAGGAGTCAGTTTGGCAATGGTTCTGAATATAAAATGAAGTAAATAAAATTAATTGTATATCTTAAAGATGTCAATCATATTATTTGTCCTGTTGGCGATCGTAGATTGCCCATTTACCATTGCGCACTCTCGTCAAATATTTATCATATTTTTGTTAGAGTGCTCTAGAGAGAGAAACGGTTCGAAAAGTGCAAAAATAACTTTTCCGAAAAAACATTATAAATTTTGGCGCTTGTGCTGTTGACCGCCCCTCTCTACATTTCCCACACTAATCACAATTATTTAGTGATATTTAGTGATAGGGGTATCATTATGATTTAGAAGCATTGTTTTTATACTCCCCCTACCCTATTCTCACTATGGTACCCCTTATCTCTATTATTCGTGGTCCCCTGTTGAGACTAGACGAGGGCGGTCAACAGCCCAGGCTCCTTAATTTTTAGTTTATCTATAAAGAAATGATGTGTGCTAATAATCTAGATGCCTTTATGAATTAGTAGATATATTCTTACGCCAATGGAGCAGCGAGAGCAATGCATCCGACACACGAGAGAGGCTGATTCAATCGTTTTGATTCACTCAGATCACGGGCCAATTTAGTGACTGGAAGAATGAAGAAGAGGATACGAAGAAGACGAAAGAGGAACTCACGGTGCTTCTTACTGACTTGAGGAGCTGCATTGGAAAAGGAGAGAAGGACGAGATAAATAAAGAGAGAAAGGGAACGCAACCGCATGGGATGAGAGAAGAGGAATGAGTGACTCTTCCCATGAATGACCTGCGATTGATTAGATATGAGAGAGAGGAAACAGCTGTTGAGGGAAGAGTGGCCAGAGGGAAAGTGTGAGAGGAATGCGAGTACAAGACAGACTCATGACAATCTCAATGGAGAAACACGTCGGAAAGCGAAGATCTTCATAGATTCGAGTCATTAAATTATTGGAAGCCGGCTAACACAAAGAAAAGCAGAAATACATTGGCTAATTTAATTTGAGTATTCAGTTCGCATCCTTCCGACAATTTCCGCAAACCTGTGCTGTAAATACAAATATACTTGATTGGAACGGATCGAGTAATTTCTTTTCTCGTTCTTTCTAGTGATCATTTGGTCAGTAAACTCGCCCCTCCCTCGTGTCTCACTCTATTCTCCTTTCTTCCTTATCTAAATGGACACGGGGAGAGTTCATAAGAAATCTTCGAGCGCGATAAAGAGTTGTGAATTGATTAGAGATAAGAGAGTGATGGGAAAGAAAGAGAAGTAATGGTCATTCGACCATCGTTTCCATTCCATCTCAATGACTGATCTCATTCGATCTCCCGATCAGATTCTTGCTTCCATTGGTCAGTCCTATCTAATCAATCCCTTTCCCCTTCCATTAACTCGCAACACAACGTTTGATTTGCCTCATTACACTCTTATTCACTAATCATTTGTCAGTAGATGTTTTTGCACATTCATCTCTCTCTCATGTTCAGGGAAGAAGGAATGGATAAATCTAACTCTTCTGATCTGTCTGACCTCCCTTGGATGGTCTGTACTAGCCCTCATTATAATGCCATCCAGTTTCTACGACGCAAAAAGAGAGAATTGGACATTCGTCACAGTGGACGATGAAGTAGAGAAGAAGGTCGATAAGTGAATTATTATTTCACTTCAGTTGCATCTGAATAAGGGCGAGAAAGATCTGATATCGACAGTATTCATGGCAGGAATGATGATTGGAGGTGAGATGAGAGAGTGAGGAATGGAGACACCACTCCTTCTAGGGTTGTCTACTTCTCCCCTCTGTGATCGATTAGGGAGGAAGCCGATGTTGATTGCATCCTCACTTGCCATTTCTCTTCTTACTTTTCTCGTATCGAAAGCACCTAATTTTGCATGGCTTCTCTTCCTGCGAGTACTGCAAGGAGCATGTTATACTGTACGTTGAGAAGACAGATTGGTAGATAGATTGGAGGTATTCACAGAGTCTCGGGCAATCATCATGGACAACAGGATTCGAATCGACTCCAATTGAATGGCGAGCTAAGAATTCATTGATGTATGGGATTGCATGGGTAGTGGGATATTTGTCTCTCACTCCCATCGCTTATTTCTCCCATTCATGGTAAGAATATCTAGTGGAAGGAAGTCAAACCATTTGATATAGGAGAGATCTCTTTCTCTTCACTTCCATTCCTCCATTCATCTTCGCCCTTTTAGTTATTGCGTCAGTTTCACACTAATTGCAAGAAAACGTTTATCTGTTGGACTCACTCCAAAATTTCTTGCACGCAATTTTCTTTCCTTATCACTCTAATCACTTCCAATTCTGAATATGTGAATGAAGTCGAAGACTATTAATTTCAGATTTGTTCCTGAAACACTTCACCATCTAGCGAGAATCGATTCTCCTCGCGTTCAGAAATGGATCGATAGAGTAGACACTCGAGACACGGTATCTTACACAATTAAAAAATTGAGGAATCAATATAGATAGTGATATTTATTCTGTTTGAGATATTGATCAAAAGGCCAGTCGAAGCAGTCTCAAACAATGTATTCAAAGAATTATGGGAACACAAAAGATTTCTCTTCTACACAATGCTCACTTCTGGTCTATGGTTATCTATCTGCATTCATTATTTTCATATGGATAAAAATTGCTGTGCAGGATCGCTGATACCTTCATATATTTCGGTCTTTCATTTTATTCAACAAATTTATCTGGTATATAGGAGATGCTCTCCGTTCTAGCATTGAATTGAGTTAGTTTAGGTAATATATTCTTCAATTATGCTGCAACTGGTGCTGCAGAAATTCCAGCATATATTTTGCTCTTTAAATTCATAAAAAGGTTTATTTCGATTTTTTAAAAAAAGGCTCAGATAATCATAACCTTTCAGTTATTCTCGTCGAAAGGTGATGATGATCACTCATTTCCTCTCTGCAATTTCTTTCGTAATTATTGTCTTCTTGCCAAGTGAGTAAATGGAAACGAATACTGGTAGAAAATCCTCTCTAGAAGAATCAGTCTGGTCTCATCTATGCTGGTACACTGGCAAAATGATCATCTCCATTTCTTTCATGACTGTTTATGTAGCGGCCAGTGAAGTGAGTTAATTCTCTGCACGAGATAGAACCCATTTCATCTTCAGATTTTTCCTACTAACATTCGCAATTCTGCTCTGGGAATATGTGAAATGATCTCGAGAATCGGAGGAATAATGGCACCATTCATGAATACTCTAGTAATCCAGCGTGCTCGTTAATGCTTCATTCCCCGATTGCAGGGTGACATAAGCCCATTTTTACCGATGAGCACTCTCGCTTTATTTGCATTCCTCGGAACAGTTTGTTCATTCTTTCTCCCGGAATCGAAGGATCGACCACTTCCTATGAGTTGTACAAGGGATTCTCTTCAACCTTTGTGCAGAAGAGAAGAATCAGAATAAACATTATCTAAATTATTGATTTTTTTAAAAATTCGATTTTAAGATTTTTTATAGCAAAGTGACCAACTAGCAAACATGATCTACGAATTTAGATTATCTAATAATAAGGAAATGGTCTAAACTAAACTTGTAAGACTTAATTATTAAGTCTGAAACGTTGAAGTTACAGTAGCTAAGCTTCTCAGCGGTTCTCAGAAGTTTTCAAATTTTCTATCTATTTTTGTATTTTGTTGTTTCGATCACGTTGAATATATTGCTAATTGTCAAACCACTGTCTACCCGCAGGCCAATTGTAGATAATGGGCCGCACCGCGTACGTTGATGAAAATGATGACCCCGGTCAGTTTCCTTTGTAACGCGTTTACAGTTGTTAAATTTAAATTTTTTACCGTTAAAGTTATTATGCTATAAATTCAATATTTTGCTTTACGTTTTGGTTTATATATTAAATTTTTGTATCTTATTGCAGGAAATCCGCAATTTAGAGGTATAAACTACATGAAGAATTTGAAAGCGAAAGTTGCTGACCACTTCGCCCGGAGGTTTATAAATATTTTTAATTATCTTTAACCAATGTCTTTTCATTTTAGTCTCGCGAATCAATTAAGTGGTTTTGAAGTCACAAACATAGTCGAGAGCTATATCCGGAGTAATAGTGAGAAAAAGGTAATTAATTGCCAGGGCATTAACGAATAAATATTGTATTTAAGTGTGAAGGGTCACCTCGAGATAGCGCAGTAAGAGTATCCTTCATGATGCTGCAAGAAGGATTTCTCAAGCCCATTGCTGGTTAATTCATTTCCATTTTCCTTTTGACACCTTCACCATTCAGGAGGAGAGACTACGTTTAACGAAGATCGAAGAACATTCTACAGAATGGGAAATGCCGACGAAGTTCAGAGGTTGGCGGTTTTTTTAAAAATTAAATAATTACGATTGTATCGATCACTTTAGTGTTGTGATTCTCCCTCGTGCGATGAAGTCTCGTGAATCCAGTTGCGAAAGGGGGAAACCCCAGAGAAGAAGTTCTTTCTCCCGTATCCTCCAATCACCACTCCGTATGATATTTATTCATTTCCATTTTCAATTGATTAATCAAAAGTTCGTCGTGGGAGTGTCTCTCGTACCTCTTCCAAATTCGGACTCTCCTCCTCTTCCGATAAATCGACTGAGCAGGAGGATCTGCTTGATGGTAATCCATCTATCTTCTAGATCCAATTATCAGATTATTCTAGACGAGACCCGTCTTTTTGAATTTTCTCTCGCTCGTCTTCTCACTCTGGTGGATATTCCACAAATAGAGGAATTGGTGGACATGCAATCTCACTGTGGAGATGAAGTGAAAGAAGTATGTGAATACTTGCAGAGAAGGACCAATGTCTTCACTGCAGGGATCAACAGCCAATCTTCTCACTTCGATTCTCTCTAAGATGGGATTGTGGATGGAGGAGGAGGAAGGAGCAGATCCAGCCACTCTCGTATTACTCAAGAAACATCGACGAGCAGAGTCAGTTCAAATTGCTGTAGATATGGAAATGAATGGAACGGAATGTGTTTGTAGAATGGTGCACAGCTACTTCAAATCAGTTCGATTTATGTGTCCTCGAATGCAGATTCAAGAAGATCGAAACTTGGATGAATATGATCAAGTAAATTGTCTTATCTGGAGATATTATATAGCTCGATTGGTGTGCAGGTTGAACAATGGGGTCGCCAAGCACTGAAAGCAGTCTCGAATAGACTGGAATCGATAACTCGAAACGGCTACTCCCCACTAATACCAAGGGAATTCGCCAAAGTCGTCTCATCCATCTCACTTCTACCGAAGGAAAAATTGTCGGAGGCACTCGTTTATCTCGTACGTTGACAGATGATCACAACTTCAATAATGTAAACCGATATATGGAAGTAATATAGAGTCTTTGTTCAGTGTGGAATGATTCCCTTCAAATTACGTAAGGAGCTGCTACTCGTCCTCGATTTCCTCTCCCAATGCGAAAGTACAAATCTCATCTTCCGACTCTGCGATTCCCGTCATTGCAAATTGGTGAACAATCGTTGAGAACTCATCGCAAAGCTTAGTTCAAGTTGATGAAAATGTTTTTTTTTCTTTGTGATAAGGAAGAACGAATGGTGTAGAAGTTTGTTTTCCAGAGTTCAACTTGGGATTTTGGTGAGAATGAGAGTCATGCCATCGACAGTCTCAGAACATTCATCGTCCCTCAGACTGGAATGGATCCGGAACAACAGCGGTAATGTTACTAATTGATATTAGCGCCTAGCTGTTTTTGGCATTGGCAATGAATTTATTTTGTATTCCAGATACCTCATCTCGACTCTGGTGGAGAATCGTCTCGATCTACAGCAGAATGTGGCCAATATGAGAGAAGAAGCACTGAGCAGATGTAGTCCCGTCCCAGCACGATTTTGTGAAGCTGTTGAGGTAGATCCGCGTAGATTAATTTATTTAGTTGATTGATGTATGTTTAGGAAGATTTGGCTACGGATCGACAACTGGCTGAACTGATCGTACTTATTCTGAAGGACGAGCGACTCTCTCAACCCGACAAGTACAAGAAACTGCAGTTGATGCAGACTCAGCATCCAAAGGCCTACGCCATTTATATGAAGAACCTACTGTGAATTCCTATTTGTATCCCATGTATTTATCTCCTAGTACAATAATCTAACCATGACTAATTGTCCCTTCTCATTTTGTGCTATGCTAACTATTCTATTGTCTGTAATTATGTGCCTGATTGAAGTACGAGAGCAACAACTTTATTAACAAAAAAATGTCTAATATTAACATACAAGATCTGTTATACAGAAAGATGTACAAGAAAGGAACCCGGAGACAAGTTAGCAAGACATGTCGATGCAATCCATCGGGAGAAGGGAAACCCGATGGGATGGAATGGGATGGAGATTACCCTGAGGGGATTATGACAAAGTCATCAGTAAAAAAGGGCACTCAAGTTGGAAGTGAAAGAATTGAAATATAGGAAGACAGGGATTGAGCAAAGGAAGAAAATGAGATCTAGCAACTCGTAGTGAGAGGATGGGAATAACGAGAGGAACGGAGATACGACATCTCATCGGATATGAATTCACTCGAATCTTGGATGAGAGAGAAAAGGGAAGAAGAAATACATTTGGAAGAAGAGGGAAGTGAAGTGGTACGATATGTAGAGAAGATTCCATCTGGATCAATGAACGAAATGAGACTTGAATTTGATGTGTCGGGCGAAATAATCATCTTGATATGCTCATATGTGAAATTGATCTGAAAATGAGATATGACCACTAAACGAATACAAATATCTTACTTGCGTCGTTCCATCACTCAGCATGACCAATACTAATTTCTTCTTCTTCGAGTAGTGAGTGATGTACGGAGTGCTCATCTCATTCCAACGACGATTCTCAATATTTGTTGCATGATGTACTGTCTATATTCCTATGCACATATCACGGGTTTCCTGTAAGAATGTAGGAAGCCCGTCCACTAGGAAAAAGCGGTGGTATCCGAATTCGATGATAGTTGGTTGGTAGGTACCCATAGGGGTCAGGAAAAGATTGATCCGCTTCATTTGGTCAAATTTGCCAATTATCGATTTTTCTGATTTACAACTTCAAAATGTCATAACTCACTCAGTTTTGGTCGCACAGCGTGCAAATCGATACCATTGAATTCGTGTTACTGAGCTCTACAAAAAGTACAAAAGACACATAAGAAAAAAAGTTGATCTTTGATCTCAAAATTTTGAAAAACCGTTTTTTGGACCATATTTTTTTGAGCGTACTCAAAAATTTCCTGAAAACACAGTGTATATTATTGGCCCAATTAAGTCTCCAGACCTATTGTAAGGTCGCTACGTCGGCCGATTTTCATATCTCTGTCCCTTCAATACCGTTCTCCTAGTATGGCTCGAGGACATAGTCGTTTTTTCAGCAAAATAGTTTTATGAACATAACTTGGTTTAAAATGGTCCAATCAAGACTTCAAAAAAAACCAAAATGTAGCTAAGAAGTAGACGGATAAAAAAGTTTTTACCCAACGTCTACGTAGGAACGATCGTTTTCGAGAAATTTTCGAAAAACAATTTTATAGCTTGAATTTTTCATTTTTTTAGGGCTGAACAATTATTTTTGCAGAACTCGCCTAAACATGGTAAAAAAATAACAATAAATGTCTAAATAACGCGAGGGAGCCGTGATGGGCTTATTTCAGCCCTAAAAAAATGAAAAATTCTAGCTATAAAATGGTTTTTCGAAAATTTCTCGAAAACGATCGTTCCTACGTAGATGTTGGGTAAAAACTTTTTTATCCGTCTACTTAATAGCTACATTTTGGTTTTTTAAAAATCTTGATTGGACCATTTTAAACCAAGTTATGTTCAAAAAACTATTTTGGTGAATAAAATGACATGTCCGGGAGCCATACTAGGAGAACGGTATTGAAGGGACAGAGATATGAAAATCGGCCGACGTAGCGACCTTACAATAGGTCTGGGGACTTAATTGGGCCAATAATATACACTGTGTTTTCAGGAAATTTTTGAGTACGCTCAAAAAATATGGTCCAAAAAACGGTTTTTCAAAATTTTGAGATCAAAGATCAACTTTTTTTCTTATGTGTCTTTTGAACTTTTTGTAGAGCTCAGTAACACGAATTCAATGGTATCGATTTGCTCGCTGTGCGACCAAAACTGAGTGAGTTATGATATTTTGAAGTTGTAAATCAAAAAAATCGATAAAAATCGATAATTGGCAAATTTGACCAAATGAAGTGGATCAATCTTTTCCTGACCCCTAAGGGTACCTACCAACCAACTATCATCGAATTCGGAGACCACCGCTTTTTTCCTAGTGGAAAAAGGAGCTCGTTTTCCTACACTCTTACAGGAAACCCGTGATATACATTATCTTTACTTATTTAATGAATAAGCTTAAAATATATTTATAGAGCGATACCTCTTTGGTCTCTCCGCCTTTCGCAGCTTTTGCTAGTTGAGTCTCCATGTAAACTTTGTAGTTCTTCGTTAGATCGACCATACTGAATATAAAAATTCGAGCGAAAATACAAATAAATAGTATTTGCTCCAGAAAACGGACTTGGCAATATGAGGATCTCTCAAGTTGAGTGGGACGGGCTTCAATGAATGAGACTTAGCGTACACTCCACTGCTATCAGTTCTGCAATTAATACTTTTTTGTTGGAAAAATTTGACGCTATTTGACGATGCGAACGGACCTCAAAGCAACAATTTCTCCAGAATTGAACTTGACGGAAGTGGTTCCGTCCGAGAGAAGACATCCGAATCCGTACTTGTTCGAGTAGTCCACCCATCTCACAAGAGAACAAATTGAAACAAAAGGCCAGCCAATTAACGATAACAATGACTAAAGACACGTAAATGAATCTCACTTCGATATGTGTAGAGGAGGTTCCATCTTGACAGGAGTCATCGAGTGAACACCTGCAGCACAACATCATTTAATGAAGCCAACATTTCAAATATATAGACCCTATATTCAAAAAAAAAATTCCATCTCACCCCTGATGAGTGAGCCCAACGTTGACGCATGGATATCCAAATCAGAGAAGGGGAGAGAAGGAAGAGAAGGAGAAACAGATTGCGATGATGAAGAATCTTGATGTGATTGACTCTACAATATATATTATTGCGCTCTTATCTTTCTCGAATTCGCATATCTCTTCTTGCATGTGAAAGGCAAGAGAAAGGGAGGGAAAGTGAGCAGAGGAGAGGAGTAAACAATTGGGAAGGGAGAAACAGGAAGGGACCGGGGCAAAATCAGAAGAGATAAGAATAAGGAAAGGGCGAGGGTGCAGAAGGAGAGGGATAGGACATTGGAGAAGATCTATCGTGCAAAGAGATGCGATGAGCAATGGAGCACTCTCGTTGATATATCAGTGCGTTCGCCAAAGAATCGCCACTTTCGTGAGAAATCCGTACAGCTAAATTTGAGACCCAGTTTTTTCGACTGATTTTTATGTACCTTGATACCCGGCATAGATCACCAGCAAAATTGGGCTCATGCGATCCCGATTTGCATGGATAATGAGGGTCAAAATTTAGCAAGTTTTCCAGTTTTATAAATGGTACGGACGCAAAAATCATCCGATTCGTCTGAAAACCCAGCTTTAGGGTCAGTTTCATGCGCTGAAAACGTCTGTGATATTCATTTTGCATGAATCCTAAATTTGCATATACATGAAATTGTCTAACTCGATTATCTCGTGAACGAAGAAAAACGCATCTCCAATTTTTGGATATGTTGTAGTACTTACTCTCAGCTATCCAACGCGCATTTGGTCGTCCCATGGTTTGTGTATCTTCGTACTCAACATTGGCCCAGGCCGGTGCCCAGGCTTGGAGAGTGCGGCTAGGCGACCGCGACGCGAGGGTTGCAAAAACGCGCCGCTTACAAGTTCGACCTATTTAGCGGTTTTCATTTTGAGCGAATCCGGGTCAGACACAATTCTATTGTCCAGTCTTTGAGCATGGCCCCGCCTCATTTTAGAGCGTTTTTACTAATTGTTCCCTGATAATTTATTTGCGTGTTTTTTTTAACTTTTCAAACTAACCTAGTTTTTATGCGCACATATATTATCCACAGCCCTGCTCACTCGTAATAGCGTAATTTTTGATTGTTGAACAGTTCTATTCCTTTTTCGTTTTTTGCCTTTTCTGCCCAAAACCACATCTTGTGCCATTTCGCGCGCGTATTTCTAATTTTGCAATTTTTTGCTAACCTAGCATTGGTTCTATATGTATGTATTTGAGCACACAATAGAGCAAAATTGGTGTCAAAATCTTTTTAGAGAAGAGACTTCTATTCATTTGTAGGTCGTGAGTCCATTAAACTCAGGCGCAGAATACACTCTCGCGTTTGCTCAAATACAGCTTATACAATTAATTTATGTTTAAATACAGCTATTTGAGCCTTCATCCACGACGACAGATCAAATTTATGGTATAGAATGCAATTCGAATGTCTTTTGAATATTTGATTTCAAAGATCTGACACATGTGATAAAAAGTCGACCAGACGAACTATACGCGACGCGCGAGATCTAGATGCCGGCTCCATAGAAAACGGAGCGCTTGCGCGGCTTTCAAACCGGACTCGTCAACGGGCTGTGATTGGAGAGGCGTTTTTCTTCGTTCTCGAGATAATCGAGTTTGAAAATTTAATGTATATGCAAATTTAGGATTCATGCAAAATGAATATCACAGACGTTTTCAGCGACTGAAACTGACCCTAAAGCTCGGTTTTCAGACGAATCGGTTGATTTTTGCGTCCGTATAATTTATAAAACTGGAAAACATGCTAAATTTTGACCCTCATTATCCATGCAAATCGGGATCGCATGAGCCCAATTTTGCTGGTGATCTATGTCGGGTATAGGAACATCAAAATCAGTCGAAAAAACAGGGTCTCAAATTTAGCTGTATGGAGTGGTGGCGAATCTTACGCGAACGCACTGATATCCGCTTGATCTATGGACGCTGAGACGGAAAGAGGGGAAGAAGTTAGAACTGACTCTGGTAGTATCGAATCCATAGGTGGATTGAGTCATTCCCTGACTGTACTGGAAGATTTGAGGTCGAGGAGGAAGTGGAGGAGGAGGAGGAGAGTACTTGGAGTGAGTGGGTGAATTGGGATGAGATATTCCAGAGTAGATAGATCGAGAGAATGGACTACGAGATGCCGATACACTGCAACTTCTGAATACATCCATTCATATTCAGTTATTCCACTTTCAGTTGAGTGAATAACCAGATATTATTCAATCCATTCAAGTAATCTTTTTGTATCTCCAATCACTTCGATTCAATTCTCGAGCGGAAACGGCGCAAGCTAGCAAAAAGAGAAACAAACTAAGCGAGCAGCAATTAGACGAGGTATTACAGTGCTTTTCCTCCCGGGAGTGAGATGAGAAGAGTAGAAATACCTCGTGTTCGAAATGTTGCCGACGGAAGACTTGACAGCGGGAGATCTCATGAAGGCCGACGAAGGGATATCGAATACTCCCAGTCTCTCCGAGACCGACACTTTCAACAATCTGAACAATGAACCAATTATTTTTGCTGTCCTCGTTTCTCTTTGCAGATCTAGTCATCGTGGAACGGTTCTTTCCTCGAAATCTACGATTCTCCCTCCCGTATCCATCCCTATCCCTTCCCTGATCTCAATCTCGTACAAGAACGAGAAGGAAAGAGAAAACGAAACGAAACTGCTAGAAAAGAAAGCGATATCAAGCTCGTCCATCCTTTCTCCTCACCAATCTCTGCTCCTATTCACACCATTACTGGACAGATCTGAGAATGGAGGGAGTGTAAGAGGGAGGAGCCATCTAAGGGGTGTCTACAAACACACTCAAACTCACCATTCAACCTAGTATTATTCTTGATTCCCCAACGGATCACTTCATGGTAACAGAGTGAAGGAATGGGCAAAGTGAGGGGGGGACATCGTATGACAATCCACTTTTTGCTATGTGAAAGTGGGATTACTGACCATCTGCTCTTTCGGGGAGAAGAAACGATGAGGGAGCTTTTTGCCATAGACGAGGTCAAGGGCAAGCAAGTGAGAACATCCATAAGAGATACTCTCTATCATCGCCCCATTACTACTCCTCTTCCCTTCTCACTCACCCATCGATGAGAGTTGTGACTGAAGAGGAGAGGAGGATGATGGAGGGATACTTATACTCTCCTCCTTCTATCCTTTTGTATGTCTCTTGGATGGAATTGGAATCGAAGGGAGGAAGACCGACTACCATGCAGTAGAGAAGACATCCAATGGACCATGCCTCAATGAGTGCAACTCCCTCCACGACACACGCCATCCAAGTACCTCGGATGCAGCCGAATGACCCTTCCTCTTCAGTACTTCAGGGGCCAGATAATTGGGAGTGCCGGAAACAGAGACTCCCGACACCTGCAACCCATGATTACATAGTCTTTCTCTCAGTACTATATGATAAGATCCACTTACATCCTTAATCATACATGCGAGTCCAAAGTCTGCCAACTTCACAACAGTCCGCCCACTACCATTCTCCTTTATTAAGATATTGCCCGGCTTGATATCTCTGAGGAAGAATCGATCGAAGCGATACGATTGTATATATTACCTATGGATGATGTCATACGAGAGGAGGAAACAGACAGCAGATACGATGCCTCTTAGATAGTACTGCGAGTCATGTTCGGATAATCCTAAGAATAACAAAAGCAGGGTGATATTTGTGAATGACACTCATACTGAAGTTATCATTGATGAGATTGAGAAGTGATTTCTCACTGCACAGTTCCATCAGAATGTGCACATTTGTCTCGTCCTCGAACGTGCTCATGAGTCTCACGATATGGGGATGATTGAGACCTCTACAAATAGGCACAGATTATCCCCTTCCAATCCTCAGTTGGCCGGTAGGTTCACACTCACTTATGTATTTTTATCTCCCTCAACACTTTGTGGTATTGATTATCATTCATGTTTTTCTTGTCGATAACCTGCAAGATGGGGATCTACTTCTTTTCCCATTTATCACTCCTTTAATCTCTTATCACTCTTCGGAAAGGCCGAACCGAACCTTTAGTGCCGAGTATTCGTATGACGTTTCATCTCGCACTTTATAACACTTAGCAAAGCCTCCCTGAAAAGACCATGATTCACTCCTATCATTCAAATGATCTTTCTTTATTTTCATCCAATCAGGATGTGTCATGCAGAGAATGAGTCAGCCTCCCTCTCAGATCCATATGAATCAATCTACTCTATTCCCTCTAAAACCACAAACAAACGAAGGGAAGTCTTGAGATAGGCGAGTCTTTGTTTGCCATTCGGTTTCCTATGTCCTTCTGGCCAATCCCACTGACCTTGCCCAGCAGGAGTAACGACTTGTAGGTGGTCCTTGTGCTGGAATCGAAGTACCGGTGGTTACCTTCTGCCACGGGTAGTCGACCCATCGTGGGTCTGGAAGAGAACATATGAGGGCACTGAATCACTATCAAGCACGGTCATCCGAGAGAGAGACACACATCATGATAAGATAGAAGAGGCAAGCACTATACGGCCGATGATTTTCACGCCCATAAACGTACGGAGAAAATCACGGAGGACAATTGAGAAAATTGAGAAAAAAAGAAAAGAGAAAAGGAGGTTACGAGGAAAAGACGGATACGATTGCGAGGTCATATGGTTCTTTTGTGAAAGTGTACCCCTCTTCCCGCCAGGTAATGGATCCGAATTCATCATGGAAATAGGATTAGGGAAAAGAGTCCGAGTGAAGAACCAGAACAGCAAAAGATAACACTATGAGAGTTAGAAAGTGCGCGCACAGGAACGGGGAACTATCGTTTGACCAGTCAAACAGCACATGTGTCTCGCTCCGCCTCCTTAGTGCCAGATCGCCCCTCGCCCTCTTCACGCGCGCGGTTCGCTCACAGACTTAACGATCGTGAGAACCAACGGACCCGAAACCGAACCCGTCTATTATTTCTAATAGGAATCGGTTCAAGATCATAATTCAAGAACTAGGAACAGTGGTGACAACTTCGAATGAAGCGAAAGAAAGGAACTTGAAGCAGCCCATGATAAAAAAATATATTAAAATAATATACATCAACAGGCAAATAAAAATTATTATTGATGAAGTGCGCCCCATTTTTTTGAAATTGACCACAGTATACGGCAATGAATACGCATAAACATCGGATATGAGGCCGTTCGCCTAAGGTTCAACAAATGGTTGGAACAGGTAAAAAAATTGAGATGTCTGAAAAGATGGCTCTAGGTATTATGTTTGACCCTCTACATGCTGGTGAGGTCGATTTCGCAATATGTCCCCTCCGCGCTCCAGGAGGGGCACCCCCCATTTAGGCCAAATTCTCGTTTTTCGATGTTTTTTCGTCGGGGAGTGGTCAAAATGGTCTGAAATCGAAGTGTTCTAGTCAGAATTTCGAGCCCGTTCGAATGAAATTGTTGACATATGATGAAAAAATTTCGTGTTCGAGAAAAAACTAAAAAATTAAAGGGAAAAGTGTGTGTGCTAAAATCTCTAGAGTAGAAAGAGCATACACCCCGATCATTTTGCGCTATTGGGTGACTTTTTTG
>LS541967.1:116014-157229 GCA_900490775.1 Pristionchus maxplancki
CTTTCTTCTCCCCTCTTGCCACCCACTACCATTCGACGCTCAATCGGGTACAAATCCGAGATGAATTATCCTGTCTCTACTATTCGTGTCTTCCTTTTCCACTTTACCAGTTAATCGAGTCTCTTACTTACGGGTTATCTAGCCACCTTTCCATCCTCAAATCAAATCACTGCTTATGCTCGTTTTACACTTTGTATTTTCTGATTCGTATGCAATTCCTTTGCCTCTCTTCCATTTAATCGATAGGATGACTATCTCAGTCAATCCACGGCCTCTCCTACCTCATTGACTGTATCCAGTCTCTGATATATGTGATATCACCCTCCCCTTCTTCTGTTCCTCTCGTGCCTTCCTTCCCTCTATTCTATTTCATATCATGGCATCTGAATAAGCCTTGTAATAAGCCCTCGTTCCCTCAGCCACATTCTTACCCTCATGAATCTTCTCATTTTACACGATCATTGTACCTACTACCTCAGTGCACCCGCATCTTTTTCAACAGAGGTACACAGAGTATTTGCATTTTTGTATTGATTGTATCATATAGAATAGAGTTGATACAAATATAAATAATTGTTGCTAATGCGTCTGCTCTTTTGTCACGGGTGTGTACAGGAGGGAATAAGTTAATGAAAGATGAAGCAGAATACGCGAGTAGAATGGGATGGAATGAGGGTAAGGCCCTTGGCGAGTGTCCGTATCTACGTCCTAGACAGAAGAATTAATAAATTATGAAAGTGAGATTGAGTCTGAGATCATGGAATGGTTAGAGAATGCACTGGTAATTGGATACTGTGGGACAGAAAAGATAGATAAAGTAACTAGCGTCAGATCTATTTCTTCTCGCCTTCCTTCTTCTCTCCTTCCTCTTCCAATGGTTGAAGGGTATGCCATTGTGCGATGGGTCGTCGTGGCGAGGCGAGCATATCCATCCAGTGCCTGATCATACACCATTACATTCGTATCAAGTGCAACTCATTTCGACGACACATCTATCTAGCCCTTCTCCTAGTCTTCTCTCCTGATCTTGTCTCCTAGTCTTACTCACCTCAGCTCAGCACCAGTTCCATTGCATCCAACAAGAACTCTTCCAATAGCATCATTCGATCCCAATTTGTCGTAGTCCATGATCGTGATCATCAGACCCACTTTCTGGAAGTGAATACATTTTCAATGGAGTAAATGAGTGTGCACCAACCTGAATCTGTTCAAACGGAACTTCGAACGAGAAACTCTCATTGTAGTACGGATTTAGAGTGCATTTCTTGATCGAAGTTTTCTTCTTCTTTAATCTTTTTCCTCCTTGCATCAATACGATCTTCACGTATGGATCTGAAGATTCATTCCCAATATTCTCTCAATCTTTTTTTGAGATAAATTATTTTTACTTGCTTGGGTGGTGTCACTAGTTTAAATCATTCTCGATTCATGACTCACGTAATTCTGACTTAAGCTTGTTAGAAACTTATGAGAGCCTCTAGGATGCACTGTGAGTGGGACATCCAAGAACAAATCGTGAGATTATAGAGAAATGAGAGATCATATACCAAGATCATCAATGATTCCAATTCGTGGAAACACAAGTCAAGATTGGGAGGGGGTGAGAATCCTAGTATTTCGTGCTCAGTTATGGTACCTGATAGACCTCCAACGTCCATTTTCTTGAGGTTCTTAGCCTCGAGAATGACTACAGTTAGTTTGCCTGCAGTCGGCACGTATCGGAGGGAGAAACAGATATCTCCCAGAGCTTTCTCCTCAAGAGGGTTACGGTATACGACGAATAAATCGATAGACTCACGGCTTCTTTGTCATCAGGAGGAGGTGCGATATCCTTCCACTCTTCGATCACTTTACCCAGATCGATCTTGCCTAGAGGAATTAGGACCTGAATAAAAGGATAATCGAAAACAGGTAATAATTATGCCCACTTGTCCAATTTGATCGTGTTTACTGAATCTGTCGAAGTCATAAACCGCGAAGACGAGGGTCTTCGAAGTAATCTCGTTGAATGGTACCTAAAAATTATAATTCAATAGTTTAAAAAAAGTATTTTTCGATTGCTTTGAACTACGGTAAGAAAAGTCTGTAGAACTCAAAAAAAAATTTCGCGCGCATTAGTGTCGTCTGAAAGTTTCAGACTCTGAAACGTGGCTGTTTAAACATGTTTCGCTTTTTGTTGTAAATATTGTATCTTACTTGCGTGTTTTGATTCGCTCAAATTGTCTACGAGAGTTGTTGTTTATCTTGTGTATACTGTTCTAATCTGAATCAATTTAAATTACAAGCGCAAACATCAGATTTTGCGATTTTTTTCTTTACAAATATATTTCTCGTAAAATGATCGATACTTGATGCAGGAAAGGAGCATCATCTGAGGTTCCAGGAAAGCTGGTTCGTTTGCACAGGATACGTGAGTGTTGCACATTTTCTTTTCTCATTTTGCTGATCCCTTACCAAAATGTGTTTTCCCCCTTCTTCGCCTCTTTGGCTGAGTAGTCTTTGCTTAATCTTCCAAATGGTACAAATTGGAATCCATGGCTATGTGAGGAGAACAATATTTTCCTCTAAACTAAAGAGCAATTTCCCCTAGTTTGCTAAGCGTTTGCCACTCAATTCTGAATACCTTGAAGATGAATGTCTCATTGAAGACAGGATTGAGGGTTTTCCTGTGTACTTTTGTCTCGAACTTCTTCTTCTTTTCGGGAAGGAGGTACACTTTGACGTAGGGATCTGAGGTGCCACTCATGTCCATTCCAGGCAATTCCTCAGCTTGGATCACAGTGATGGACAGCTGAATACATGGGGTTAGGAGGGGACACTGGAGAAGGAAAGACGCGCAGTGGACACTTTGTCACTAACCTGATTGGCTTGGAAGTCGTAATCCAGTTTATATTGTATGCGCCCCAGTTTGACCTGTAAATGTGCGATAGAGTGGAGTATGTGTGTGGAGTAGTCCTTACATCTTCCTTCTCCTCTGCTTGTTCCTTCTCATTTTGTTCCATATTCTCCTCGAGATTCTCTAGATCGGCTGTCAGCTAAAAGATTCAGTTAGTGTTTCCCCATCTGCCAGTATTTCTCTTCTCCCGTTACTCTGTATACAGTAGCGAGTCACGAGTCACGCTCCTTTCTATTCTAAGAGATTCTAGTCTTCCTTGTCATACAGTCTCCTTCCCTCACTCACCCCTGTAACTCCCATGGTATCTTTGGTATCTGCTCCCCCCTTTCCGAAGAATCCCTTGAGTCCCTTCTGCTTATTCTTCTCTCCATGGCGTTTCTTTCCGAATATCTGAAATGAGGCTTGGTTCTCTCTTCTATTGTCTCTTCCTTCTTCTCACTCGTTCTTTAGTTCCCTCATGGGAATTCCGTCCCTTCATCCCTACGTGTTCCCCTTCTTATACTCACCTTTCGCACCAGGAAGAATGCACAGCCAAGGAAGATTAGAAGAAAGAGAATGGACAAGATAACAAAGGTCCACTCAGGCACTGCAATTGATGGGTATCAATTAGGTATGAATGGAAGCAAAGAGAAGGCAGTCGATTGTCTCCCCTTCCTCCCTTCATCCACCATCCTCCACCTCATTCTAAATATGTGTTGTCTTTAGCTGCACGGCAATCCGTCTTGCCTGCTCCACTCTCTTCCCAGATACCCATTGGAATCGATAAAGAAGGAAGAGGAAAACGGGGAGGGGAGGGGAAGGGAAAAGATTATGAATGGAAGGACTCACTCCCAGTTTCCTCCATCACTTTAGCCTTGACGGTGTCTTTCAAATGAAATGCCTTGTTCATCACAACTTGTTTGATGCTCTCTTTCGTTGTGCCACTGCAAGGAATGAGATAGTGTGAGAAGTAGAAATGGATTGAATCTCACGGGGGAGTGGGAGCTAATGTCGTCTTATCCTGAGGGAAGTCCGATGGCATCTCTTCCCCTGGAGGTTCTTCGTATTCCTCGTCTTCTGGTTGAAGCCTCCGAACCATCTGATGAGGATTATGGATGATTGTCGAGGGGAGATGATTGAGTGAAGGAAAGAAGAGAACCAAACAACGAATGAAAGAGATGTTTCTCCCTGTTTCCCTTCCCCTCCTCCCCTTATCGTAGCTGCGTCGAATAAATGGCGAAAATGAACGAAAACGACGAAATATCGATAGGTTGAGAGAGAAAATGAGAGGAAAACGGAAAATGAGAAAACGAAGAAGATGAGGGCTGAAGACAGACATGATGGGACTAAGAAGGAGAGACGAAGTGGGAGGAAGGCGAAAGATGGAAATGGTGAGGGACTAATGATTATGGGATGAAGTAGGAGAAGGTTACCATGGTAATATCAGATATGATAGCGGAATGGAAAGTGGAGGTGGGTTTTACTAGGACTGAGGAAGGAGAAGAATAGGGGGAAACACGAAAGGAGAATAGGGAGAAAGAGTCTGAGGAGAGAAGAAAAGCAATGCGAAAAGGGCGGGTGGATCGATGAAGTTGTGTGGAGAGATGTCGATGGAAGGAGGAGAGGTGAAGGGGAGGGGGAAGAAGGATGGAATAGGGAAGAGACGACAAGGATGAGAGGGAGAAGGAGACAAGAAAGGTAGACGATGTCATCGAAGAGGGAAGGAGGACGAGGGGGGTAACAGTATAAGGAAAGAGGAGAATCTCCTCCCTCTATGGAGAATGGGAGAGAGAAAGCTTGAAGAGTTATAAGCCCCTTCCTTTCTTTCTCCGTTCTTGCGAGAAATAAAAAGGAGAATATTAAATGGGAGATGAATGGACACGTCACGGTGAACGTGAAGATACGAATCAATTTATAGCATCCGTACCATAACAGAAGAAGTATTGCACGAGTGAGAGAGCTGTCGCATTCTATTTTACGGCAATGTATGGAATAGAGATGGTTGGATCTTGCTTGTTTTATTTGGTGAACATAACTGGCATGTTAATGTGAACACATCCATCTCGAGATTTCCTAGTTCCATGGGAGATATATGTTCCTTTGCCTTTCTTCAAGAGAGTAGATTCTCATCTTTCAAGAAGTACTTCTCGCCTTTCCCTTCTCATATCTATTCCTCCTCTCCTTTCTCCACCCATCTACATTCCCAATGAATTCTCCTTTTCCATGTTGAAATAGAAATAGAGGTTGATATAGGATCTAGTTCTCAACAACATATTTCATTATCACCACTAGCACCCTTTTCTGACTAGTTATTTAGAAAGGATTACTTAGACTGCTAGCAAATATATTTAATTAGTTTCTCAATTATTGTTTTAATTACATGGTCGTTTTTCAGCATTCCAAGTGATGGAATATTCACGGAGCTGTATTGATACGGAAGGGGGTATTCGGGTAACCGTAGTACTGTAAATTTGTATGCTCATTCTTTTCTGTCATCCTCTCCTTCTTTTTAAGATGATTCGTGTCATCATTAATTTGGTATCTGCCTCCGGAGGTATAATGAATACTAGTGGGAAAATGCAGAAGAGGGACGGGGAGAGAGGCTGAGTTGTCAAGAAAGTACAAGGGATTAAGATGAATGGAGTACTCATTACTCGAAGGAGAAGGGGTAGTAGGAGAGGACAGGGATCGAGGGTGAGGACTCTAGAGACAGCTGTCAACTTTTTCTTCCCTTCTTATCATATCGATTGTTTAGTAGATCACGATACTGCCCTGTCGAAGCCCAATGGAATGCCTATCAATCTGTGCTGTCTCATCGTTGTTACACTAGCCCTCGTCTTTCTTCTACTGTAGAAGGGACATGGATCGATTATTACACCCACCCTGAGGGAGGGGGGGGACTCATCTATCCTCACTCACTCTCCACTTACCTCTTCCCATCCTTCCCATCCTACACTCCTCTCCTATCACCCCATTCACAAGTCTTGATGGATCCTCATCTCACCACTCACTCGGCACAAAATCAACGTTTATCTGAATATTATATTATCAAATCTTAGTGGAAATGTAAATGCAGATATGGAAGTGAAATACAACGACAATGGGGTGAATGCGACTGGGAAGTGAAGGAGGGAGAACCATTGAAATCGGAGAATTTTGAGTAGAACGAATGATGTAAACATTGAGAATGGCAAATTATTGGTGGCTGTGAGTGAATGGTGGAGAGAATCGGTAGCTGGCAGTAAGTAGTTCTTCTTACTTGGCTCGTCCTCTCGTCGCTCTTCCTCCTCTCTTCGTTGTCTTGATTACGGGAGTTTGCATTGCGAGTGGATGATCCTCCAGATATGACCCATCTACAATAGTCGAAGGTCAGGAGAGTGGAATTGATTGTGATGTAGCTATATGTAGAGATAATCTAGCCTTCCAATAGGTCGTCATCGTCGGAACCCGAATCCCCCTCAACATCTCCGAATGGTTGGCTGCCGTTGTATTGATAGTGATGGGATGAGGTGATGGGAAATTCAAGACTGATACCCATCTCTGAAATAATCAAATTTAATCTGTGTTATAATCATGTATGATCATCTAAATGATTAAAAAGGAAAATTAGGATCGAATTGCAAATTTCACCTTCATTGTTCTTCATTATCTGGGTGTATTTCCCCTGCTGCTTGAGTAATCTCTCGAGCGTGTTAATGTACTCAATGGCTGTGCGAAGAATCTCCACCTGTAGGAATATTGTCTATATGGAAGAGATGGATGCGTAACAATCCATAAGTTGGGGAGGTATTGATACCTTGGGAAGTCTTTGTTGGGGATTCTGGCAAGTGCGAGCTTTGACCACTTCGAAGGCCTCATTGACCTTTCGAAGACGACGACGCTCTCGCATAGTGGCGGCCTTTCGTCGATCCACTAAAGAGGAATATCGTCGGATCACTAGAGAGTGAATATGAGAAATCTATTTAATAGGTGTGAAATTTTAAAAAAAGGGGCTTACTCTTTTTTGGTATGGGGTCACTGTCTGTGACTCGCGATACATCCGATTGGTGTTTGGTAGCCTTTGACGTGGAAGGTGTGGCAGTTGGAAGAGAGGGAGCTGCAGTGACTGAAGGAGTACATGACCATTCGACACCTGAATAATAAGGAGATTACGGATAAAGAGAGAGGAGAAGGAGAAGGAAAACGGACCGGTTGATTCCATCTTCTCAATCTTGATCGGAAGAGGATCCTTAGATTGAGCCTCGTACGAATCAGTTTTAGCTGACTCATCTCGAGGAGTTGTTTGAAATGATTCGAAAGAACGGGCGAAGGCGGTTTCAGGGATGTAGATATTGGTGGGATTAACCACAGGGGTAGAGTAGTAGTAGTTATTGTAGAGTTGGAGATCACCATAATTAAGTGTGGACGAGTAGTCGGAGGTGGAAGCTGACGCACCAAAATTGGAAAGCGTTAGAATTTCGGAGGATGGAGGAATGGGCAAATGGGGAGAAGAGGGAGTTCCATACTGAGTACTGTAGTCATACGGGGGTTGCGACGATTCACCATTCATGATTGAGGGAAGAAGACTAGAGAAAGACTTGGAGGACTTAGAGAAGGAAAGAGAGAGGGAGAAGGAAGAGAGAAGTCTGAGATTACGGTGGGGAGACCCGCCCTCTCTCCCCATTGATTGAGTGGAGAAGCAGAGGAGGAGACGGAGAGAGAGATCAGAAGGAAGGGAGGTGAGACTTGATCCCTTGCCAGACCGTCCCTTATACGACCCCCCTTTGATCATAATCCATCCACTTTACACTTGATAATCTACCGTTTGATCTACCTGATATGCTGATAGTGTCTTACTTTGGCATATCTATTGCGGTTTTAGTTTGTCATGCACTGATAATTTGCTAGACATGGTATTCGCAATTTGTTTCTGGCTTCTGCAATATATTATTCTGATATGCTCATCTTAATTCTTGTGTGACCAATATCGCAATGAAGCGCTATATTTTAGGAGAGCAGTGAACGGAGATGAATTGACTCGTGTTCCTGTAAATCATGGGGTGATTTACAGTCGTGCAGAGAGAGAAATATAAACCAGAAGGAAGAATGCTTTATTATGGATGGGTATATCAGATCAGATCTAGGTTGGAAGAGGGAGAATCGTCTATGACAACGAGTTAGAATTTGAGTCTTTTTTTCGTCTCGAGACAGAGACTTTATACGGGAGAGGAGATACGGTTAGACCAAGGGGACGATATCGGGAGAGGCCCGAATGAGTTTCTATACGAAGTCGTTTGAGGACATTAGTGAAGATTAAGAACAATTCGGCACGAGCGAGAGACTCGCCTAAACATTGTCTCTTCCCTATGGAGAAGGGAATAAATTCGGGAATCCTTTTGAGTGTGACGCCATCCTCCTCTAGGAATCGAGATGGATTGAACTCTTTGGGATTCTCCCATACTCTTGGATCGGAGAGAAGCATTGATATCTGAGGGATGATCATGGTTCCTTCCCTGTAGAAGAATGCTCCTTCTTGCGCATCACTCGAGACACTTCGAAGCAGATTGATGGGTAGAATATTGGCTATTCGCTGAATCTCCTAAATTACCATCATTCACCTCCCTCACACCTTTGAGACTACCGAAAGGTGTAACAGTCTTATATATCCTCTGACTCACCCGCCCGAACCTCTCCGCCCTTTCCTATCTTCATCTGGTGTCAATGTCTACCCTTTCATACCTTCACTGTCAATCTCCCTCCCTCTCCCTACTCTATCTGCACCAGGCAGAATCTCTTTCGGCACCTTCCAACAAGGGTCATCTTTCATAATGAGTCCCCAGTCCCTTCAGTCTCCCATTCGTCTTTCCTCATAACTTTATCTCAATTTCGCATCCCCTTTCTCTTCTCTCTTCTCTATTTCACAGTATACACAACCCCGTTCCCGTTCCCTCGGTCCCTTGAACCCCTCTATACAATCGAAATGGACTCACACAAATAGTCGCATTTGTGTATGGAAGATTCTTTCTGTCTCTTAGAGTAACACATCCTTCTCCCTCGATGCATTCGATCGAATCGAGTTCACGTTGAACGCCCTCTTGTACCTGAGGAACGGGTGCTTGTTAAATATGGCCGGATCTTCTCTGCACTCCTTTCCTACTCGTAATAAAGGATTATACAAATATCTTTCGACTTTTGTTATTGTATATGAATTTGTTATTTGACAAGTTCGAGGGGGATATTTGACAAGTTTAGGAGTATATTATTTTGTACCTCAGGATGGGCGGCCATAAGCAGGAATGCCCATTTGAGAGTGGTCACTGTAGTCTCCATTCCCGCGAAGAAGAGATCAAGAAGTAGCATACGGAGTTGCCAATCACTAACAATACAATTTAGAATAGAATTGAATATATTGAGAAGTTTTTTTTTTAAAAGTACCTGAATGAGCCCATTTCGATGCCGCCTTCTTCTCTCCTTCTCATTTCCTCGAGGTACGAAAAAGTGAAGTTAACCTCATAATTTCCCTCAACGAAACGGCGCTTGTGATCCTGTAGATAAATTTTTTTAAAACAAAATTACGTATTAAGAATACAGTACTGCTTACCTCAACCTGGTCTCCGAGGAATCGCCAGAAAGAATCTCGCTGTTTCAGAAGAGTCTTCCAAGGACCATTGATGAAAGGGATATGAGTAGTGCAAGGAAGAGCAATGTACAATCCCATGAGAGGATGGACAACGAGAGTTGATTGAGTATCGAGAAGATGATGTAGTTGGCGCATCTCTTCGCTGCCCTCAATCGCCAATTTCAATAATACATATTCGAAAAAAGAGTTAACGTGCACATTTGAATTAATCAATTTTCGAGAAATAAGTTCGACCTTGTTGTGTTGCTAGTATCTGCAATCTCGTAACGTCATGGGGCTGTTTAGCTCGACCATGATAACAGCGGATGAGTCGGTGTGATGGTGTAATGAAAGAAATACTTTGTACCTGTGGGAAGGTCTTTCCAAATAGGATCTTATTGATGACATTGCCGACACAGACAGCGATTGGTGTAGAAAGTGAGAGTGGATCACGAGAAGATTCGAGAAACGAGATGAGTTGATTAGTCTGAAATTAGGATGGATGAAAAAGTTCGGATGGATTTCACTATCTACTTCACAATTGGGAACAATGGGAACGTGCATGAGCATGATTCACTCAAGGATACCTTCCCCCTTATTTTCAGCTCGTATTTGAGCTTCCCTTGCTGTCTTTCTCCTTTCCTATCGAACGTTCGGTCTAACCTCGAAGAACATATGCTTTTTATTTCAAACATTAACCTCAGCGAGAATGCTCTCCTCCATTTCGGCTCTTCCCATACCGAAATTACGTAAAAGATGAAGAGAAAATCGTCGTTGTTCTCTCCATTTATCTCCATCTACTTGGACAACTCCATAGTGCCCCCCTGGAAATATCATTACTTTTTGTATGGTAAATGATCGTAGTGCCGATGAGCATGAGAACCTTCTCGAGAATCTCGCGGGCCTGATCTCTCGTTGGTCTCTCGTTTTAGAAATATTCGTTTTAGAACTCATGAGGAGGATTATATTTCACTATATCAGTCGTTTGGGTCGGAAAGCAGATGGACTTGCATGCTGTGGTAATTTTTAGAATGATTTTGGATGCTGTTCTGATGTCTGTCGAGATCTCTACTCTATCGTCATTTCAAAAAAAGTGATAAAAACGAGAGCTCTAAAACGGAGCAGCTCGTGTTCAGTATAAATAGATAGGGGGTTGCAAGTAGCAGGAGAATGGCTATTTATACGTCAACAATGCTGGTGGTACTTACCCATGAAAGTGTCCGTAACATAATTCTTCCATCTATTCGAGAAAATATCTGCACGATCCACAAAGTATCTCTTCATTTCGGTTAGAGAACACACCATCACTAATGGAATCGGACCAATCCACACTGTGAAAATCTGAATGAAACACACGTTGTGAGGTAATATATTAACAATAGTCGTATATTGTAGAGTGTATGCACTTCTCCGTAAGTATCTCTCCATCGGTGCAGCTGATCCTCGAAGTGACCAATAACGAGAGGGATCATATTTCCAATGAAGGGAAGAGGAAAAGGACCAGGAGGTAGACTATGACGACTCCAGAGGGAATGAAGTGTGAGAAGGAGGAGAAGCACGAGTGTTAGGAGATACTAATGATAAAAGTTCTGATTATGTGAAAATGACTGGCCGGGCCTACCGAAGAGAGGAAACTTGTGAGGGCATTCCGATAGAGTAAGATAATGGAAAATACAGAAATGAGAAGAGACGGTGAAGCTTTAAAGCCGCGCATCTGTGATAATGAAGAGAGTTGATGGTAAACGAAGATGACGCGAAAAGTGAAAGTGATTAATGAAATACTGCTCACCTGGAGGTAATCGGGATTCACTGACTGGGGCTATATGGTATGGGCATATCTCAGCCTAGTCTCACTCTCAATTCGATCGAATTGCCGAGCTCAGGATACTTTGTTAGAAAAGCTGCAAATGCTCTCACTATCCTACCTTACTCTCAATTCCCTCCTCCCTACCTTTCTCCTCCTCCCCTTTCCTCTCTTTCTCTCTTGATCTAACAATATCTCGCGCACTCTCACTTTTCTTGGGCCGCTTTTTCTATCTTCCAACGAATGAAAAAGCACTTTGTTTCGCCCCAGCTGAGATCAATGAAAAGATGTAGGGGAAATGGTGATGAGTACGCACTACCTGTACTGTACAGGGTGTAGAATGAATAGTAAAGAGAAGCTCGAGAGATTCGCATGCACAGCAACCAGATGCGCGGTAATAAAGAGAAACGACTAGCTAGATCATTAATCCTTTCGTCTATTGTATACATTTGGTTGTTTCATTTCCACATTGTGGATTATGTGAGAAACAAAATTTACGAGGTATAAGATTAGTTCTTTAAAAAAAATTACATTTCATTTTTAAAAAATATAAAAATAACTGTGCGTGATAATCTTACTTTTTAATATTTATGTCTTTAACGCTTGCTCACTACTACTGACAATGAGTCGAATTCAGTTCTCCAATTTTTATTATTATTTTGAAACATTTTCCTACTGTTTTGAGCTGTTTTACTCTCCCTTTTTAATGTTTCTTCCGTGATTGTTGATCCCCTGAAAATTAATTATCTATGTATGATGTAATCAATTTTTCGAGGAAGAGTAGTTGAAAAGGGTTAAAAGAAACGAGGGATTGTTGTGTGTTGTGCTTTTCCCTTGTATACGGTAGGGCCAGCTGATTGTTGCCAAGGAATGCTTGGCTTTGTGCCAAACAAATGAGGCACCCTCAGGGGATATAGGAAAAGATGAAAGTGTGGCATTTTATTCGCTTCCTCTCGTTTCTCCATCATTTCTCATTTGGCCGTTTTCTCCCTTGTTCGTCCATTCTCCGACTCTTTTCATTTCCTCCACTTCTCTTCTCCCCCTCCCCCTCTCCCCCCGCTGTTGAGTGTGACTCCACTCTCCATTCCCCTTCTCTTCCTCCTTCTCTCCTCAACTAGTCAATATCAGATGGGACTCTTAACGTAGTCTCCATCTTCTTCCCATATAATGTCAACCATCGCTTCCTTCTCACCTTCAACTTCGTTCGACTCCTACCAACTAACCAAGCTCACTTGGAACAAAAATGAGGTTAGCTCCTTATCATAGTAGCTTATCATTCCAGCGCGATAACCCTTCTCACAAACAGGCGGGTAAGTTCCACTTGCTTTCTATTTTTCACCTGTTTTAAGAATGCCATTAACATACACGTCTTCAATATTGCTTATTCAGCAAATGATATGACTGAAGCATATGTTTGTAGGAAGTGCACCGTCTGCTCGAGGCGGCAGCAATCCATCGGGAATGGCTGAGTGGAAGTGTGCTCGAGAGGCCTCCATCTGGAACTCAGCTTTTCTTCTCTCGATCTCAAGTTGATTTCAAGGTTTGATAGATACAAGAGAGGACCGTGATGGATGTGAAATATGGATCACGATTTTAGAATGACGGATACGAATGGACGAGAAGGAAAGACGGAAGATTAATACGAGAAGATCACATGAAATTAAAAGTGAAGAAGATGGATGTTATCCATGCCAACTATGCTCACTCTGCAATTGTTTCTACCTTCCACAGACGGGCATATTCGCTCATTTCGGTGTGGAATCAAGGTCAATGAACTGAACATTTAAGGTTATTTTCAGAATCCTGACATAGTGCTGGTGCACTATCTCAAGAGTGAGGAGAACGAGGACACTGGAGTAGCTTCCTTCTCTACCCGGATATCTGATTCAATACGAAAGAATGGACTTAATCCGAACCTTCCCCAGCTTCTAATACAAATGCAGCCAATTCGTATGTTTTTTTCGATCCTCGTTTGGTTTATTGCTTAGTCGTTTGGTTTATTGCTCAGAAGTGATAGTTACATTTCAGTGTGTTTTATGACTAAATCGGACATAGAATTTATTGCTCAAGAAGTGATGGAAAATTTAAGACGAGAAGCAGAGACAAAATTGGTCAGTGAAAAAAAATTGTATTACGTAAAGAAAATTGCAAGGGAGTGGTAGTATCATTTAGATGGATTCTTCGTTCTCGCTTGGGAGTGATTTATTGGTAGTAGAAAGTGTATCTTCCGGCTCGTCCGTTGAATATCTTCTCGTACCCACTAGAAATGCCCTGGTAATTGAGAGATATTTCGGTTACGCTGTCCAGTTCCACATGCTTTCCCACTGTTTGACTGTGCTGCACTGTCTATCGATAGATATCATAGTATTCGGTTGGAGAATAGGCTGTAGATAAGAGCATGAGCGGATTATATGTATTACATTGGGATGAACTCTCTGGATTTCCCACTTTCTTCTCTCGTTTCCATAATCCGTTTTTATCGCTAATAACTTTTTATATATTTAGAATCGTCGTAATTCATGCAGTTCCGCTTCTCGAAGAGGGCTCTCCAGTGTTATATTGGCAAGGTGAGGATTGTAAAGTATTGGTATTCGTATGTCTGCAATCTATTTCTGTCTTTAGAGACTCCTTGATTTGTATATTCGAGGGTTTCTCTGGCTTTTTATCTTTCCTCTTCCCAAACGAAGTTGTCGTTTCTTCGAATCTCTTGGCATTGAGAGACTGAGTGGATTACAGACAACCGTCAGCATTCTCCGACTCAGTGGACACTCAATTTATATCTGGAGCTGTGAAGCGGGAGTGGAATGAAAGGAGCAATGGGCACCTCTACCAAAGAGGTACTGAGGGGACGCTATGTTATTGTATACTGCAAAGGAGAGTAGTATTTTCATCATATATATGAGGATCCAGGTTTAAATATATTCCTTGAACATAAGGTTATCTAGGCATGCGCCATCTAAAACATTTTTTATTCTATTGAATTAATTAATTAATTGTTTGATTGTTGCCTATTGTATCCTCAGGATGCACTTACTTTTATTTCTTAGATCACTTCATTTTTTCATTTACTATTATAGATGGAGCTCATTCTCGATCTCATTCGGGAGATACTGGCCATTCTTCGGATGAAATGGCTACAGATTGGAGTAGGATAGAGGCAGTGAATGGACCAACCCCATCATGCTCTGACTGGAGTACATTTAATTCCGAATGGAGTGCGTCCATCAATCGAGGGCCGTCCACTTCGACAGGTCCCTCTATATTAAGACTCTGTCCTAATGCCGCTTCTACTAAGGTAAGACTGCTAATATAGAAACATCAACATTTAATTTCAATTCTAGGGAGGCGAACGGATACTCCTCGTAGGTGGTTGGTTCGTCATGGGACATGAATATGCGGTTTTGTTCGGAGACAAGAGAGTGAGAGCAGTATTAATACAAGACGGTGTTATACAAGTTCTGGCTCCACCTGGTGAGATTTAATTATGATTGCATCTGTGGTATGATTCTTATCCCGGAGGTAAATAATTCAGGCAAAGGGAAAATCTCTGTCCGAGTGTTATTAGATGAGACTCCAATAGGTCCTCCCTTGGAGTTCTTCTATAAGTGCGTATCTTCATAATTCTCTATCATTTTATTCCATCATTATCAGATCCTGTTCTCGTGAGGGTCCAACTCGTATCGATCTTCTTCAATCGCTCATTGATCGTGTCCATCTTCTGTGTGCTGCATTCAATTCACCTGCGGTATGATATCACTCGTGCCTCAGGCAAACCACAATAGATTATTTCCAGAATATTGACAACGTTGACCCCGAAAGTATCTTGTCCATAGTGGATTCTATGAGAGGCCGTCCCCTCATCTTCCCCTATCTTCTGAACTCGTCTATGCCATCTCGAACCATTCTACATTTAGCAGCCGCATTAGACTTTCATCAACTTCTACAGCGGATTCTGTTCAGGTACGATAATTTATGACAGTGCATTTATGATTCATCGTCTAGAAGAGAAGACTTTCCTATGAAATATCGTGAATTTGACATCAACGCTAAGGATGTGGAAGGAGAGACACCTCTCACCATTGCTCTAGCTAATAGTAAATAGCTCTAACGAATATTAAAAATCTGTGAAAAATCTTTAGGAAAGGGTCGATGCGCGATGATTCTGGCAAATGAAGCTGGATGGAGTATGGAAGATCTCGAGCGGGAAACTGAGCGATTTAGATCGGAGAGTACGAGCATGGGAGGTGCTATCAGTATGGACGATGGAATTACCTGTCATATGGTAGAAGTGAGTTGTTTCGTGTTAATATGCAACTTTGCTGTTCTCTAGGACGATAATATGTGTGACGGTCCCGCACGAAGTACGGAGGCATGGGTCATGAGTCATGGAGAGACGATGATGGACAGAAGGGAAGGAATGAGAGGGGAGGAGGTTGGACAGAGAGTTCCTCTCGAAATATCAATGGACACTGAAGTGCTTGTTCCTGACTCGCCTACAATGGCAAATCTGTTCCAAGCAGTCACGAGGTGAGAAGAGATGCGTTAACAGTAGTTTACAATAACTATAATTTCAGTCCCGGAATGGTGAATGACTTCGCGAGAGATCAAATGGCTACGCTCGCGAGCAGACTTATCGAGGCGCTCCCTGCAAATATCAGAGTATTACATGGTGGAACAAACACTAAGAGTGCTTGCCATTTCAGAATTCAAACGGCGTATTCGATACGCATACGCATGTGATTCCTCATTCTCACATGGCGTTTCCCGATTGTTCCTCGTTGGTTCGGGATGAAGTTTCAATAAGAAATGCGAATGCTGATTATACGAACGATCATTGCATGCCAATAGGGTATGGGCATGGGTAAGTCAATTTGTCAGTTATGGGAACTGCTGGAAATCTTTCTTGCAGTCAGTACGAGGTACAAATGCAACAACAGGAGCAATGGATCGACCCCATATACATGGAGACAATTCCATTCGGACAGATGCTTCCTTCCACTTCGAGTGTCGATCACATGACCATTGGGGCACTGGATGTTGAGCTGGAGGACAAGTACACCAATGCTATTCTACTTTTCCTGTCTCATTGTATTGCAGAGACCTTGGCGAATTTCTGTCTGGATCAAGCGAAATTTCTATGGATGTAGATCCACTTCAGAAAAAATTGGAGACTTTGAAGCTAAATCGTGAGTTCCTTCTCTATATCAGCTATAAAATCGTAAAAATTTAATACTCGAAGGATATTCAAGTCGGTTACAGCCAAGGAACAACGAGATGTGTTCGAAGCAGCCCGTGTGATGCAGAGAAGTCCTTTTGGAGGGTCGTCGCCTACTGAGAGCGAGAGGAGTGCAGCCACTGTGATACAGATGTGTTACAGGAGATACAAGCAGGTAATGCGATAACGTTTTCTTCTCAATTTCCCTTCTCATTTTGAGTACTGCTACCTCCGTCGACTGCACAATGCAGCAGTTGTGGTGCAGAAACACTTCCGATTAAGGAGAGCAAATCAGAAGGAGGAAACGCACGATGAAGTTCAGGAGCATCCATCTATGCAGGAAGAGAGCATCTGCATACAAGTAAATTATGTTGAATGAAAGTGTTTGCAACATCCCATATTGAGGTGCCGAATCGGTCTCTCTCACGGGAACATCGTGCAGCTGCGACTATTCAAAATGCATACAGAGTGCATCGGAAGAGACAAGGAGCAGCGAGATTGATTCAGAAGTTTATGAGGCACAGTGCCACGCGCGTTAAGTCAGTCATTCACTCCTGTTCGTTATGCAAATTAGAGTACAATTGAGAAGTTACAGTGTGCCAAGCGAGGAACTGTCACTGGTGAGAAAAAGTATCGTATCGTGAAAGTTACTATTGTGATTGTCAATATTGATCAATATTGTGATTGACTAGATCCCATTTTGTAATGAATTTTATTTTTCTTGAGGAAACGGATGCATTTCTCTTGCAGACTACGCAAGATGCACGAAGCAAGCGACGGTGTGTGTACGGCGGATGGGACGACGGGAAGGGACGAGCGGCGATGAGAATTCAGAACAGATGGGTATGGGAACTTGAAACATACACATTTTAAACATTTTCTTTCTAGCCCTAATTGAAGAAACGGATCTCCAATCAGCTTTAATTTACCTTTTTCTGACTGTGATGTGTGTTACATTTTTTCCACATTTTCTGTAAACTTTCATAGAGTAGATAGATTATATTATATATGTTTTCGTCATAAATGTCTTGTACATTCTCAGAGTTTGACCAAATATTATTTGATTTGTTACTTAGATTTGTCCATATTACAGAAAGAAGAACCAAATAAAATAATTTATCACTTATTCTCTCTTTTAATGCAGTTTGAATGCCATAATGGAATTATTTCTGCTTTGTCAATAAATAAAAATGAATGAATGGTAGAAATTGCAAGACCACGAGATCATTTGTTTCTGGAAAGTTAACAGCATCTGCAAGTAATACGCAAAGAGGCAGTTGGATTATGTACAAAATCATAATCTAGACTTGTCTGAAGGAACAGGAAAGAATCACCGAAAATGACGAAACTCATTTGAAAGAGATATAAACATAGTAATGTCTTAAAAATTTGCCTATTCACACGTGAGATACCGAGGATGCAAGATGGAAACTCCTCCTAGAAACAGAATTCGGGTTTGTTGTGGACTGAGATCGAGTACTTATAGGACGGGGAAATCTATTGTTGGCACGGGGTGGGAGAGAAGGCTGTGCTGACTGGAGAATTGGTTGGGGAACTGGGTCTGAGGATGGCATCGATGTCGGTGTGGATACTTCCATAGGAGGCTCAGAAAGATTTTTGCTCGATGACAGTAGACCCCGGATACGAGAAGAGAAACTGCGGGGAGTCTCATCATCCAATCTGAACGAACTTTATATACTTCCCTTCCTTAATCACAGATACTTTTTATCTTCGTCTTTGTCTTTTCTGGTTACGAGTTTCTTCAGCCACGCCACATCCACGGAGAGTGTATGACGGGCTATTGATCCCCGAGAGTGACGACGTTTGGGACGAGACGAAGAATCAACCTTTAAAAAATATAGATAATCAACATAATAGCTAATGCAACTTACTCTGATTTCTTCATACGGACTGGTAGCTCTATTAGAAGGCAGGGCCTCTTCGGAATGAATTGGGATCCTGAGAGCTACTTTCTCCCTCTCTCCGTGCTTATCATCAAATACTTGCTCACATGATGCACGCGATAGACTGAAAAGGAGGCTTGGCTGATTTGAGAAGGAGTAAAGTACAACTCGCCGAGTAAAGTTCTCCAGATTCACTTTCGCGTTTACAGTCTCTGTTGGCAGCGAATCTTCACTCTTTAGCTGGTATCCTAACAAATTAATTATACTAACAATGTAAGTTAATTATACGCACTAAATAGGGAAGGGCAAAAGTCACGGGAAACAGGAAACAGAGTATTTCGGTTTTGAATGATGAAATGCGTACTGTATTTTGCCTTGTTGATTCCATTGGTAGATCCAACTCGATAAGCAACTACACTTGCGTGATCCAATTTGCCTGGTAGCTCTGCTATCCTCTCCCTCACCATATTACGACGTGCTCGCTCCTCCGACTGCAGATATATCATACTAGGAAGGATATCGTCTAATGCCTCTTTTTCTACTTGATTAGCATTCGACCAACCTTGGTCAACTTCTCTTTCTTGTATAATTCGGGATTTTCGAGCACTCGTCGCTTCGCTCTTTAATGAATTTAATATTGTTGTCTCACTTCTGCACATTATTTTATATACCGATCTTTTATTATCTATTTCTACGTAAGATTTATGTTCTTTAGAGATTATACGACATACGTGCTGAGTTGAGAGGCAAATTGAGTGAGGGAAGTGCATAGCCGAGAAGGATTGGGAGCACGGGGAGTAACTGGTTCATCATTCGAAGCTCCTTCCTTGCGAGGAAGGAGACCATTCGAAATGATGTCTCGCATACGGAGTAGCATAAGATTCTGAGAGAGTCATATTTCCAATGTTTTCTTGTTTCTCCTTTAAGTTCATCATTGGCTCCAGCCTTCTAATATTCCCTTTGACGAAAGTCATCGATACTATGGAACTCACTTGTCTCTGACTAGCATCAACACAGGGAATGGATGCAGCACAACTCTTGGTACGATGGAATGAATCCCCGTGATTGGAGGGGCCTGCAGCTGTCCTGGAATGGAAAATTATATGATCATTATTTCTCTTTAATATTATTATTTTCAATTTTTTAACACTTCCACTCACACAGAGAGTTTCCTATCGGTCATCTTGGGAAGGGATTGATTGTCGTTCTCTTCCGTTTTCTTTATCACGCAGAACTTTCCGACGACAGGGTCAAAGTTATCGGAGATTCCATCGGATGTGATGAAGATAAGATCACCTGAACAATTTCACTAGTGTATTATTTGTTTTGATCTCATCTGATCTTTAAAAAATAGTCTCTCGTCTCTCTCTAGACATCTTGTGACATTGACTCACCGGCCTCAACGAATGTCTCGGAGCATGTGAGGTTCTGCAGTTGTGGGTTCCTCCCGTCGACAGGTCCCAGTGCCCCTCCAGCATTCCTCATATCTCTCATTTCTGAGCAGTCATGGGATCCGAGAGTGACCTCCCTAACACCGTACGATGAATTGTACACGAAGCACAGTGAATCGCCCACATTGCATACGCAAAGAGCCCAGCTGTAAATGAACAAATTGTGAGATTTTGGCACTCTCTTAGATTACAACCAACGCCTGCCCTCTTGACTAAGACAAGTGCTCTCTCACAAGCTTGTGCTGTACTACTGGCTACTACAGAAATAGTTCCCCTTCTTTTTTTTGTCTTTGCTTCAGCAGCTTCGGCTTTTAAATTAAGATTACAAGGTTGTATTAAGTATACAGACTTGTCTAGACTCATCGCAAAGTGGTCGTTCCCAAGGGAGGGGACGGAGTTAGTTTCCAGCTTTGAAATTGTTTGAGATATTATGTATCCAGTCTTCACTCGAAGCTATGATCTATTGAATTAACTCTTCGCCATGTGTGCTCTTCCCGGGAAGATGGCTGAGTATCACTCATTTTTAAATGAGATTGACTCATTTTTGGTGACTGGGTATGGAAGGAGGATGGGTAGTTCCTTATTAATTACCTGTTTGAGTTGGAAACAGGGAGGGCGACAGCTACACAAAGAGTAGTCAACATCCCTCCCTCTTGAAGGATAAGAGAGTGGGCACGATGGAATGAAGCAAGCAATTCGTGGAACACTTCCTGAAGATGTAGGGTCCGCACTCTCACCTCGGGAGTTTCTTATGATTTCGGACGCTTGATGAAACTGCTGAAACTTACGTTTGTATTTTCGAAGCGATGAGTGAGAATGCAGTGGTTGAGATGGTCCATGGCTCCTCTTACTGCACATCTCGCAGCCAATCTCGCTCCTTCTCCCCAGTTGACTCCATCCGCAAGGGCCAGGATCTGAAGAGAATGAACATCAATCTTCCCTCACAATGCTCTAGAATCCACGCAGTTCTCGATGACTGACACATGATCAATCACTCATGTTCCCTCTAGCCATAATGCTAGATTTCAATGGTGTGTAATTTGTCTCTCTTCATGGTAGTTCAGAGAGTTCAATAAGGAGCGTAAATGTGGAGCCTATTGGATTCGAACACACTTACTTTTCAAGTGATGACCAGTGATTCACCACTCACAAACGTTAGGAATATGCTCCAGATCAACCATTTTGCCAGAATGGTTCTTCCCTTGTTGTTTACTTTCGCACAAGGCTCAATTCCCTCCTCCCTTTAACTCACAGCGTTATTCTCCCTTGCACAGACTGCATACACATCAGCGATGGGATTGCCGGCTGGGACACCCGTGAGGGGATTCCTCTCATAAAGAGAAACTGAAGAACCGAAAGCCACTTCCTCGTCCACTCGAGACCAATCGATGTGATCACACGCATCTGCAAGATGTCCATCATCTTTTGTTTATTTCTTATGAAACCCCGCAAAAGCGAGAGATAGAGAGAATGTTTGACTAGTAATCGGATAGCCTCCGGTCAAGTGTGGAACACCTGCAGTGTGTAATCCTCACATTACTAGTGAGAAGTAGGAAGAGGGGCTATAAATCGTGGCCATCCTCTACTGACACTTCTGCCCCTTCCCCTTCCCCCTCCATCTTCTCTCTAATTCATTCCAATTCGCACATGTGTGAATCTCCCCTTGTGCGCTTGACTTAGTGTGTATTATCATACGGTCGAATGGAAGAATATAAAGACCCAATGGGATGAATTCTCCCTCACTTTTGTCTGCAGTCCCCGTGTTTATCTTATTCCGTCCATTGGAAGTCAACTGGTGGTCTAGTGAGAAGGAGGAACCCTGAAGAAGAAGAGAATTGAAAAGGACATAGAGCATTTCAAACAGCTTTTACAACTGGAGAAAAGAGAAGTCATCAAACGGAAAGATGTGTTCACATTGATACTGGTTCTGTCTTCATCTTCATCATCATCAGTCGTCATTCCGTCTGTGGAGAGACACATCTCATCATCCAAATTCACCATCTTGGCCACTTTTGCCGTGCGAACTGCTTCAACCTGAAGAGAGAAGTCAATCTGAATAAGAAGACTATAGTAATCCCCCTTCTCTTCCGTTCCCCAGCCAGTGTATAAGCAAGAAGTATAGCAATCGAGAGAAGGAGAATGTTCAGTAAACTCATTTTAGTAGTGAAATGGAGTGTCTTGCTTGCATGTTCTCACATATGAATGGAGTGCGTCTATTCAAAGGCTCTCGCTTCCTCCCCCTTCTTTCAATATTTTTTCCCTTGATCGTCTTCCAACCCACATTAGTCAATCCTCCCTCTGGACCAGTACAGGCGCATATTATGGAAGGCTCGAGATGGTCAATCTAAATAGAGGGTGTGATGATGGATAGAGGGGAAAGGATGAGATGCACGCACTTGTAGCAAGGGCAGATCACAGCCAGTCTTCCCAAAGTACAATTCGGGTTGTTTGATGGAATGCCCACTGAGACCAGTGAGATAGAGATGAGCAAGAAGTGAGAGATTGCTCGATTCTCCTTCCTGAGAATGCACAAGTATGGGTCGGTTGATGTGATGGAGAGAGACCCACCTGGTCCTCCTGTTGAATATCCTGTATGGATTGGGGAGGGGACGATTTCGTTCGAAGTAGATCAACTACCCGTCTTTTGAGAAAAGCCCCCGGCATGCTAAAGGAACGAACTCAAGTAGTTGGGAATGTCATTGAATTGAGAGGATTGAAGGAGAAGGGACGACGACTGATTGTTGCAATGGATGGATGGAGTAGATAGGGGAGGGGGCAAGGGGCAGGGTCAGAGGGGAAGAGACAAGTAATATGATGAGGAGAAAAAGAGGGGGGTGAAGAAGGAGGAAAATGGAAAGAGGATCTCCCTTCGGGACTGGAGGAAGGAGGAGAAGGATATGGGGGATTGTGACAGGAAGGGACGACGGGACGATGAAGAAGACTGGAAGGGATGAATCCAGTTATAAGGAGTGGACATATCGAGATAGAAAGAGAAGAAGAGGGAGGGGGGACAGAACACCTTGAGTGAAGAAAGATTGATAGAGCAAACAGCCGAAAAGAGGTGATACCAAAGATGATAAAGGGCAGAAGTCAAGGTCGATAAGTAACACTCGAGTTCAATCGAGGAAAGATTGTGAGAATGGAGAAAAAAGCAATACTTATTGTGCAAATAGTATTGTAACACGAGGCCCGCGGGGGATGTGTCCACTTGAGTGACCATCAAAATCGTTGGATGCCAGGGGCCGAAATTCATAGCCGGGAAATAGAAAGACAGGCGCGATTTGTCGGAACCCTTGTGCAGTACACGTTTTAGTTGGATTAACCATTGTGATCGAGTTAGGTTTTCTTGACTTTGATAAGGATTTTCTCTAAATAATAGTGCTTTTTAGTTTCGTGGCATGCGGTGACATGAACGGGGACAGTTCGAGTGCAGAACAAGCAAAGGCGGAGAAGATTGCTGCAGCTAAGAGAAAGGTAAGAGCTCATTTAACTGTTTCTAACCCTGTAGCGTTTTTAGTCGCCTTTTTTCAACTTAATATTAGCTGGGGACTGTATGATGGAGAACCTGAGAGGTTGTTGAAAAATTATACATAATGGAGTTCTGTGGTGTTAAAAATATTACCAAATTATTGAGCCCTATAATTAAGGAATATTAATTTGAGTTACGCGAGTTTGAGTCTCGACGTGTGAACGGAGGCGAGTCTTCCTCTTCTCCCGTCCCATCGATGGCATCCAATGGAGGGACGGAATATGTGAATGGACGACACTCAGTTCACTCCCAATATCACGGTCAGCTTTTACTTTAACAATATCTATAGTAAGCGCACACGATGCCGATGCGAGATTGTCTGGGATCGTGTTCCATTAGAATTTATGTATATTCGAAGCCTAAACATTAAAGTATGTTTCAATTCAATGGAATTGATTGTAGAGGGAGAATTGGCTGCTCCTCTCGTGTCAGATGGAGTCTTCCAAGCACTCGAAGTGAAGACCAGCGAGTGTGAGACACTGAAGAAACAGTTGGCCGATCTGGTATATTTCCCAATCAACTTATAAAAAGGATGTACGGTTAAAATAACTCATGTGGGCGTGTTTTTTTTGCCATCTGAGAATATTGTTAGGAATTCTGTACAAAGGTCAATCTCAAAAGTCAACTAATTATTTTATTTGGCGCTTGTGCTAATGAGGGGGTCTCCACATACAATAGTAATTACAACTAATTAATGATAGGGGGTACCACATTGAACAAAATATTCATATTGTTGTAGTATCCCTTTCATCATCTCACAATGATACTCTCTTTCTTTTCCTATCATTCATTGAGGCTTGCATGCAGTACAAGACCCTCCTCAACAGCACAAGCGCCTTTTATTGTTATATAAATAATTAGTATAATCTATAATTGCAGCATGTCCTCTACTCTCAAGCGTATTCTGCATACAATGAATTGGCAGCGAGAGAGAGTGGAAGGAGCAGTGTCCATGGAGAGACACAGATTGTACAGTTACAGTCGGTGAGTCAAAGGAAGGGACGGGTACTGTTTGATACGGAATTGTGTCTCACAATCTATTGAGCAATTAAAACTTTTTGAGGACTTGAGGTTTAGAAATAAATAAAATAGAGGCACTGATAGTGCCAATAGAAGGAAAAGAACAACTTCCGAGAAAAGCGGACTCGTGTTTCGGACCTTGGGTGGCAGTAATGTCAGTACTATTTAGTGGATGACGACAATCAGTTGAGAATGAGATACATGCTCGTTTGTTTTTATTTAAGGCTTTGGCTTTATTGGTAGAAGAAAAGACGGATCTGCTCTCTCGATTGAGAATGGACAATGAACGAGTGGGACAATTAGAGGAGATGCTAAGACAGAATAATGTGAGTCATGGAATTACGATTAAGAATACATAATCTCGATGAATTCAAGAGAAGACGAGGAAATGATAATTATTAATTTAGACTCATGATCATGCTCATTCATCGAGGGAGGAGCAACGATTGAGGGATGAACTCATCCACGCTCAGAAGTTAGTGTTCATTTTTCTGTTGTTGGCACTTATAGAAAACAATTAATTGATTGAATGGTGATGCATGCTTTCTCTCGTCAGGATGGTGTCAGCACACGCGGAAGAATTGAACAATCTGAGGAGAGAGAATGCGACGACTCAATCTGTGACGAGGGGATTGCAGCAGGATAAGAGTGAAGCACAGGTGAGGAGAATGGAGAGCCAAGTAGAAGACACTAAACGAATACATCACGTGGTTAAACCTATACCTTGAATGTTTATTTATATCGTTCATTATCTGTAGGATTTTCCTTCCATCAAATTATAGTGTATGATAGCATAGCACGCCTTTCGCGTAAAAACGGAGACAAATTATCAGATCTTGGTACATGGGAAATTGTCGTGGTGTGAGATTTTGACGGTTTTGGATTGCTTGGTGGTCTGGGAACACACCCTGAAAGTTTCAGACCGATCTGTTCATTTTCGGCTGCACAGTAGCATGCTGCAGCTTTCATGGGCCCTTTTTTCAAGCCTCGTTTTCTGTCGTTTGCAGAAATTTTGGTGAAAAGTGCAAAAGAGAAACTATGCCTCGTTTGAGATGGGCTGAATGCCTGATAACTTTTTGAGAGGGCTTGATGTCCGGAATTTGCTCAAAAAACTCAAAAAATCAACTCGTTTTTTGCAGATTTTTTGCGAGTTTCTAGACCTCTACCTAATTTTTTCATTAATCTGGTACAGAATGCGCTGCCGCATCCAGCCATGCAATTCACACCTCATAACTCGTGAGCTTTTTTGAGATACAGCCGTTTAAAGCATGTGCACCCCTCCATTTACCCTCATTCACACCGATCCCGCGCGCAATTGGCGACGAATGAAGTGAGGAATGGTTGTAAAGAGAAGAAATTAAGGAGTTCGCGTGCTTCAAACGGGTCTATCTCAAAAAAGCTCACGAGTTATGAGGTGTGAAATGCATGGCTCGATTCGGCAGAGCATTCTGTACCAGATTCGTGAAAAAAAATAAGATAGTGGTCTAGCAACACAAAAAAATCAGCAAAAAACGTGTCAAATTTTTGAGTTATGCAAATTGCGGACATCAAGCCCTCTCAAAAACTAATCAGGCATTTAGCCCATCTCAAAAGAGGCATTGTTTCTCTTTTGCATTTTCACCAAAACTTCTGCAAACGGCAGAAAATGAGGCTTGAAAAAAGGGCCCATGAACGCTGCAGCATGCTGCTGTGCAGCCGAAAATGAACCGATCGGTCTGAAACATTCAGGGTATGTTCCCAGACCACTAAGTAATCCAAAACCGTCGAAATCTCATACCACGAAATTTTCCCATGTACCAAGCTTGTGTACGATTTTAGACAAACGGCGTGATAGTCTGATATGCAGGCTCGTCTTCGTGGAGTCTACCAAGAGAAGGAACGATTGGAAGGAGAAGTGAAGGATTTGAGGAAGGAATTGGCTAGCAAGGAGATGAACATTCGACAATTGAGAGCTCATGGAGCAGTTAATGGAGAAGCAGAAGCACTGAATGGACACCATGGTTAGAATCTTATCCCACTGCTAAATTGACCTCTCCTTGAGTATTCCAACTCGTGGAGTATCCATCTCATCAATTTGTTCAGTGGAAGAGTTGCGTGTCGAGGTGGAATCTCTTCAATCTCAATTGGAGAGAACACTGAGAGAAGCAGCTGAGAGCATTCAGATGAACACTCTGAGAGAGAGGGATCTATCACAGAGAGTACATGATCTCACCAAGGAGGTTAGAAGGGGTTGAACTAAGAACATTAATTTATTTGGTTGCCGTGAAATACATGGGCTCTAAGTAATGGTGTGAAAGGAATAGATGGATTGCAGGTGTCGTTCGTCTCTCATGAATTGTCTGTCTCCCGAGTGCGAGTCTCCCAATTGGAAGACGACGTAGAGAGTGCACGAGGACAGATTGTGATGATGAGTGGAAGGAAGGATGAAGAAGGACAGACTGAAGGAGGAGAGATAGTCGGAAGTGGAGAGGGACTTCCACTCGGAGGTATCGCTATTCCAGGACACTTGCAGAATGACGAACCTTATTTAGTGAAGAACACCCCCCCCCCCACCCAATACATTGTTATGATTGAAGGAGTGAGTGAGGAAGAGGCGATGAGAAGAGTGGATGAAACAGCGAGAAGAATAACGATGGTATTCGAAGAGAGATTGAATGAAGAGAGAGAAGAAAAGAGGAAGCTGGAAGAAAATAAGGTTAACCTAATTCATTCAACTATTACATACGAAAGAAAAAGATATTGAACATAGGTTGATATGATGATAGTACCTTTATTTTGTGATATACACGACTAATGATTAATTGGCAGGATCGTGAACTGGAGAAGCATCGATTGGCCATGGATGAATTGAGATTGAAGATGGAGATTGCAGAGAAGAAAATGGCTGAAGATGATGGGAGGGCTGGGGTGAGAGAGAGAGAGATTTCATCAGCCTCTTCATATAATTAATCGCCCTCTTCAGTCCTTGCATGAGATCCTTCAAGATCTGCAGAATGAGAAGGCTACAGTTTCCCGTGCTCTCACGCAGAATCGTGAACTGAAGGAACAGGTTGGTTTACCTTGCTTTCTTCATCTCTAACAAATTTGTGGATTTTTTAAACAGAGTTGTTTATGGGATTTAAATTTATGTTATTGTAGGTAATCGCTCTAGAAGATCGACTGATTGTGTTGACTGATGAGAAACTGAAAAGTGAATTGGAAAGACAAGCACTCGAATTCGAATTGAGAGGAGTGAGGGAACGACAGGAGGAAGAGGAAGGAGAGAAGGATGATGAGGATACTGTTTCTCTGAGGGAGAAGGAATTGGAGGGACAGTTGGGAGTGAAGGAGAGAATGTTACAAGAGGTACGGTAGATAGGAGGAGAAGAGGGAAGACGAGTATAAGATGATGATTGTAGGTGAGGGAGGAATTAAGAAGAAGTCAGAACGAGAATGATTCCATGAATGCGATTATGCAGCAAAATGGAGAGGATGAGAACCAGGTGAGAGGAGGGAGAAAGAGAGAGATGAGAGGGGGGGGGGGGGGATTGTGATGGTGATGCAGTCTGCCCGAGCACTTTAGAAATTGGGTACGCAAAGTTTGACCGGCGATGATTGCAGAATTCGATAGTGGTTGAATTGACACAGGCAGTGGGAAGAGTGAATTCTCTCACTCAGGAGAACAACGAATTAAGGGAGAGATTAGAAGGAGGAGAAATGCAACAACGAGTGAGTTATCCTGTTTAGTAAATACTATTTAACATAGAATTGAGTGTGGAGAGTAGCCTCGATCTCATTGTCTTTCCCTCCAGTTGGCAATGCTCGAGACGCAACTTCGATTCATGCAACAAGATAATGAAATGCTGAGGGGACAATTGGGAGGAGGAATGGGAGAAGAGAGAAGAGAGATTGGAGAAGAAGTGAGGGCAGATGGACACGAGAGTCACATGATCACTGTTCTGCAGGTGAGCACTCTTTTTGACTCTTTCGTCGAAAGAAATTGATTCACTGTTATTATTACAGGAACGATTAGCTTCAGCTGAGGAAGAGACTGCTCGATTGATTAGAGAAGGAGTAGAGCGTATGGAGGAAATGGAAGGACGAATTGTAGAGTGCGAGATGAGAAGAGAGAAAACTGAAGAAAAGAAGAATGAGCTGGAGAGGAAACTGGTGAGTTGGTGGGATACTGCATTTGGGGACTGCTCCGTTTCAGAACTGGTCGTTTTAGAACTCTTGTTATATCATCGACTGAGTAAAAATCGATTTTTGACCTGGCCTATTTCAATGGAAAAAAGTCGAAAATTGAGTTGGTCTCTTTTACGTGATAAACTTACTCCAAATGAGTTATTGGTGCATATAATGTAATTTTTACGCAAAAAAAATGCTGTTTCCGATGAATTTGAAAATTTTGAAAAAATTTCGATCTGAAAAATATTTTCACGGAAAAATTTCTAACTCTATCAAAAGTGCTCAGAAACGTTTAGTCACAACATTTGTTCAGTTTAGTGCCGAAACAAATGTAATTTTCACCCAAACTTCGGACTTACATTGATGGAAACGAATTTTTACCATTGAGGTGGGCTCGTTCGGACAGTCAAAACTGCTCTTCGGCACTGAAAATCTGCCAATTTTAGTTCACAGTGTTTTTCTAGGATAGTTTTCACAAATCATAGTCAAAAATCAGAAACAGGAAATGAAAACTTTGACGGGAGCTGCACCGATTTATGCCAAAAATATCGAAAAATCGAACATTTTCTTATATTTCTCGAGTTCTAATAATCGGGTCTGGACGAAATTATAGGCGATTACATAACTTTTCATGCTCTTTCGAATGAGCTATCACACGATGCCAAAATCCAAAGTTTGAGAAATCGATAATGGTAGGTCAAAATTTGAGATTTCGGGTCAAAACTCATATAGAAGTTTGTATTGGCCCTAGGGGTCATGCTCCCCAAATTTGAGCTCCGGGCGATCACTTTGCCGGGGTTGTACCACTTATCACCCAATTCCCTGCGTTCTTACGGAGACTGTGTTTTAATTTTGACCTCTGTAGAGTTCTATAACGACCAGTTCTAAAACGGAGCAGACCCCTGCACTTGAGACAGGTAAGATGCACTACAGGTAAGATCAGCTAAATGAATCCCTTGAATCGCAGACTGAAATGGAGACAGCTCGAGCCGAATCTTGTGAGAGTGGAGTACCAGAAGGGAATAGTCGATTGAGAGAAGTGGAGGAGGAATTAGAGAGGGAAAGAGAAGAAAGGAAGAAGTTGGAACATGTGAGAACTGCACTCGAACAAGAGAATGAGACCATTGCGGATCATGTTGTACTCTATCAACACTATCGAACGGTGAGTGAGAGAAGGAAGAAGGAAAGTGAGGAAGGAAATAATAAGTATGCAGGTGATGCGTGATAGATTACGAGCGAAGGATGCGGAATTGCGAGAGGCTGAGATGGAGAGACAGAGGATCGCCCACACTTGCACTCAATTGCAGCTGTCTCTCAATGCATTCGTCCACCATCAGGTATCCTACAAACAATGCACTATCATATGATGTGAGTAGTGAAATCGGGACTGAATAGACCTAATAGTACGGAGTTAGAAATGTACCGTGAAATCATTGGATATGTGAATTAATGTATCAGCCTCGTCTTCTCTCTGGAAGTGAAGACGGAGGGTCGGCAATGGAAGGGGAAGGACAGGGAAGAGAAACGATTGAGGGGGAGAATGAAGTTGTCACGAGGATTCATGAACTTATAAGGGATATACAGGTCAGCGTTTGAAGATGCAGACCAGCACTGATAATGAATGCAACGAAAAGGTTTATTACAGACTATTCCTCCTTCTCGAATGATGGGAATTCCGAAATGCACTCAGTGCATTGGACGAACATTGGATGTTTGATAGGCTACGGTATCCGAATGATTCGTTTTTGATGTCTTCTTCTCTTTCAACTTCACTTCGCCCAGTGTTCATAATTGTGCATATGAATCAGTCCCCTCAATCCAACGGTTTACGACTTTTCCGTTTTAGAAACACTGTAGTTTGTTTTTATATTTCTCCCGAATGATAATTTATACCTTAATGAGAACTCGTGCAAATTATGTAGATAACGTAAAATATAGTATTTAGAAAAGTTATTTATTCGTCTATATAGGTTTGAGCTTTGAACAGTCTATTGTTTTCTTGGTTTCTCTTCCATTTCGTCCTTCGATGTATGATGGGTCATCTGAATGAATGAGTTTGATTCCATGATTCGCTTATCTTTTCTTCTGCCCAATTCTTCGTTTCCATCGAACTCGCCACTTATCTTTAGATAAGTTCTGTCTTCATATTCACAGAATTTGGTTAAATATTGAATCCGTTGAGCCCATTGAATGGGTGGTCACAAGGCTCCTCATCGTCTTTCCTTCCAAGAGAGATTCGTTTTCTACGGATTGTGTGGAATCACTGCAGAGGTTTGCTTTTTTATCATATACAATGGATCTTGGTTCTGATGACGGGTTTTTTTCACAATTTATTCTTCATGATAACTTATTCTTATTCTTCATGATAACTTTCTTATTCTAATTTATTCTTCATGATAACTTATTCTTATTCTTCATGATAACTTTCTTATTCTAATTTATTCTTCATGATAACTCTTTTTCCATGATCTCCGTTCTTAAGGTATTCTTCACTGGTCTCTGGGAGGCGATCGAGAATGGGGAGCGCAGACTGGTGGGGATCTCCTCTGTATATGCATTCGGAGTGTATGCAGTGGCTATCTTAATCATCGAGCAGCTTTTCTTCTTCATCCAGGTATGAAACTTGGACTTTCCTTTATGATCTTAACTAAATCGGAGAGAAACCAAGACAGTGTATTGTGTATCAGACAGTGTCAATTGTAAGGATCGAATCTCTCTCCTTGGGCGAGGTGTCCTCTACATGATCATAGCGTACACTGCAGAATTCTCGCTTGGAGCTATCCTCAAATTGGTACGGTAACGTATAGTTATTAGTTGAACGAGACTCAGCATATTTCAGTACGAAGCTTGTCCATGGGACTATTCAACATACTTTCGATTCCATTTCCTCGGTCTAGTAACTGCAGAGTACATTCCTGTTTGGTTTCTCGGATCCATATTTGCAGAGCGAGTAGTGATCCATTCAGCTCATCGGCTGGCATGGGTCGGACCAAAAAATGATTAGGAGTAGATTATACATAGTTGATTGTACAATACAAAGGTGTCCGTTGCATGTACTTATTACCCCTCTTCTAGTCAACTAATTTGCCTTCTGGGCACTACCACAGTTTTCTCTCTTTTATCGTGCCATATATGTTATAACATATTAAATCCCAAAGTTTTTGCTACCTCCTACTCGTCATCCAGCACATTGTGATAAATATAAAGTAAAGATTTGGTTTAATATTAATATCCCGTTCCATATGACCGTCTTTATCGGTGTATGATACTTACCTTGATCTCGCGATGTCTACATCTTCATCTAAATTCCGTATTCCTTCTAGATGCGAATAGTGTGCAAGGTGCTGGATGCACCATCCAATGCAGTCTCTCGACATCGCTCAGCAATATGAATCATTGCACGCGGCGCCATGAGCACTCTTTATACTTGAATCCACAAAAATTTATAATACACCCCAATTGCAATTTCACATAGATACACACATCGAACTCGCATTCGCGCTCAATCGATCTCAAATTTTACACTTGTTTCTTGGGTTTTTGCAATCAGTACGTGTCATGTAAAATTCATATGATGTATTCATTGATTTAAACTGCGAGTAGACGCCTGCCTCGTGATAAATGATCTTTACGAGAAATGGAAGGAGTGACTAATTTATCGTTGATAACACGATAGGGATATCTGAGTGAGATGGCATGGGTCAATGAATGGATGAAATTGAGGAATTAAAGATGAGTGCGCAAGAGGAATTGACCGAGGAAGAATTGAAGGAATTGTGGAAGGATCGAATGGAGATGGCAACCACTTTGGAAAATGAGGTTTGCATGTGATTCGAGAGGTTGTCACTATGGCTTTCGTTGAGACCTTTTAAATATCCAAGTCAATGATATCAGGTTCGATCAATGAATCTCTCGAGGGAGAGTAATATCCTCGGAAAAGTGAGAGCAGAGTTGAAGAGTCTTCAAAGAGTAAGTCACAAGATATATCCATTGTCATCTATTCCTTCCTTAGTTTCAATGCAGTAAATGATTTCTCTCAGACATCTCGGAATCTGACTCGTCAATCGATCGACGATGGAAATCTTCGTCACATGCGTAATGTAGTTGATGTTGCAAAAAGAGAGTACGATAGGGTGGGAGTGGATGGTCTTCTGAGAAGTTTCGTCCTCGTTGAACCAAAAGAGAGAGAGTGAGTCCCATCCTTTCTCTTTCTTCCTTCATATTTACTACTTTCAGTCTATACAAGCACAGTGTGGATATAGTTTCTGACGGTGGCGCGGTGTGGGCCAAGGTTCACGATTTTCCTCCTCACTTATCTAATAATAATCTTTTCTCAGGTGATATCTCGAACTGCGAAGGGAGTGGCAATGGACTGGTTGACTAGTTCTCCTCGTACAGTCGTCCAACAAGGAACCATCTATGTCGAGGTGAGATATACAGTACAATACGGTAGAATAGTATGGATCTCAGCACGCGAATCTCTTCCCACACAATTTCAACCCGCCGAAGGTTGTCTTCCACTTCACCAATGGAGTTCCCGATTTAGTGGCTGTCAAACTGGAGAGAATGGGAATAACAGTGGAAGGAGAACGAGTGTGTTTATTCAATATTACTTGATTGAGGGGATTATATTCATTAGATTCCACTGGAGAACCTACATAAAGCACCGGAAGAATTACTCGAGGAATTGATGAAGGATGAATGTGAGGAGGGAGAGGAAGAAGGAGAGGAGGGAGAGGAAGAAAGTGGGGAGGAGGAGGAGGACCTCCCTCCTATCACAGTCTCATGTACTGCACCAGTCAATCTGGATGTCTCTGCTGTATTCGTACTCATCTCTAATCTCACTCATCCTGGAGGATGCGACCATAAGTGAGCTGCTAGTTTATGCTGGGAGGAGACATGAATTTTTTTAATTTAAAGTAATTCTATGATAATCAGCTGTCAAACTGCCTAGATTCTCATCTGGTCTCCTCCGTCAACAATCGGTAATGGAGAAGAAGAAAAAAGCGAGAGAGCAACTTCTTTCTCTCATCGAAGGAAGGGAATGGATTGTGTGTGAGACGACTCTGAAATCAGTCACATCCATTGTCAGCACAGGTAGCTTTTGTTTCAATTTGATTATAAGCTATATTTTCTCATTACAGTTGGTGGTCCTACGGAGAAGAGTCGATGGGCAGAGTTGGAAACAAAGCTGAGAGTTGTTCCCGACTCTCCCTCTGAACGATCACTCGAAATGGAGAAAACTACTCGATTGAACGACCGATCGATTGTGAGTATCTCGTATTTATTGATATCCCCCATCTGTCACACAGAGGGTATTCGGAACGGGAGATGAATTGAAGTATGTGACAGCCAGTGCGAACAAGCACTTCGTGCAGTCGGCATTCCACCAGGTACTGTAGGGAGAGACTACGGTAGTAGATGGATCAATTAAAGGGAGTTCACTATGCAGTAATTATTCACGAGTCGAGAGCATTGAGTGAGCAGAAAGAATTACCTCTTTAGGTTGAGAATTATTAGAGTATTATTGATTGTTTTGGATCGATTATATATTGTTTTGGCATATATTTTTATGTTATTTATCTTCGTCCGATTATCTCAATCATCAACGCAGTGCCCTATGTTTATAAATTTTATATCGCGTAGTAATCGTCTAGTTGAAATCAGTGATGAACCTCTCTCAATTACGGATAATAAAGTTTTTATGAATCGATTTTTAGTTTTATTTCTGATGAATAGAGGATATCCTCAACTATGCTTAATCGATAATTGTGAATATGATTAATCTATATCCAGACTATAATGGATAACAAACCGGAAGTGCTCACTACGAGTGTCCACTGTGGCCAAGGAGCAGTCAGATCAATCAGATACAACGGTAATCCAGACTCTCTTCACTTCATTGTTACTGCTCCTATTCCAGTGGATGGAAATTACTGTATAACATGTGGAAGTGACAAGTCAATCAAACTGTGGAATCCGATCAGAGGAATTCAAATAAAGACTTATACAGGGACTGGGAATGAGGTAGGCAGTAATCTCATCAGTAATAATCAAATTTGTAATTGTTCATCCGTAATAATTGCAGGTGCTTGATTGTGCTTCCTCCTCTGATAATGCCCAATTGGTGGCTGGGGGACTCGATCGATGCCTCAATATTATTGATGTCGAAACGGGGAAAATGTTGAGAAGATGGAGGGCTCACGCAGGTTGATAACTGAGGATCACAGTTACAAGTTGAAGGGAGACAGAAATAATGATTGCAGCGAAAGTGAATGCAGTGGCATTCAATGAGGAGAGCAACGTCGCCTTCTCTGCTTCCATGGACTGTACTATTCAGGCATTCGATGCAAGGAGTAGAAGTGAAAAACCAGTGCAGGTGAGTAGATGAAGCATGGAAGAAAGTAGGTCAAAGGGAATGGAGGTAATGTATTCATTGAAAGGGGAATCATACAATGGAATGAGGAATGTGGGATCTATCGTCATTCAGATCTTCAACGAGGCGACAGATTCAGTTCTTTCTATTGAAGTGCATGGGTCGGAGATAGTCGCAGCTTCTGCTGATTCCCATTTCAGAGTTTACAATCTGAGAAATGGAAGTGTCAGTAATTTCTTTAACGAATTAATTAACAAATGTCTGACTTTAGATGACTGAAGATTTCATGGGAGATTCGGTAAGTTGTGCCCGTTTCACTCCTGATGGCGCATGTGTACTTGTCTCCACGCTCAGATCTCCACTTAGACTTATTGATAAGAACGATGGAAAGTTACTCATGAGGTCAGATATTAAGGGAAGGATGCTCTACTGGCTATTTTTCAATTATCGTCTAAGTCATGCACTCAAAGAGAAGACAAAGACATGAGCATTGAATGGTGAGTAATTGAGTGCTCTCATTGCAGTTACAAGGGACACGTCTCATCAGATATTCTACTGGAGTCAGTCCCTCTTCAGTCCATGGATTTCGTTGCCAGTGGAAGTGAAGATGGAGCGGTATATGTCTATGGGTGCGTACGTTTGTCTAGCCACCATACATTCCACTCCTATCTTCTTTCAGGGTTCTCGATGGTTCAATCGTTGCCCGATTGGATCACGGTGGTGAGAAGAAAATCGTACATTCCCTAGCGTGTCATCCCAAGAAGAACCATTTACTATCAACGGACGGAGTCTCGCTTTTCCTATGGACTCCCCGAGGAACGTTCGAATGAGGGAACACAAACAGTCACACACCATTTCATGTATTTATGATATCTTTCGTCGTTAACCCATCAATTGTACGCGATAGATAAAATGATCTCATCTTCTTCTCCAGAACTTTCTTGCGTAGAGAGCCTTGCGAGGAACATCTTGAGTGTACGATTCGAGTAGATTCCTTTAAATATTTATTAATTATTAAATGACAACGTAATAGATCACGGACGGAGATCCATTCGAGGCCAATTCCGACATCATCGATTGAAGTTCAGATGGGCGGGGAATTCTTATTTCTCGTGATTCGGCTTCCTGAGGACCTTCGTTGATTTCTAATATATGCATTAGGGTCTGCTCCGTTTTAGAACTGGTCGTTTTAGAACTCCTGTTTTTTCGATCTCAGGAAGTGTTTCACAACATTTTATTTTTGACCTCTGTAGAGCTCTAAAACGACCAGTTCTAAAACGGAGCAGTCCCTATGCATTCAAACTCACAAGATTGAAAGTGAATAGAATGAGGAAGGAAAGAAGGAAAGTGTACATGGTAGGGATGGACGATGAGACTAGAGAAGTATTCCCCTCCCTTCTTCAGTCTTTTTCTAGTCCCGGGTAAAAGCCACGCCCTCTTTGATATCACCCTCCTACTTCTATTCCTAGTGTTAGTAACTATCATTTATTGAAAGGGTGAAGCAATTTTAAAGGGAGTATAATAGGTGGACATCTAAGATTTATCCAACATCAATTGATTGATATCACAACGGAAAAGTGGCAGTAATAAAGGCAGATTTCCTTTACAGTGAAAGCATCCAAAAAAATATTGCAGAATGAACGAAAGATTTGTACAATCAAGAGCGGTAAAAAGGAGAAAGGATAAAGACTAGAGAAACAAATATTTACAGAATACTTATGTCATGGGACTAATGGGAGCGAATTAATCCGACGGAGGAAAGAAGAAGAATTTCTTGGTTAATTTCGAGCTAAACTCTGATATTTGTTTGTATTCACCAGTCGATGAATTAGCCTTGTATGTCTCAGCTACTTTAGCATTAACTTGAGTGAGAATGGAGAGGAGATCAGAGTCATGACTTCTCTTTTCGGCAACCTGAAATTCATAGTTTCTCGTATTTTTGATATCTGCAATATCATCTCTCACCTCTACAAATGACTGAATGAACCAGCTGCCTTTCTCACTGTTCCTCCAGCTAACGTAGTGAGGGGGAGTAGCATAGGCAACCAGTATATCAGATTCAGCTGGACGCTTGTTCCTAGTAACCATTCCTCCTCCCATTCCGAAACATTCGAGGAAAGCGAGGGGTCGACCAGAATCAGTCTCTTCGTATCCAATGTCTTTCCTCTCTGCAATTCCATTCCATCTCTCACATCACTCATCGCAAGCAGTCTCGTATTTAGCAAAACTTATCTTCTCACCCTCGCACCCTTCTATTACAACTCCCCCAAATGTATACCTTCCATGATATCATTAGCTATCTTCAAAATGGCACATACAATGTGGGAGGAAGTTAGAGATGAGTGGAACCGCAATGTAATAGGAAATATTCCAAAATTGATCATAATCTCTATATTGGCTGAAATACTGAAAGCTCATAACTAGCTCACAGTATATTTCTCCCTTCTTTGTACGGTAAATTGTAATGAGGGTGTATGATAGGGCAGTCTATGGGCATATATAGTTAGATACGGGAATAACCGTCACTTTCCTCCCTGATGAGCACCCATTGAGGAAAAGACTTCCCAAGGGGATAACGAGTAAGAGAAAAGGGATAAATGGAGTAAAGAAGGAGGTATGACGGAGGTGAATCCACAAGAGAATAAGAGACAACAATCAGCAGTTGCTTCACTATCGCATCTTCACTACGAATAACACGGAGATAGAATGATTCACTACCATCTAACTATTTTCCCCTTTCCCCCACTCACCCCCTCTACAGGCTTGGAGGAGGATAATCTTCGGTTTCCCTGCCAGATGAGGAGCATTATGAGTATTGAATGAAGAGAGGAGATAATGGACGTCCACCTAAGGAATATTGAATTAACGATAGGATAATAAACAAAGTGGGATGTTGCTTGTAAGAGTGACTGACCACTTGATCGTCGACTCCATAGAGAACATCGTGTTCTCCATGGGTGAGAATACAGACAATTGCAGATGAAGTGAAGGAATGCTTGGTGGAAGACGCGAACGACTTGATATTTCCATGAAGTTCCTCAACATTACATTCATAGCTTCTTTCAATGTTCTTTCAAGACCGAAGAACAGTATCAGCAGCCCATTAAATTGTAAGACATGTAACTCACTTTGCCGGTTAGATTCTCATGAACTTCCACTTCGTAGCCAAGTTTAGTGACGAATAGATTTTTGAGAGCTATCTGAAAGAAACTTCAGTTGAAAGTAATTGATAACTTTGAATAGTGTGATGTGTGTAAATGTGTGTTACCACATCAGCTTTCGTTCCTCTTCTCTGCGGCATCGTACGGAAGTGTTCGTTTGATATGATTAGAGCATATCCACGAGGAGATGTGAATTGATACACTCTCTAAACTTTCCCATTTCCATTTTTAGATATTTCCGTATAGTTAAATCGGTGATATGAATGGATCTGACCTCTCCCTTCTGAGCTTCATACGATGCCAATCTTTTCTCGATATCTCGTAAATCAAGGGAAGAAAAGGAAGGTTTCCCGTCTAAAAGAGATTTGCAAACTTAATCAATAGTTTAAACGATTTTGCAATGTATTATTATAACGAATTCAATCTTACCACTAGAATATCTTTCTTCTCCTCTTCCTTCATCATCTATCTCCATTCTTTCGAATCCCTCTATGGAACTCGATGCTCTCTGCTCCGCACCGTTGTTCTCTCTATAATTGAATCAATCTCAATCTCCTTCCATTTCACTCCCTCCATCAACTATAATTTGCATCTCTGAGTGTATCCTTTCTCAATATCTAAACAAAGCATATCTCCCTCAATAGAATAACAGTGTCCTTATGAATTCCAAAATAATATGTCCATTCTCCCCCCCCCTCCCTATCACCTCTCTAATTGCTCTCTCACCCTTCTCTCCCACCTGTCTCCCCCCCTCTCTCTTCCGTCCACAAAGAGAAAGGGGATGGGGTCTAAAATGGGTAAGTACTCACAGACTTGCGATGACACTGGGAGAAACGAGTGGTCGGAGGGAATCTGCGAGATGAACCTGAGAATAATCATTTTAATACATGATATGTAATCATTATACATGTGAGAAGTTAACAAATATTTTAACAAACTGAGATGGTTGTCGTTCATTGTTCACCTGTTGTGAGTGTACGAGTGAGAGGAAGAATTGATCGAATGCAATGGCTCCCTGCTTGGTCAGACTCCTCATCAGATCCAAACGACCATTCGGAAGACGCTGCAATCAAACCATCGCATTTACAAATACGTCTAAAGAATGTGATGTAATCGTTCGCAAAAAATTAAAAATAAATAAATATATTCTCACTCGTATTTCATGGATCTTGGACTCAGGGAGTACTTGTTTCACTTCGAGATAGTCTAGAATTGGATGGAGATGAAGTGGAGGAAGGGAGGAATCACCGAATCCAATGAGGGCTTTCCGGTGCACATTCTGCATCGAACCAGCCATGTCTACAATGAAGAAACTCAATGAGATCACACATATTTAATCAATCGTCATGAGAAAAAAAACGTGTTAATTAAATCGTCGGACTAATGATGGTGAGTGGAATCGATAATTTCGCAACCATGATGAGAATATTCGCCTTCAAAGTGTCCTAAACAAGATCCATGTTTTGTCACGAATATAGTAGCTGATAAACGATTAGAAGCTACGGTAATGCTGATAGAGAAAATAATAACGAGATACGAGCGGGCCGGTCAAACACCTAGTCGTGATACAGTTCTCCCCCCCCCTTTCTTCTTCACAGGTGTCCCGAAGGAAGAGAGGGCTATTCAAGAGAGAGGAAGATAAAGAGAAGAAGAAGTGGATGGGGAGTTATGACAAGAAGGAGGAGAAGGGGCAGGGGAGGAGGAGGAGGGACAAAGGTCATTGCAGAGACGATGGAGGCAGATGGAATAGGGAGGGGATATGGTAAGGTGAGTGCAGTACGGTATCAAACAGACAACAATCCATGTACTAATCAGGCTATATTTGGAAGACAATGTGCTAAAAAATGAATCCAATTTACAAGTGTTAGATGAATTCATTTAAAAATTAAAAAGCGATCGATTCGTAAGCACTCTTCCCTTGTCATTTGACTGAGATACGACAGTGTGGGATGGCTACCAATTTTGAAACCATCTCTCTCATCTAGTAGTCATCTCGTTTATCCATAGATACAATCTCTGGGTCTCGTACAGTATCGAATTTACAAAAAAACAATACGGAAAACTGTTAATTGATCAAATATGTGATTAGCTTGTTACAGATGAGTAGATTTTTCCACCACATAAATCATTTGAGATTGTTCGTCAATTGGCTCAGATACGTTCTCATTTCTCTTTTGTTCTTCTCCCTCTCCTCCATCTTCCTCTTGATTGATTCCTCGATAGCATTGCATCTGTAGATAATGGACCAATATCCTTCCCTCCTCCCCCTTCCCCGATTACCTTTCTGCCATAATCTTGATTGCAATCGTACTGTGCTTCATATTCTCCAATTCCAGCCTATTCACTTCCCTTTGCAATCTGTCCCTTTTCTCTTCATTCTTCTTCGATTCTCCAATTAATTCATCGATAGAAATCCGACTCAATCCCCTTCCCACTTTAACTTCCTTCTCAAGACTCTCCACATCTACAATGCATCTCTCATTCATCTTCTCCTTCTCCTTCTTCAAACCTTCTTTCAATTCATTCACTTGAGCCATCATGATCACATCCTCTTTGGCCTTCATCAATTCTTCTTCATCTCCTATCATTCTCCTCTCCAATTCTTCGTTCACATTCTCTCCTTTCTCAGCCCTTTTCTCCCACCATTCTCTCTGCAATTCACTCAATTTCCTGATGTACATCGAAGGATCATATCAACTATAATAACAATATTGATACCTGAGCTTCTCTCCGTGCCCATTCGAAGAGATATCGATATTCTTGCACCTTAAGAAACTACATTCGCATTTCCATCAACAATTTTCTTACTTTTGCCGCGTTAAGCTTCTGTATCGATGTAGTGAGTAAATCACCGTTTTCCGATTGAGTGATCTGGGACAAGAGATCTTTAACTGCAGACTCGCTCCTAGAATGGAATCAATGAGAATAGATGTTTACTTTAGGACGAAGATACCTTTGAATGGATCTATCGAGATCCTCGACGAAAGGAATTCTTTGTTCCTTCAGTATTTTATCGAGATCCTCTAGTTCACTCTCCCTTCTCATCCATTCAATCTTCTCGAGAACAAGTTCATCCTCAAATGCAGTAAATATCGTATTACGTCGTAGTCCATTG